>CANTUV010000045.1:12405000-13005000 GCA_947685225.1 Garcia nutans
ATGTTCTAAAATGGTATAATCAAATTCCTAGGAATATGTTCGTTGTCCTCATTGTGAAATTTTATCTTCATAATCTAAAATGATATAGGAAAGTTGATTTGTCTAATCAAGAACAGAATAAATTGGCAGGTGCCAAAGTAGTGGAATTGCTTGGAGAATTGGTTTTAACAATTTCTTAGAACATCTTGTTGCCGATAAAGAGAGGATAATATATATACCATGGAGAAGTAGTAAATGAACTTTCGACGAAGCATTAATTCATTCCTTAGCCAAGGATTCTTGGAGTTCATTTGGAGCAAACCCCAATCCTTTACAAAGTCCCAATACAATTGGTACACTGTTGCAGCACTTGACATAACCACAAGAAGACATAGCCATGCATCACTCCTTTCTTTCTCATATGCTACTTTCGCTCCAGCTGCTAACATTGCTGATACATACTTGCCTAAATTGACAAGGTGGCTTGTTTTTCCTTCATCGAACCATCGCCTTGCACACTGCATATGCGCAATGAAATGAAAACAGCTCAATCTCAATCAAATTAAAATATCATAAGAAAAAATTTAACTATAGAGCTAGAGGTTGATTTTATACCTGCATAGCTCTCCAGTAGTATGGAAGGAAGGATACTGCATAAGCAAGATCACGGTAATGCTTAGCTCTCATGCAATAACCATAGTCTTGGGTTTTGAAGCTCCCAGTTATATAGTAACATGCCACATACTCTAGGTTCCTAAGCATCGGTACCTATTTGATGTCAAACACTATTAGTTAAGTCAATAAATTTTAAGCATTTAGTAGTTATCAAGTTTTTGTACTGCTAAAAACCTACCTGACTACAAAGTTGATCTGCCATGAAGAAGTCTAGCATAGCAACCTGCAAAAACAATCAGTATATGCTGTTAAGAAAATAACTTTGGCTCGGCCTATGAAACTATCAATGAAATATCATGGAAATGTTTTTTATTTTATTTTTACCTTGTAAAGAGGTGACAAAATAATGTTCCTAATCACACAAAGGAAATGGTAACGACTAGACCGGTAGCAAATGTTAAAGGGGCAAACTAGCAATGACAGGAACACCTGCGCAGAAAGAAATAATTAATTTTAGTCCATGATTAAGCCAAGAATTATGAGCGTATCAGGTTGTTTGGTCAAGAAATTACCAATAACAGAAGACCAGGAATGGCTTGAATATGGGAATAAGAATACCCTTTGGTAAGAAGTGATAAATGAATAAACATAACTCCAACTACAGCAGTCATCGATACAGTGCATATCAAGAAAACATCTCTGTACTTGAGCTCCTTAGTAGGAGCAAATTCAAAAATGAAACTATAATTGATCCTAGTTTTCCTCCACATAAAAATGTTGCAACCATACAGAAAGACATGTAGGAATAGGAGGCTGAACATACTGCAAATAGCAAAATTGAACTTTTTGTTAGCTTCCTTATCCACCATATTAATTTAAACATAATTCTTAGAACAAATTAAGGGTAACTTGCCTAAGTACAGGATAGACTGTTTCCATATAGACTGTATCTGGTTGTCTTCTGTACATCCCAGTAATATGTGCCATTATAACATATCCAGCAAGAAGAGCAATGAAGCATCCAGTGAACATTCCTGATTATTTTAAGACATATGTTAGATTAATGTTCATTCATTTATGTACTAAAAATTCAATAAAGAAGAAATAATCTTGGTGAAATGAAACTGATTGTTCAATGCAAGAAAAAAATCTAAAAAGTTCATGCTGGATCACATATTTTTCAGAAATGATTTAGTCATTGAACATAAGATTTTCTGAGTCATATGTCCAGTGGACAATGTTGGCCACAATCAAGAAGTTCACCCTTTTCAAAAGTGTGTCTAAGCAACATAGCCTAGTTGTTCTGCGAGGAAAACTAATGTTGTCTTTATGCTTTCTGCTAGTGTTTTTTAATGTTCAATACTTGTACGGCTTGATTTTGTATCAAACATGATGATAATGGTGACTGGTGAGGCATGGGACATGTGCCTGTGGTAGCTTTATCATCCACCCAGATAAAGTAAACCAGGCGCTGCCCTTCATTTTGAAAGTCTAATGGCCTAATAGACTAATGGGCCCATACTTTTGTTTCTTTAAAATCTATGTTGTATCACAAAGTGAACCAGAACAAAGCTTTTCCACCAAAATGATTGATTAAAATTAAGGTCACTTAATAAATATTATCCTTAACTTTTCTTAATACTATAGACTAAATAAAACCATATCTTTTAACAAAAGCAACTTACCAATGAAGAAGGTTACACTATGTGATTCTCTACGTTGTTGAGGTTTAAGATATTTCACAGCTTTTCTTCGATCTTCTTGCGCAAAATGCTTAACAAATAACTCCTCAACTTCATCTGCTAAGTTCATTACCTGTCAGTTCTGATACTAATAAGCAACTGATATAAAAGTAACAGGCTGAAAAATTTTTATAGTGACAGACAAACATATCTAAGTTAAAACTTCCAATAGATATAATATAAAAAGACATTTGTAGTGCAGGCCATGGGTCACTGGCCACTTAAAAATTTTAGTGGAAAATCAGACCAAGAAATAGCTAGTGGGAAACATCTAAACAAAAAAGAAAATCCACCCTATCATAATTTTCATACAGATTTTTCCTGCAACATTTCTATGAAAATTAGGCACATAATATTTAATTTTAGTTTTTTTTTTTTAAACTATGTCGTTTACCTTGTTTGAGCTGTTAAAATAAGAACTTTCAACAACTTTTAGATAGATGGGAAGAACATGCTTTCCAGTGACCTAAAGATCAAGGGAAAACAAACATTAAATATGCAGGTAAAAAGAAAATGCAATGTTCAAATAAGAATAAATTAAAACAGTAACCTATTCACTTACTTTGTCAAATTTCTTCAAAATCTTTATAAAAGCAAGCAAGTTCAAGTTCCTGAAAAGTGATATTAATTATAAATAAGTAAGCTTCAATATCATAAACTGAAATTCAAATCAAACATTTTTTCTTTAATAAAGAACTTTGATCAATAATAATACCTATAAGCCTTGAGATAACTCAACCCTTTATAGAGCTCAACAAAAGCACCTTTAATCATCTTCTCAGCATGATGCAACTTTGTTTTGTTGATATGAAGCCTTTTTCCTTCCGGGTTACATTTCTTCGAGTTCTGGTTAACTAAATCTTCCCAAACTAAATAACTAATTGCGGAAAAAGTTCGAGAAGGATTTGTTAGAGGAATGTTTATCTTTAAGTTCTTCCCTTGACAACTAAAAATTTGACCGGAGAGTGTTCTCAGTTTACTATCCTCTCTTCTAATTCTTTTTGATTTTTCCATTTCTTCCGATCTTGGAGAATCTAGCACTTCATTTTTTTCCAAGTCATCTGTGCTATTTTCTTGAGCTTGCTCTTCTTCTGTTCTGTCCTGAACAGAGTCCTCCTCTGCAGCCAAGAAATGAAAACTTTTACATTCTATTGTAGGTAATTTTTTTAAAAAAAATTCCTAATAGTTTCAGCCTTTTTACCTTACTAAAACACAGTACTACATTAGAAATTCGAGAGAATTTTTATTAGTCAATTTTGATGCCTAAGGAAACTACTCTGCGTCAACTCTGTTTTTCTTTATGCAAATATGCTTATTACTACAAATGCTTGTGAGTGAGGAAAAGAAAATGTGTCATATATATATATATATATATATATGTTAAGCATGTGCAAGTTAATTAGAACAAATTTTCTTTTTCTTCAATTCCCGAAATGGGTTAAGAGGAGATAATTTTTTATTAATACCACAAGAAATGGTGCATGATATAGATGCATCTTCTTTAGAATCTTGAGCAGATTTTTCATTTTCGCGCTGTTGCTTGAATGCATTTTTGAGTTCAACGAGAATGTCTAATTGTTTCTTCAAGGATTGTCCTCTTTCCAAGAACTCTTTCTCCTTAGTTTTGTAAAATTGATTCACTTTATTAAGTTGCAAGTCCAGACATAAAAAGAACTCCTTGGCAGCATCAGCATCTTCAAATTGCTCAAGCAATTCTGTCTCATACATATCGTCTTTACTTGCCGATGAGGCAAGTTTCTTATGAACCTGTTTTATAATCACATTATTAATTACTCCATATCTATAATAATAATATCCAGTTCAAAAAAAAATAACAATATCAAACATCTTATCAAAAAAATAGATAAGATATATAATTAGTACTTGAATGGCTCCATGGTCCTTATGTTGATGAGCAAATGGGAAGTATTTCTTAAGAGTTGAAAAGAAGTTATTGTATTGGTGGTGGTTCTTGGTGCTGGCGGCGGTGGTTGTATTAAGGAAATGAAACTTCTTGAGGTCTTCCTTGAGTTGCCAATAATCAACAAAGGCTTCTTTCCATTCAGGAACAAGCTGACCTTCAAATTGTTTTGAGAACTTCACCATTCTTATTATTTATAGTTAAAGAAGTTATAAAATCTTGATTTTTGTTCAAGAAAATGAGCAAAGGCAGTGGTTCTTGAGAATGTGTTTCAATGGCAGTACAAGATCACAATATTTAAGGGTGATGAGTGAGTAGAAAATGGAATATTGATTGATGTGTAAGTACTGATGCTCGACAGCACATTCTAAAATATCCTTTTTGCGCACATATACTAATCCTATATATGCCTCCTCCACTTGAGAACTTATTATAGTGGCCAAGATTCGCCGGAAATTGACCAAACCGCCACCGGATGTGGTGATGGCTCCAATGCCAACATGTTCAAGATTTTGAAGGAGTGAAAATTTATAGAGGAATGTAATGGGGCCATGCACAGGAAGTTGCTTATTTATTGGAATTTTTATTTAATCATTTTGATAATCGAAAGATAATAAAATTTAATTTAAGTAAAAATAAATAAATATTAAAATCCCTTTTCTTTGTACAAGAATTATGTTTTAAAATTAAGGTTATATGGGTATTTGAGTGTGCAATTGCCTCATCAGTTACCAAGATTAATATAAATGTGAAAGATGATTGGCTTATTAATTATGTGCAAGCTGACTAATGTCTTTTCTAATTAGACCAGCAAGATTTCCACTAATTTTAAGGTAACTAATTACAAAAATTAAAATAAAAAATTCAATTATTTCCCATTACCTTTCCGCATTGAGAAACGTGTTAAATAATCTTATATATTGCTTTTTTATATCAGTAATAATTATATAGATGATAACATAAAATTCTGATTAAAAAAAAGATTACATAAATCGAAACAATATCATTTATATAAGGTGCCGTACACATCAGTTATTCTTCCAATTAATAAGCATATATATATATTTTTAGATGAAGTAATAAGTATGTTTTCTTTCCTTTTGTTGATACAAATTTAAAGAAAATGAACTATAAAAATCTATTGTCCCCTTTGATTAAGAAAGTAAGTTTTACATAACAGATAAAAATAATTTTAGGGGATAGTTTAGTTAATAAAAAAAATTATATTCATCTCTTTATTTATTAAAATTTAGTTTTTCATACTGTTTAAATAAACTGTGTGTTTTCGTATATAAATTCGAGAATACCCTAATTATAATGCATCTTCAAATTGATGGGAGGCTCTGTGCCAACAGATTTTAGTCAAAGAATAATATAAATAATTATAATTATTACCCATCAAGAAAGAATTAATGGAGAAGTAATGATTTTTGAGACAATTTGGCTAATGTGTATACATGCATTATGGTATAGTTATTTTTAAGATATGAAAACACACCCACACATTATACATACACACACACACACACACACACATATATATATATATATATTAAAAAAGATAATAACTATTCACGTGTCATAATGATAGGAGAATTGTCACACCCCACTTTATTTGGTTAACGTAATGAAATGAATTAATAGTCAATGCCATAGTTTAATTATTAAATATTTAAAATTTTAACTAAAAAATTTTTGAGATTATGATAATTATATATTTTCATGCAATTTTGATGGATGTCAAATTCAGCAAAAATAAAATTTTATTTTTGGACAAAATTAAAATTATAATAGCGGTGAATAGAGTATCTAATCCTCAGAAAATTGATTACTTAAATTAATTTTCTTTGAAAACTTAAAGTAAAACTTAACTAAAATAAATGGGGGGAGATTATATCTAAAAATTAAAATAAACTTAAAACTGAAATTAAAATAAAAATAATTAAATAACAGCAAAATAAAATTAGAAAATAATAATGGTGATGATTTCAGTCAAAGAGAATAATTTTAGTTTCAATTCTTAGATTTTCTAATTAATGTCTACTGAATAAGGAAATAATTAAGTTCTACTATCTCTGAAAATTTACTTCAAAAATTGTATCTCAAATGTCCAAAATAAATCAGAATTTGCAGTTGACTCATGCAATAATTAAGTATTAAATACCCTTGGGCAAAAGCTTTGCCCAAACGTTACAACCGATGCTCTTTCCAACTCTTTTTCAGCTAATTCTTGCAACTTTCTTCATTTTCTTCTTGTTCCTCTTTAAGTTATATCATTTGCAAAAACATGCCAAGATTAGTATAAAAACCCAACAAAAATTTAAATAGCATTGCAAAATACAAGTTAAATTTACCTACTATTAAATTCTCCTATATTTGAATTGTGTTTGCCCTCAAACACTTCGCAATATCAAACCATCATACTCACATTTATCCAATCATAACCAAACATGTAATATTTAAAAACTCAAATTGAATGGTAATAAAAAGCTAACAATTTATTACACAAGCTTTTAACAACTCCACAAGAGTGAAGATCAATTTGATAAATATTATAAACATAAAAGGAAAAAATAGTTTTGCAAAAAATAGTTGATGTACATTTTAGTTTTTACTTAGAAGTCAATCATTACATAGCAAAACAACACTCAATCCATCAAAATATATACACTCAATCCATCAAAATATATACACTCAATCATCAAAAAGTTGTTGACTACTAGCTCTACTCATAGTCTTTTGACTAGTGGTTCAAATTGTTTATTTTTAAACTTTTTGTGCTCTTATTTTATTTATTTATTTGGTTCTTAACATAATTCTTTTAAAATTTAAGCACAAATTAAAATAAATTAAGTGAAAACTAATTATACATAGATGACTATTTACTATTGATTAATTATGTTAGTTAGATCAAAACTCCAAATATTTTATATAAATAATACATATAAAAAATAATCATTGATAACAGGTGAAAAAAAAATAATCTAGAAAAGCTAGCTAAGGGTAGTCATAATAATTTATTTTTCAAAACATCACATTTGAATTATTTCAAAGAAAAAATGAGACTTTTGATTAAAAATTATTAAGTGACAAAGAGGACAGTAGCAAAACTTAAGAAATTTTGAATAAAATTTTAACCAAAAAGTATTAAAGAATAAAAAATTTTAAAATTTTAAAACCAAACATTAAGTATCTAAATTTTAAAATCAAACATTAAGTATCACTCCCTCACACTTAAATCTTGCATTGTCCTTAATATAAGAATAAATAAAAATAAAAATAAAGAACAAAGGACTCCCTTAAAATTCTTTTAAGGAAGGGCGATGCCGAGTGTATGTCAGTATTGTTGGGGAAGTCAGACTAAGCTTTATGTTATATTGATAAATATTTCCACCATCTGAACACCATTATCTTCCAACCTTCTTATCTTTTTTCTTTCTACTTGTCGTAATTGCAACTGGAGTGCATCAAAAGATGGCCTGACATCACAACAGGTATAGAAGCAGAGGTTGCATTTCTTTTAGCTTTTTCTAAACACTTTTTTATCTCTTAAAGTAACTGGACCTAGTGGAGTTAAGCAAAAAACACGGTTCTCCTTGCATAGCAAACCCATCATATCTAAATTTTTCAATCCAAAGATGCAAGAGTACAAATCGTCATTGTTAAATTAACTAACTTGCTCATGAATAACCAAATAATAACTCAACATAGGATTAATGACATTTTAAATAAAATAACATTGTCAAATTGTGTCACTAACTAAATCCTAAGTTAACTTTCTTTTTCTGACTTATGCATCATAAGAAAAATAATTCAACTTTAAATACAATGTCATATGCATCTTTCTACCTGAAAAAATAAGCTAAAGACCCATGAATATTGTTAAAACTTGGCTCTTTAAAATACATGTCTTTAAACTTGCTTGGTTGAACTGAGCAGGTATATTTTCACAAAGTTATTATATATCTTAACAACTGTAAATTCTTTGTAAAAATCACTACAAGAAAATGATAATTTAGAAACAGAAATTAGAAATTGACTTAAATCTATTTCCAAATAGAAACCATTTTAAAATGGAATTGTAATAGATGAAAATTGAGTAATTTTGCAATGAATTAGAAAAGGATTAGAAAATGAATCTAGTAATGAATTTATTCCATTTCTAAACCGTTTTTATATTTTGAGGGAATAAATAGCTGGAAATATAGAAACGAAACTAAAACCACTTAGAAACAAAAAATTTTAAAACGGATTTTATCCATTTCTAATAGTGAGGGAAAAATTTAGCCGCTTAAAATTGTTATCAAAATTACAAATTGATAGTGAATCCGTTTCTAAATTAGAAACGAAATTAGAAGCAGATAGTAAATCTGTTTCTAAATTAAATGGTGAGTGAAAAATTTAGATGCTTAAATTATTTTTAGGTTTGTTATTTAGAAACGGATAATGAATCCGTTTCTAATTTAAATAGTGAGATAAATTTATGTGCTTAAATTATTTTTAGATTTGCTATTTAGAAACGGATAGTGAATCCATTTCTAAATTAGCAACGGATAGTGAATCAATTTCTAAATTTAAATAGTGAGCAAAAAATTTAGGTGCTTAAATTATTTTTAGGTTCGCTATTTAGAAACGGATAGTATATCTATTTCTAAATTTTAAAGTTATAAAACCCTCCACTTCCCTTTCTTTTCTCTTTTCTCTCGCCTCACCATATTTTTACAACATCATCAACTATCCAAACACTCCCAACCAACAAATTTTAACACCTCCCACTACCTCCATTATTTTTTAAACATATCTACTCCCTCTCTCCATTTATTTCCTTCATATAATGGAGCATTTTCTCTATTATTGAAGATTCAAAGTAGAAATTGAAAAAAATTTAGTTGTGATTCTTCAATCTCAAGTAAGAAATTTTCTATTTTTTATTTACACAATCTTTATAAAAGAAACTTTTAAACTATAATTTAATTTTCTTTTTATTTGATAGGAAAATGCTTGTTAATTTCAAAGATCTTGAAGATTAAGTAAAAAAATAAAGAAATTTTGGTAGTTTTTTTGTATTTTTTTATTTGTATATGTTGACTATTTTATAGGTACATTAACATTTATATTTATATTTATGTACATTATTTCAATTATGTTATGTAAATATAATTATAGTATATTATATATATATTTTAATATTTTTTGAATTTTATTTTTTTTTATTTTTACGTAAATTCATAAATAAAAAATATAACTAATATCAATAAAAATGAAAAATATAAATAATATTTATAAAAAAATTAAAAATATATAAATAAAATTAAAAAATAAATAATAAAGTTTAGAAATGTATATTTTTATTTCTAAATTTTTCAGTTTGTTTCTGACATAAGCAAATTTCTTTAACAAATAGAAAAAAATTTTCATTTCTATTAGAAAAGGACATAAATTCATTTCTGATAGAAATGGAAAATTCCGTTTCTGAGAGTAGGGAAGTTGGTTCTCAATATAATTTCGAATTAGAAACGAATTTTATTTTTCATTTCAAAATAGAAACAAAATTTTTTTCGTTTCAAACTAATTAGAAACGAGCCTTTTAGAAACGAAAAATTTTCACTTCAAATCTGTTTCAAAAGTGTATTAGAAATTGGATTTGTCCATTTTAGAAATGAAAATTTTCGTTTCTAAACTGTCAAATTGTCGTTTCTAATCACAATAATCAGGCTGAGTCAGAAAACTCATGGCTTTATTAAAATCAATAATTTAGAGGCTAAATCTTTTACCAATCAAGTGAAATTTAAATCAGAAGTTTTTAAATTAAAATTTATAGGTTTCATAAATTGAAAATCCTCGCTAGAAATGGTACTGGATTGTGCTTGCTGGCTCTCTTAAGGGAGAGGTCAGATGTTCGATCCGGGAAGGCGACTCCTTTGGGAGCCAAATAAACAAATCCTGCTGGAGGGCCCGCGAGGGCAGTCTAGTACTGTGACGGCCTGCTAGGTTGAGAGCTGGGACTACGGTCCACCTAAGAGATAAAAGATCCAATAGACCAGCTGTCGTAAGACCGTGCAGGTGGGGTCGTTACAGTTAAAAATGTATGAATTTAGAATTTCTAGGGATTTCACTCAAGTCAATTCAATTTTATCTGACAGAAATCGTATATACGTGGATTTATAAAAAATAAATAAATAAATTAGTGGGCTTTGGATTGAAGTTTTTAAATGATCGAATTCGGTTAGTTTAAGATATACTTTAAATTTAACTGAACTTACCTTGTGCAACCCTATCTTCAATCAAGTATAAATGATAACAAATTTTATATGATATTTAGTTTATACATTTAAATTTTATTTTTTATGCTAATTTCAAATTAAAATTAATTGTAACTCAATCAATATAACCCAAAATATATATTAGAATAATCTTTATATTATCCTATATTGTAGGATTACTAGTTAATTGATGCACAATCCAAGAATAGGATGCCAAACAAAACTTTACATTTGTGGTTTTCATATTACTGGATTTTTTTTAATATTGAAAAAGTAATTAGATATGTACTTAGGATAAGAAAATGTGATAATATTGTGAAATATAAAATAGCTAATTTTATAACGTATGGTATGAGCGGCAAGTACTAGCTAGTGGTGTCTAATAATGCACAATACAAAGAGGTACTAAGTTCTATTCTCTAATTGTTCCTTGTTCCAATATACTGTACCACTCTGCCTCTTTTACGTCAACTTGTCAACATGAGAACTTAACCTCTAATTAAAAAATTCAACGCCCATTAATTACTCTTCTTTAATTTGTCTCTACATGGGTGGAACTTTTAAAATATCAATATTATTAGGAAAATAAAAATTGAATGGATAATTTATAAAAGTTTAATTTTAAAGAATTCAATTAAAAATTATAACTAATTTTATATAAATAGTATATACATATTTAAATAGCTTGGAGAAATATCCATGATTTTATCTGTAATCTTTTCTTTTACATCTATATAAGGAGAGAATAATAAGATGGCGAATTGTTTAGCTTATTTTGAATTTTCTCTAATTGTTTGTAATTGTGAGATTTATCTCTTGAATTATATATACATGATATTCGTGTTGTTTTTATGCAAAATTTTATATTTTTATTTTATTTTAATTTATTTTTAGATTTAAATATTTGATAATTTTATTAAAAAAGTGTCGATCTAATTAGGTGATATCTAATTTAAACTTCGAAATAAAAAGTAGAATTAAAATTAAAATTAAAATGAAATGAAATTAAAATTAAAATGAATATTTATTCTTTTTATTTGGTATACTTTAGAATTGAAATCGAAATAATTATTTATTTTTTAATTTTTAAAAATTTAGAGATATTATAATTAGAAAAAATAAAAAATAAGTTTATTATATATAATTAAGTGAAAAGAAAAGAGAAAAGAAAATGTGTATATAATATATATATATATATGAATATATACATGTTATATATAAGTCAACATTTTAACTTGGTCAAATGATATTTTAATTATTGAAATAGTAATTAATATTACGGATAGTGTAAGTTGATATTTGAGATTAATTATATTATAATAATATATATGCTTGGCAGAGATTAAAAGATGAAAAATTGTGTGGTTAATAGGAGGTTTAGTTGGTAAAGAGAGGAGTTAATCTTATCTTCTTCTTCTGCTTCCTCCATTGTAGCCGGCCATCATCATTAAAGGAAAAGAGATTTTGCTTATTGTTAACTCAAGTAATTGAAGGATTTCAAGTGTTCAAGTTGGAATTTTAAAGATTTTTTCCATATTTGTTAAGTTTTCAACTTATTTCCTTGAATTTTCATGAAAGTTTGTATGTATTAATTGGATGTTTGGTGTAGTTTGTGTTAATGGTTGATCTTTGGTATGTTTGAAGTTCTTTTGTCTAGTTTACTATGAAGTTTGGGGTTGGATTGAAGAAAATGGTTAAGTTTGGTGAAGAGAATAAGAATTATGGGTTGTGTAACTTTTGAGTTGTGAAGTCATGGTTGTGATTGTGTATTTTCATTTTAATTGAGTTGTTGTGATGTTTATACAAGTATTATGTGATATAATGATGGATTTGGTTGGGTTTGTATGGAGTTGGAAAGGTTAATGAAAGATAATAGTTGGATGTGGCAATTATGTGTGGATATCAAGATTTTTTGCATGACACGCCCGATGACACAGCCATGTCTTTGGGCGTGTCGATGGTTCTGTTTTCAATATTGGTGACACGAGCAGCGACACGCCTATGTCACTGAGCGTGTCACAACTTTTGTGTTGTTGTAGTATTAACATGTGCAGTGACACGCCCATGTCACTGAGCGTATCATAGCTACTGCGTTGGAGGAGATTTGACACGTGCAGTGATACGTCCATGTCACTGAGAGTGTCAAAACTTCTGTGTTGTGGGCTTAGGGCACGGTCATTGACACGCTCGTGTTGTTGAGCGTGTCATGTATAGAGTTTGCCCTAGATAGTTCTTTTTCTTATATTTTTCTTTGTGTTTCTTACCCTTGTGTTGAGAGATTTTGTTTATACCTATAAGTGTATTACTAAGTGATTATTTATAATCATATTTAGTTTAGGCTTTGAAGAGACTTGAGTTACCCCAATCCAAGTGTTGAGGGATATCTTGGAAGAGGATGTTGAAAGTAGTGTTTGTTGCTTTTAGAGGTAAGTACAAACTTTGAATAATTGTTTATATTTACATGACATTGGGACTTAACATATTTGGCTGGAAAATGTATTAAGTTACTTACTACATTATTTGTACATGAGTAATATGCTATGATTTGTACAGTGTGAATTATATGAAAGTTCCCAAGGTAATTGGGTAATGTATTGTAAATGAAATAAATGTGGTATAATGTAATGAGATATGTGTAAACATAATGAAATAAATTGATATTGATATAAGTGAGATATTTGAGGCATTGTGCCTAATTTGATCATGAGAAAATGAGAAGGGATTTGATAATGGAATCATAAAAAAATTGTGTACCTAGTATGTTATTCAATTTTCAGAGTTTTGTGTTTGGCGGTATGCCTAAGAAGTAACAGTCCCTTGAAGCTAGGTTGGGTTTGGTCCTTAAAGCCTAATTGGGTGTTACATGATGTAGTAGACCCTTGAAGCTGGGTTGGGCCTAGTCCTTGAAGCCTAGTTGGGATGTTACATATGAGGTAATCCTCATTGTGATTATAATTTGCCTACGGGCTAAACACATTGTGTCATCTTGGACCAAAGCAGTAACTCTGAAATTTGAATGGCATATTAGATCATTTTGGGCCAATGCTTGTGTTTGTTTTTATGTGAATTATGAAATGTGGAGCAATTGAGCAATTTATTAAGGTATAATGATATAATATTATGAGATATAATATCCTTATGTGTTGTGCATTAGCATTGTATTTGAACTATATTGCTATCAAAGTTTGTATCACTAAGCTTTTGGCTTAGCGCGATTGTAATTTATCGCGCATGTGACAGGGTAGATTCAATTGAGCCGGAGAGTTCAGCTAAACCAAGTCGAGTTTAGGCTTGAGACCTTAAGTGCAGGGTTGATTGTTGGACATCAAGATCAGAGACGAACTGCTAGCATGTATATATTTCATATTTTTGTACATATTGATTTTGATGTATATAAATATGTATATTTTGCAAACTATCGAAAATGTTTTGGATAAATCTTTGGTAATGAAGTTATATATGTGTTTTAACAAGTAATATTTCATATATCATTTATATGATATCAATTGAATGTTTTAAGTTTATACAAATTTTATAAGTGAAGAGTTGTTTTGTTAAAATGGATTGTGACATTCTTGTATCCTATATTCGTATATTACATATGTTGGGTGCATGTAGTATACGTATATTAGGTATAAGGGTGTTATAATAACTCATTCACAGAAATAACTCAATAACATTAATTAAAATAACTCATTCAGTTTCTATTCTCACCTCAATCAAACATACCTCTTAGAATATTTGGATATATTCTCTTTTATGACTTTAATCTTTCACTTAAAAAAAATTATAAAACTTGTAGGGAATATTGAGCAAATGGGCTTAATCAAACAAATATGATCACTATTTTAATTAATTTGATCGGCCATTTTAGTTTAAACCGATTAAATTAATTAATTTTAGTTTAAAATTATGATAAATTGATGTTATCAATTTAGTTTCAGTTTATATATTTTATAAATTAAAATCGACTGAATTTAATAAAATTGATTAAAATAATTAATAATGATTATTTTATAAATTTTTTTATTTTAAATAGTCAATATTAAAAAATAAATTTTTTAACTCGATGAATAATAATTGATTTGATAAAATTTTAAA
The DNA here is from genome assembly GCA_947685225.1 of Garcia nutans. Taxonomy (NCBI): domain Eukaryota; kingdom Viridiplantae; phylum Streptophyta; class Magnoliopsida; order Malpighiales; family Euphorbiaceae; genus Garcia; species Garcia nutans. The sequence continues at coordinate 12,419,622 of CANTUV010000045.1, forward strand.
TTCAGACCAAATTCGCCTATGCTGATCACTAAAATTTTGAATAGACAAGGGTTAATTGAAACATCGACATTTATAATTCAGGGAAATTTACGGCGTTCCCAAGGTGGCTGACTCAATGATACGTCACATATTTTTATTGTCCATGCACTCTCTCTCTCTCTCTCTCTCTCTCTCTCTCTCTACACTCATATATACCTTTTTTTCACATTTAATTAACTTTTTTTAGTGGACTTTTCCTTTAATTTTTTTTTTTGCTTTTAATTTTCGCGTAATGTATTAATTAATTAAGTTCAAAGACTTGAAAATGAAGACATGGCAATAATCGATCTACTATTAGTAATTTGGTAAAAAGCATGGCTCAAAAAATACTTTGATGGAGATGGATGAAATTAGGCTAGCTATATATACAGCTTGTTGTAAGAATAAGAATAATGAAGAGATTACAATACAAGATTCGTTGGGTACTGCATTTTCCTCTTCTCTATATGACAGACTATATATAAAAGCTTCCAAGAATAGAAAACCTATAATTAATTAATATGTTTCTTGGATATATAATTTTATGGTTTAAAAAAAACAGAGGAAATCTAAGGCTTTAAGTATTGTCGAGCCAATAACAAGACACGAAAATGATGGTCTGATTCAGATAGCATTTTTGGATGCGTCCAATTAAGTATGCAGCTGCCCACAGCCCACCTCTCAGCTGCTTCCTTTCTTCTCTTCTACTCATTAATAATATTATCATCATTCATCATCATAATCATAATCACCTCCATCTCACATTTTCTCTTTAATTTATTCTTCATATATGTATGTGTGTATATATATATATATATATATATATACTATGTTGTGTTATTATAACAAACTTTTGACCCCATTATCCATCTATCTTTATCCATACTATTAGAGGTATTTTCTGAATCACTTGTAAATTAATCAAAATAAAATTGCTCATTACCCCCTCTCAAGGGGGTGAGATGAGATGGTGATGGTCTTTCTTCTATAATCAATGTTTTGAGTTTGATTTAGATATGAAATACCTTTAAAATTTGAGAATAAGCATTTTATCTCCTTATAAATCTACTCGGTGTGAATTTAGATTAATCTGCAATATCTGAATTATAGGATAGTGGATGGTTTAAAAAAATAAAATAAAATTCTTTATTTAAAAATGGGTTTTAAAATTTACTCTTATATTCACAAATTAAGTCTAAGATACAATATATATTTCGTTTTAAAATAAAATAAAATTTGAATTATACGCTCTTTAATATAAAAAAAATGTTATGCTAAGTTGGTCCGTAGTATTATTTTTTTTAACCATGGTCCGTAGTACTATTTTCCTGCTAAAAAAACATATTTAATTAGTAAGCCTCTAATTTTTTTAATACTGAAATTATTTTTAAAATTAAAAAATTTTGAATTTAAATTATAATCAAATCAAAATTTAATGAAATTTAATGATTCTCAAAAAAAATCGAAATTTAATGAAAAAGGAATGTTCTTAATTTCAATATCAATAATTCGTTGTTTTATTTTACTGTTTACCTCACTGGTGATTTATTCTTTCCTATCATTTATTTATTTATTATTTTTCTTAAGCAAACCCCACCATGTACACAACCTTTTTTTTAATTTTAAAATATAAGTAGTTCTATATCAAATCATAATGAATATTATGATATAGGACTGAGAGGGTTAAATAGCTCATATAGCAATTAAATGTTGGAAATCGAAAAAAAAAAACTAGTGAAGGGTAAATAAATAAAAAAGGATATATAAATTTAGTACTTTAAAATTTTGAGTTAGAATATGATATCAAATCCATTAAATATATATTCTAGAATGGATGATTCAGCAGAAAAAAGAATAGAGAAGGTAGTTAAATATCGTAGTTATCATTTCCATGTTGAAGTGATAAATTTCCTTTAAAGAGGATAAATAATTAGGCTGCCCAAATCAAATATTAAATAAGGTCTATATTCTATAATCTATTATGAATCTCTCTACATTAAATAAGTAAATAGGGTGTAAATATTAGAGAGATTTTATTAATTAAAGATAAATTAATAATTTTAGCTAATTTTTTAATATGAATGAAATTTTTTAAAATAATATTTAAATTAAAACGGAGTATCTTGGATGAAAATTTTTAAATGTATTGCCAACAGGACTTAAATGTGATTGATGTGTTCATTGTCCCTTCAAAAGTAAAGTAAAGCAAGCAGGCAGCATTATAAGAAATTAAATATCCATATCAATTATATTATTAAAATTTTAGTTGAAATATTTATTTTGTGTAAAATATTGATGCCAATTTGTAAATAATTAATAATTAAATTTAGAAATATTATATAAAATTTTAAGAAATATTATAAAATATGTAATGTTATTTCGGACTGTCCGAACTCTAATAAATACAAAAAAAAAATTAATAATAATAATAATTAAAGAGTTAAAAAATATATTTAAAATTATTTTTTAATTAAAAATTCTGATTTTTTGTATTTTAAGTTTTTTTCCTTTTTTTTTTGAAATTTTTCAAAATATTATTTCACTTGATATTTTCACTAATTTTTTTATAAAATTTATTTGACATAATGATATTTTCTAAATATTGTTAATGTTTCTCGATATATTGACAAATTGATAAAAATAATGTTAAAATGTATAACATAAATTTTAAATATCACACCCTATAGAAACACAATATAATATATCAATGAATATATTAAAAGATATTGCGAAATTCCGGTCCATAATTAGTACATATATTTAGGTATAATAGGCGCACATATATATTTATTTCTGATATTTTGGTTCGATATAAATTTATTATGCGAATTTCAATATTCCTTATAATTTTTACGTACCATAAAATTATATATATATTAATTACCTTTAAAATAATAATAACAACAATAAAGTTATATATGAAATTGAAAAATAAAAGATTCATTAGCCACATTGAAAATGAAAGATGCTCTGCCAATCCAATCTTGACAAAACCTAAGCTTGCATGGGCTGAAGCTGATCTTCCCACGTATAACAATTGACAAATAATTAAGTACATGCATGATATTTTATATATAGAATAAGATGCCAATCTTCAAGTACAGTAATAAATAATAATATCCTTAGCTCCAAGATATAAGATCCTTCCACTATCACATTTAAATTCCTAATATGTAATAATGTTTGGTTCATATTATTTCCAAAGCATGGGAAAGATTATTCTAAGCATACGATTCTCATGGATTATGTCTCTTCTGTAACAGCACTTGAAAATGTTAATGATCATATCCTAATAATATCCTGCATTATTATTAATTCACTGTATTATAGAAATAACATATATATATATATATTGAAACTTAGTTTGATATTTTTAAATCTATATTATTTAACATGATATTAAAATAAATCTGACCCGTGAATGTCGGATTGAATTCCTAAAAATGTTGGATATTGTTCTTAAGTAATCGGCACAATTATCACTATAAACTTATGTAAGTGTGTCAATTGGGATAGCTATTTAAGGGGTGTGGTGAAATTACCCTTTAACATATAATATAAAAACTCCCTTATAACATATAATAATTATACTTACATCTGTTAAATATAAAAATATAATTTAGCTAATACGAAAAATGATCTTTCTAGCGTGAATAGCTAGTTTTTAAAATTCATACTCTTAAATTTATGATAAAAGAATTTAATAATTTTAAATTTGAATTATTTTGATTTCGATCGAGTAATTATTATTTGAGATTAAGGCACATGAAAAGATGCAAAGTAGAGCATATACTTGGATATCCTACGTGGCAATTGCCAAATTAATGTTGTACAAATACGACCTCAATCCTCCATGTATTTAAAAATTATTCTAAGTATGAAGCTTTTGCTAAGATGGTACCGCTTATGCAAGTATATGCTCTCACTGCTTAATTATCATCAATTATATATAAATATATATAATTTTAATATGGAGTTGGCCCATATCTCTATTTATAGACAAGATCAATCATATTTTTTTTATTTAAAAATAAAAAATAATTAAAATTATTTTTTTAAAATATTATAATTTAAATAAAATTATGATCTACATTATTTATGAGCGAAGATATAGACCAAATTTATAATATATATATATATATATATATGCATACATGCAAATATGGATTAAGGGATTCTGATTCTTGCATGTGATAGGAACATATATAAAATCTTTTGGAGAGATTTTGGGAGGGATACAGGGGCGGAGGCAGGTGGGGTCGTGTGGGGGCTGACGACCCCCCTGCCGGCTGTCGGAGGTGTAATTATTCAGCCATGAAGTCATCTCAGCCCCTCAGTCCCTCAGTCCCAGCCTCCCTCAGCCCCCCTTCAGCCCCTCAATTCCTCAGTCGTAGCCTCCCTCAGCCCCCTTCAGCCCCTCAGCCCCCCCTTGCCGGTGGTCCTGGCTCCGCCACTGGAGAGATTGGAAGATTGGAGAAAAGTTAATAAGTGAAAATTTTTTTAGTTTATAAGTAAATTTGATCCGAGTTCATTTGTTATGATTAATTTTCTAATTTATTTAAATTTAAACAATTAAATTAAACAAGTTTGTGTAGAGATGTAGTAAAATTTGATAGAATTCCAATCTATCTTTTGATTTTGCTGAGTAGAAAATGACTTAAATCAATTGAGAATTAATTAGTTGTATGATATTGATCTGACTCAAATAACTCATTTAACTGATTTGAGTTATCGATTAAAAATATAATTTATTTAACTTAAAATAAATTAGCATGAAAAAAATTTTAAATTATTTTTAATTGATAAATATATATATATAGAACTTAACGGATTCGAAACCCACAAATCCACTAAATTATTTTAACATGGTACATGTATATAACTCTAAAATAATTAATTAACTCAAACGAAACTTTGCATGCATTGTCTTTTTGCTAGAAAAGCAAGTAGAAATTAATATTTATTTGGTGCTGGGAATCAAGATCTTTTATGGATATAAAGAGTATATATATATGTATATATACATTAGATCACAGAACGTTATTGAAAATCAAATGAAATAAATTAATCCTTATTATATCTCCCACTTTGAGTTTAAATCTCGAGTTTAATCAGAATGATCATTGATTATTCTTCTTCCATTTTAAAATGTATCTTTATCCATTAATTAATTGCATAGTTAACCATGGAAGGCCATTTTAATTAATATTAGTGCAAATATGCGATGCACCAAGAATCATGTACCTTCCGTGGTATGTTCCATGTCTAGAAACATCGCAAAATGTAAATTTGTTAAGGAAACCTTATCATACTAATTAGGATTTAAACTAATAGAGTTTTGTGAATAAAAATGATTATTTCATAATTTTGAAATTAGTATGTTTTTCGTATTTATGTATATATGTGGTTTGAATTTTTTTAGCAAATTTGTTATTTAAAATTTTAATTAATTAATTTTTTTTTTATTTTTTTAGAAATTAATTAGTTCATCTTTCTGTTTTTCCATCATTATATTTAATTCTTCTTTTCATTTTTTCCGTTAAATACTAGTAAATTAACTAAAATAATCTTATAAATCTCAAGGTTGAATTTTGAGAATAAAATTCTATTTTTTTATATAAAAACTGAAAAAAAATGATAACCTAATTGATTTTTCAAAAAATAAAAATAAATTAGTTAATTAAGTTAAATTTTAGAAACTAAAAAATACTATAATAGTATGTTATCATTTTCGCTAGATAAAGATGAATCCAACTTGGTTAAAGTAACTTACACTATTATACCATCATCATCGTCCAAGATGACCATATAAATAAAGGTCAAACATAATACAGAACTAATTGGCAATTTGGAGCATCCAAAAGAAAGCTTCCATGGTATATTCCCTTCAGACATTCCCATCACGTCATGTCATTGTAATATCTAAGAGAGTGAAATTAAAAAAAAAAATTATTAGTATTTATGTCAAAAATGCTAGTAGTCTCCTATTTTTTAATTTGAGATTTTGAATTTTAACATGAGATACAAAATATTTTTAAAATTTGAGAGAGTGAGCTACTCTTAAATAAGTCTACTCTAAAATGAATATATATATATATATATTTTTTTTTTTCATTATTAAAATTTTAGTTAAAAATTATAAATTAAATCATGACTGTATTTTTATTTTATTATTTACCATACTAGTTAATCATTTTATTTAATTTTTTTATCTGTTTCCATTAAAACATTTTAAAAAATAAAAACAAAAGCAATATCTTTTTTAATATCTGAAATGCCCTCCTCCATAATCCTCCTCAGTGTCAATCCACAAAGAAAAATAATAAAATGACACTCTTATTATATTTTTTTTTAATTTTTACTTTTTTATCAAAAATATTTTAGTTATTTTTATTATAAATTTATTATAGATTCATTATAAATTATATAAAATTTATAAAGTCATAATAAACCTATAATAAACTTATCATAAACTCACGATAAACTAATAAAAATTTGATATTTTAATAAATATTTTATAAGTTTTAATATTTTGATAAATAATTTATAAATATAATAAATTAAAAATTATTTTAATTTTTTTTATATTTTTATCAAAAGTCCAAGAAAAATTATCCTTCAAATGAACACTGCAAACAAAAATCACACGGCATTTTACCAATTGAAACGTTAAAATTGTTTTAAAGATTGTTAAGAATAGTATAATTTTATATCAATTAAATATAGAATGTTTAATAAATTTATATATAATTATGCTTTTTAATTTCAATAACTAATTTTTGAGGTTGACTCTTTTAAAAATAAATAAACTTTTAATATTTTTACATGGTATTAGAGAAAAAATAATATTTATATCTTTATTATAATTAAAATTTTGATTTCTCTTTTAATTTTTAGTATATTCTGAATTTAGTATCATTTTAATTTTTATCTTATGGAGGTTCATTTGCCCAATGACCAAAGGCATTCAAAATTTTTCTTAGACTTTCAAATTTTTTTCCTCGTATAGGATGTTTCTTAGACTATAAATTCTTTTGATTCAGTTGTGACTTGAGGTGATTGTCAAGTATAATATAATTTCATATAAATTAAATATGTAGAAAGTTGAATAAATTTATATATAATTGGAAAGTTTGACTCTCTTAATAATATATAAATTTTTAATATTTCTATAATGACCTAAAAGGAAAAAAATAAAAAAAATAAAAAATAAAAAGAAATACCACCTAGACCGGGGTAACATGAGTAGTCATCACCATTATTGAGCACTAAATACACAATGAGCATGTTAATGCAATTACTGAAAATTAATATCGATGATCAGATTTAATCGAAATCTGGTTATGGCTCTGAAGAACGACGAGTATGAAGCCCTAGATTTGCTCCGAAATCTAGCGAAGTATTAATCAATGTGAAGAATTTAATTTGCTTTATTTCTTTAATTTTTATTTTTTAATTACAGCAGTTTTTTCAGACTATTTCCATTCATATGCAACAACTTGTTTTTCTCCATAATCATTCATTTCCAATCCAATTCACCCCTTCCTTAACACCAAAATAACAAAAATAAAAAATACTATGCAAATTAAAGGATTTAAAAAAGCTTTCAATCAATCAAATAGGCAATTCATTCTCAACTCGCTAAAGAGAATAATTAGTCCCTTTGTTTGCCATTAAAGGAGGCAATGTTAAAAGATGTAATTTAACTAAAGCCAAATGAGTTTCTATACTCACAATCGGCCAGATTTAATATTAAAAATATATAAATAAATTTCTCCTTGATTTGACTCAAACAGAGCAAAGGGTATTTTTCCTTGATTTTATATACACGTATGCGCGCACATTTATATGTATATATATATGTATTTATTTGTTTATAATCTTGATAAGGCAGTCATTTTACAAAATAATAATAATAATAATAATTAAGAAAAATATTAATTAGTACACTGCAGGGTCGAACTTCTAGCAGAAAAAAAAAAAAAGAAAAAAGGAAGAGCATACACACACCTTATGACGGATGGCTAATCCCTTAGTTTAGATATTAACGGTTTAAATTATTTTTATCCACTTGTTTCCTAAAAAAATTTATTTATCCGCTGCTGTCATCCTCTTCCATATAACTCGCATACACAAGGATGCATGGATGACATTTATATATATAAATCTAGTTAAATATAAGAACATGTAACTTTATAGGTAATTATATAGATATGCTATAATTATGCTTAATTATGCTTAATCTGTAATTTGATACGTCATCCGTAAATAACCATACTACTGGGTGCTATTATATAATACTTAGTGAGAAGCATCAATGCTTAGTGCTTGCCTATATATATATATTATAATAATGAATATTCCTATATATAATATTATATATATATATTAATTGGCAATTTTTTATGCTTCTAAATTTCTGATGTATGGTTAATTAATTAAATCCACTACCTCCCAAAATAAAAATAAAAAAAGTTGCGTCAATTTTCCATAGTATAACAAAACAAAATGGCTTAATTATAAAAAAAATAAATGAACTTTTTCACTTGTTATTATGACATCATCACATAATTTAAAATTTGGCAGTATATATAATAAGAAATTAATAACTTACTGTAATATTATCACCCGGTTAAATTCAAATAAAAATTAGATTTTGTGTGGTACGATTTAATCAAATATGATATAATTTTTAATAATTATTTGATTTATATTTTTAATTTTACAATAACAAGAGAGATATTTGGCCACGAATAATAACTAGCTAATCTAGTTAAGTACATGCATCAACTCATTGGTCATGTATTAATTTCCTATGGAGGCTATATTTCCTACCATGTTTACCTATTGAAAAAATATTTCTTCCAACTTTTATACACCAATTCAATGAAATAAAGTTATGAGTTTGATTATTCAAAAAAAAAAAAAGGTTATGAGTTTGAATTTCTTTCACGTCTAATAAAAAATTAATATAAAAATTGTATTAATTAAAAATATCTTATCACTCATTAATTTAATATATAAAATAATAATATGTAATTAATATCGATAAAATTTCTTCCCAAAAAATATATCTATAAAATTTATTGATATGATAAGAATACATTAACTTGTCAATTGGTGATAGAGAAAATAAATGCATAACAACAAATTATTACTTCATTTTTTTATCTGTCATTTTATAATTTTATAACTTATTTATTACTTTTAAAAATTATTTTTTTTTAATTTTACCTTTTTTTTTAATTCATTGGAGGAATTTAATCCATGGACTACACAATAGGGGGTAGTCCTCCCCTATCAACACTAATCACAAGAATGATCAACACTCACCATAATCACATCACAGTGCACTAACCATTTAGACTAGGCCCTCAACCCCTTTTAATTTTACCTTTACACTTTATTATCTATGCTTCACACATTTTTATAAAAAAAAATTATCACATATAGTTATTTTTTAAAAAATTTAAGCTATTCAATAATTCTCTTAATTTTTATGTAATTACTTTAAATCAAGAAGAAAATGAAGGAGTATGAATTTTTTTTAAAAAAAAAGTCAATTAATGCAACAAATTGGAGGTGCAATTAATGTTATAATGCAAATATATACACAAAAAGTAAAAACCAACTAAAAAACCCAATCATTGTAAGCAATAATTATACTTAATTAACAATTAAAAAAACGTAAGTAAAATGCATTATGGGTCCATGCTTTTCCTTGAATCGCTTGTCTTTTGAATACTTTATATGATAAAAAAGGAAAAAGATAATGAAAACAGCAGATGTGCTTTTTTTTTAAAAAAAAAAATTATTCACTGATCAAGGCCGAACCAATGCAACTTGTAACACATTATATATTAATTTTCTCCTTCCATTTTTTGTTATATATATAGTCTACTTTAACGTAATTGCACAAAGATTTTTAAAAAAAATAGTATATAGTCTCAATGATAATTAAATTATCATTTTATAAAAATATTTAAAGTTATTATTAAATATTTAGCAAAAATAACAGGAATAAAAGATCAAAATTAAAAAAATAATTAATACTTCTTTAATTTTCAAATTCATGAATAAAAATAGTGTATGGATTGAAATTAAAAAAAAAATCTAAAACACAGATGAAAAGAAATTGAGAGATTACATATATATATTTCTGTTTTCCATATGAGCAATTTATTTTGGGCAATTAATTAGTGCGTGGCACTATGGCAATGGCAGCCATACATAACCCATAAAATAAGTATCTTCCTCACCATTATCATCTTATCTTGTGTCTAAATGAGTTAACACATTAATTAATTAATGATTCACCACCAAGATTTAGTGCAAGATTCTGACATTAGATATATATATTTATATATGTGCAAATTTCATACAGTCTAATTATTTGATATAATAAATTATTCTCAAAATTCAGTTTTTCCTTATACATTAATATCATATAACTTTAATATATTTACTAGAAAGATATTTGATGATTCAGTTGTCCCGAACAAACTAATAATTATATATAACTCCCAGTTAGCTAATTACGATTTTAATTTGTCTTTATATAACCTTATCCATTTACTTACCAATAATTAAACCAAACAAGCATACACTCTAAAACCCAAATCATAAAAAAGAAATAATATAAAAAATATATCATAAACTCATTGATTAAGAAAGAAATAATTAATTCACATAACATACTGAAACGTACTTCTTTCTGAAATTAAAGAAAAAAAAAAGAAAGAAATGATGTGAAAATAAATTAAGAAAGAAGAGGTAGATGATTGAAGAATGACAAAATCTAAAAGTTTGAAGCTTTAACGCAAAGTACATTGCCTTATAACATAGAACAAAAGTAATTCAAACGATGCATTGGTGGTAAGTAAGCACGTAATAATAAACTAATTAACTTTACTCCTTTTGACCAAACTTTTAATTAAGGGTAAAGCCAATATGATCTCTTCTCTGTTCAAGAAGTTGCCTTATAATTTACTATAACCTTAAACTTTATTTTCTCTGTTGTCTTGTAATTGCAACGCTGCTTAGATTCAAGAAATCTCACTATCTCTTTTTCATATTATATTTTTCTTGTGAAATTTAATGTAGGTTAATATTTTAAGTAATTCATAACTTTTCAGCTTTTTACACAGTAACTAAAATTCTTTCTATAACATCTTTTAATTGCGTACTTTTCAAAAGCTCAAACTCTATTAGCGTCCAATATGATGCCAAGAATTATTAATTAATTATCATACAAAGTTTAAAAAAAAACAAAAAAAAAACCCCCCACTAATTTCCCTTTTCCTTTTGTTTGAGAAATGAAATCGATGATGGTCTCTGCCTAAAACTAAAAGTGCTTTTTGGTTTAGAAATGATTCTATGAAAAATCGACGGCTTCGGTGCCCAAAAGTCTCAACACCATTACTCTCTCACTTATAAAAAAGCAGAAGAAGAAGAAGAAGAAGAAGAAGAAGAAGAAAAACTCACTACTCCGATATCATAAATCATTGTTGTGAAATGAGCTTTTTCTAATCTCATGACAGTTAATTGCTCGTATCATTTTTTTATTTATTTATATCAATTAATTAAGAATATTTTCATGTTTGTTTAAGAGTTTTATCTTAATCAAGTTTTTCTTTGTAAGTGATTTATTAATTAGATTTACAACTTTATAAATTAGCTATTGAAATCAACTTCAAAGATTAAACTTTGATTGATAAAATATAAAAAAATTCACTTCCTAATTAAGAAACTAAAAAATTGGAGTGACAATATTTTCATATATAAGTTAAGGTCAAGTAAACAAGCTCTCATTTAGTTCTATAGGCCCATGGACTAGTTCATAGCCCAATTTTTCTTGCGAAATTTACAAAAAAGACTTTTAAAAAATTACAAAAATATTATGTAATAAAAAAAATTATAAAAACACTATGCATATACTAAAAATTAACAAAAATACTGTGTATATACGAAAAATTTACAAATGTATAGTATATGTTGAATATATTTTTAGTATCTATTGAATATATTTTTAATATATATCATAAAAATGTAAAAAAAACATTTTTGCAAACTAAAAAACAGTAAAAATAAAATTTAAAATATAATATTTCATGTAATTTTCTCTTTTTTCTTCATGAAAAATTTTGAAAATAAAATATTTTTTAAATTGAAAATTAAAAAAACCAATATCTCAAAAGAAAAGTGAGCATTTTTTAAGATATATTTATTTATTTAGATTTTTTTTATTTATATAATCGAAGTCCATATAAGTCAGTTTAAATTTAATTTTCTCACCAAATAAAAACAAAAATTAACAATTATAGATCATATTAAAAATAAATTATAATTTTGTAGATTATACTTATAATATTAATTAAAATTGTTCATTTAAAATTATTAATTATAATTCAAAATATTTATTTTTATTCGATATGTAAATGTAATATTTAAAAATATTGAATATAGACCGGGCCATATTTTTTTATCATAAAATCATGACCAAGAAGTATTTTTAAAAAAAAAAAAACTAGCCACCCTTTTTGTTTGAGCTAGTGCATCAATGAGCGGAGTCTAGTCCAACTTAATTTTCTTTTATTTCTCATATATTATGAGACTTTTATTTATTCTTTTATTTTTAATTTATCTTCAAAATAATTTTTAGCTTAATATATATTTAAAATTTAGTGTTTGTTATTTTTTTTTTAGTTTTATGTGTTTTTGTTTAGAATTTATATTCGAAATAAATTTTTATATTAATATAGATTTGAAATTCAGTGTTTATTCTCATTTTATTTTATTTTTCATTCTCTAATAATGTTTATCACTCTTCAATGGATGTTTATTCTTCTCTAATAGAGGTATCTTTTTCGTATAAAAGGTGACTCGATATTTTTTTACAGTTAATAGATAGAATGAGTGTCCGATTAAAAAATAGATTATCTATAACATGTAACCATTATCCATTATTTATATTGAAAAAATATAAAAAGATTTAATAATTTCAATAATTCTGTATATTTTAAAATAATATAATTTTATTTATATTTTATAGATATATTTTTGATTTATTGATTAAAATTTATTTTATATTAAAAAAATAAATTAAAAAAAAAACCCTCCTTTATGCACGGTCTGAATATCATTTCTTTTTCCAAAATCCTTTCATTTTTTGGACAGGCTTTCGAACTCTTGAAAAGTAGTGTATGATACGATTTTTAGGCTTTTTGTTGTCCATCTAATTAACATTTTTTCTTTTTATTTTTTTTGCCAGTAAATAAACTATCATTAATATAGATTAATAATAACAATACAAACAATCATCCTAAAAACTAGAAAGCTTAAGAGGCACAAAAGATCACAAAAATTATACGACCTTTCCCACAAAATAGGCAAAAGCAAAAGAACTGTTGGTAACTCCACCATGAAATAGCCAATAGAAAACATGTATATAGGCAAAGAAAAGGAACAAGAACCACCTACAAGAGTTTTTTCTGGAGAAACATTGAAGAATAGAGTGAAAATAAAAGTTTTTCGTGACTATAAGAAAATGTGAAATTAGTGATGAAATTTTATAACGGAAAAGCTCGTCACTAATTTATGATGAATTAGTGACGAAAAATAATTTCAATGAAGGATATTAGTGACAAAATTTTTTTGTCACAATTTTTGAAGCAAAAAAATTGTGACGAAATTTCGTGACAGAATATTTTTGTCACAAAATAAAGACACTAATTTTCCACCAAAAAATTTGTGACGGATTAGTAACTAATAATAAAAAAAATATATAAAAATTAGTGACAAAAATAAGTTTGTCACTGATTTTAATGACGAATTTGTGACAGAATTTCACATCCGCCATTAAATTAGTCATGGACTAGTGACGAATGATGAATTTTTCACTAATTTTATGATAAATTTGTGATGAATTTAGTTATTTGTCACAAATTTAATGATAAATTCAGAATTTATCACAAAGTAGTGACAAATTAGTGATAAAAATTGTAATTTATTACTAAATTAGTGATGAAAATTCGTCACTATTTTAAAATAAATTTCTCTCATATATTTTTTCCCCTTGTTTTAAGTATTTTAGTGACAAAAACTATAATCCATCACTAGATTAGTGAAGAATTAGTAACGAAAAATTTGTTACTAATTTTAAAATTTATTTTTCACCAATTTATTTTTTGCTTATTTTAATATTTTTAGTGATGACTTAGTGACGAAAATTATAATTCGTCACTAGATGAATTAGTGACGAAAATTGTAATCTGTCGCTAGATTAGTGATGGATTATCCATCACTAATTTTAAAATTTTTTTCTCTCTAATTTTTTAATTTCTCACTCATTTAAGTCTTTTAGTGATAGAAATAGCATGTCACTAATTCTAACTTTTGTTTATATATACCCATTTCCATAATTTTTCTATCATTCTTATCTTTATCTTTCTCCACATTCAGTCTTTCTTATTTTTTATTCCTTCTCATATTATTTCTTTTTCTCAATTATTTTCTTGTTTAGCTTTATTTTTTTTTATTTTACATTCTTAATTAATTTATTTCTCTACTTATTTTACTCTCTACCTTTCTTTTAATTCTTCAATTTTCCTTACTCTATATTTTTTTAACTTTCTCCATCATGTTACTCTCTACTTCAAGTTTTTTTATATTATTTATTTTTTAATATTAATTAAAAGGCGAAATAATAAAATATATAAATAATTATAAAAAAGAAAGAAGAAAAGAAAAATTTTGTATAACAACACTATGATTGGAATCTGGAACCATAGGAGAAAATGAAAGAGTCTTTGCCATTAGGCTAGATGCTTGTACCCAATTTAATTCTTTCTTGAATGATATTTAAAGTATAGTTTCAATAAATGCTTATAAAAGAAACTAACCAATCAGAAACTGAGCATTAGTGAGGGAGAGACAGAAAAGGTGAGAGACAGAAAGAGGAAGGGGCAGATCGGAGACTTCTCCGATATACCTCCGTCCAAAGATCTTCTAACAACAGGCGCCGACCGCCGACGAGTCTGGAGAGGGTAGGATCATTGTCGTTTGACGCCGAAACAATCCTCACGAGCCATCCAATCAGTCAGCCTCCTGAGAGCTTTCGACAAATATTCTGGCCGATTTCGACCACATTTTTTGGCAAGACAAGTACCGTAGAGTCCCTCTTTTTATAAATTTCAATTTTACACATCATTTATAATTTTTGGATTAATTTTATTCTTGGCCGAAATTCAATGACACTCCAGCAAAGCTAATGAATTTCTGGTGACTCTGGCGACTCAATAATTTAATTTTATTTAAAATTAATAGGTTCATACTAATTAATTATTTATTTTATTAATTGACTTAGATTAATTAATCACTAATTCATGGTTGAATTGTAGTTATTATTTATCAATTCATAGAATTAATTATGTTTAAATATATATGTATGAAATTGTTTAACTAATTGGAATAAATAAGTTAGAAATTGATTGATTGAGTTACACTTGTTATTGCCATCAAATTATTATTCGTATAGTGATTATTATTATTATTATAAATGATTATTTGAAATGAAGGATAATAAAATTAAGTAATTGTTTGATAATATAAGTTAATCAAATAATAATAATATCTAAGTGAAAATTGTTATTGTTATTATTATCATTATTATTATTAATATTTTGTGAGTCTTTATCGTAAACTAAGAAAAATAATGTATAATCTTTGGTTTTATTTGAAGGATATTTAGAAAAAGTTAAAATTCTAAAAATCATTCAAATTAATTTAGATTATATTTTAAAATTATGAATAATTAATTTAATAACTAAAACTAATTGAATAATACCAATAATTAACTAAATGATATTGTTAGTATTATTGTTATCATTATCACTATGATTAGTTTTACTTTAAATTATTATTGGAAACTAAGGTAAATAAATATATCATAATTAATATTATTTGAAGGTTTTGTAAAATTAATTTCTTAAAATTATTCCAATTAATTTTTAAAATTTAAAGAAATTACTTTATAA
Source organism: Garcia nutans (assembly GCA_947685225.1). NCBI lineage: Eukaryota > Viridiplantae > Streptophyta > Magnoliopsida > Malpighiales > Euphorbiaceae > Garcia > Garcia nutans. The sequence continues at coordinate 12,435,674 of CANTUV010000045.1, forward strand.
TGAAACTAATTACATGTTACTAATGTTTAATTAAACAATATTAGTATTTTATTAAATGATTGGTAACAAAAGTTTAAATTAACTTAATAATGCATTGGAATATTTTAATATTTAATAATTAGTTGTATTTGTGAAAGTATGTTGGATTGTTTTTAATGTTGGAAGCCTATATATGGTCATTAATTATTGTGGGTTGTTGTGATGGGCATTATAAACTATTGAGAAGTGCTATTTTCTTGTTTTGTTTCACGAGGGATTATCTTAATTTTAGGAGAGGCTTTTTTGAAATTTTGACATGATCTTTTGAGTTAATTCATCCTTATTTAATGATTTTTGTCTTGTCTCAAAAATTATATTTTCTGGTGTCTTTCTAATTTCAACTAAGAGCTTCGAGAAGAGCCTTCATATTCTTACTAATCTGTGAGTTATATAGATCAAAATAATATCCGCTCCCTTAAATTATATTAATAATTACATATGTGTAAACTTGGATTGCCTGTGTAGTAAATATATAATAATCATTATTAGCACTAGGTTATAGAAGCATAATGTGTGTTGGTGCTTGAGTTGATTATATTGTTGCACATTATATGTGTTTGCAGGGTAGAGTTATGATGATATGAGACCATACATAATTTGAGATATGGATTATGATATAATAGTATTATATGATGATAAGATTAGGACTGACGTGACAGCGAAGGCTTTCTCAGGCTCAACGATGCTTGACAGTCGGATAATGTTACTTGGCTAAGTTCACGATGACAGACCCTATGTATTAGACTAAGAGAGCCAGATAGGAAGATCAACTTCTTAGTTTGGATTTAGTTGGCCCTATTGGCTAACCCTTACCCTTATATGATTATGTGATTTCTTGCTTGATTGACATTTGCACCAGCACTTTCTAGATGTGAATGTTGCATTTTATTAATTACTATATAGCTCATTGAGTCGAACACCCATCTATATTTATTTTTTTCTTTAGGTTGCAAGTTGAACGTGAGAGAAATATTTCATTGAGTTACCTTGTCATTTTTTCTTGGCAGGAGAGTTATTTATATATTTTATTGTATAATTATGTTATATTTATTTTCTAAAACTCTGCATGGTATTACTTTTTTTTATCTATCTTTCTATTTAGTTATATCGTTTAATTAAATTTATTTATTTATTTTTTAACATATATCTGATGTTGATGATAAGATTTGTGATGGTTTCTAAGTCATAGCAGTGATGTATAGATTTTATTTAATAGGTGGACCCATAGCCCTGATTTTGTGATAGTGACGGCTATCATAGTATAGTTTTTCTCGAGTTTTAAGTTGTTGACTGCCTACTGATTTTGAAAGCCACGTGCTTTTCTTTTTTCTAGTGTTGATCATGTGCTCTCTATTTTGGGTCATGACAATTAATAACATCCCTCAAAATTAATTGAAAATTTGAAATTAATTAAAAAAATATAAATTGAATGTTAAACGAAAAATTATTATAAATTAATTAAAAATTGAAAAAGAAAATAACATATCTCAAATTATCACTATATTGAAAACAATTAATTTAGACAAAAATATTTATTTAAATTTAATTATATTTTGAATTAAAAAATAATATTTATAATTTAGCGACGAATTAGTAATGAAAATTTTTTGTCACAAAAATAGTGATGGATTTGGGGCGAAAGCATCCATCACAAATTGTATCGAATTTGTAATAAACCGTCTGTCACAAATTCGTCACAATTTGCAATGGAAAAATCAGTTACTAACTGAAAAATTCACCACTAATTAGTGATAGATTTTTTCATTACAAATTCGTCACTAAATAGTGATGGATTTTTCTTCAATTTTTTATGATGAAACTGCATCCTTTACTAAGTAGTGATGAATTTTTTTTGTTACAAATTCATCACTAAATTTTGTAATAGACTTTAAATCCATCACAATAAAAATTAATGATCAATATTTTAATAACAAAAAAAATTTAGTCACTAAAATATCGGATTAGTGATAGATTTTTCCATCATGTATCTGGAAATTTTTGTAGTGTCACAATACTACTCCAATACATCTCATATACATGATAAGTTGAGAGAACAAAAAAAAAATAAACATTCTAAAAGAGTACCTTAACAATTGGAGCAAAAGGATAACAACTAGCATAACCTGCAGACTAAAAGAGTACCTCAGCAATTGGAACAAAATGATAACAACATAACATGCAGAAAGGGGTAAAACCAAGATAACACTTTATAGGACTATCGGGGATGAGATTTGTAAATCTTGGAGTTGATAATTTCTAAAATAGCCACCCATGCTTCAGAGAGATCCACCAACAGAAAGCTTGAAAGAGCTCAAAATCGATGAAGGCCAAGCTGCATCCTCTTAGAGATCTTAGATTCAGGGAACTCCCATCAAAGAACAAATTAAAAAAGTAAGAAAAAAAATTGAAAATCTAAGGAGAGAAATATAAAGTAAAGATAGATCTAGGGCTACCGCATATAAGAACATTGGCAACGGCTCTAGATCTAAAGTAAACAAAAATTAACTGGTCTTTATGAAAAAAGAATATCAAAACTTTCAAGTAGAGAGAAAACTTCTCAAGGAAGTAGAAGCTAATATCTTTCATTTTTTTATTTTTCTAAAACATCAAATTTCACAATTTTAATTTATGGGAAATACAAATACAAATGTATAATTTTATAATAATTATTATAATACTCACCTATAAATTTGCAATTGCATCGATTAATTATATATGTAACTTCTTAGCTAACATAAAATCAAACCCAATTAAAATTAAGAAATTTTACATTGAAAAGAAAAAAAAAACTTTTGCTATTTAAGTATTGGCTCAACGGTAAGTGTAATTACTTTGGCGCAACGGTAAGTGTTGTCACCGTATGATCTGAGGTCACGGGTTCGAATCGTGAAAACGGCCTCTTGCAATTCCTTGCAAGAGAAGACCGCGTACAAAAATCCAATGGATCCGATCCTTCCCCCGAACCCTACTCATTGCGGGAGCATTCGTACACCATGCTGTCATGTCCTAACTACCATAGATATTCATTAACGAAACTGGAATTATCACTACTAAACCAAACCCCATCTGCTCTAACAGACCGCAAACAATATCCAAACTTTTGGCACCGATCTTCATCTCTGCCTTGATTAAATGCATCAAACCTCTGTTCCTTATCATTCCAATAAACATGGCAGAAAAACAGAGTACTTTTAAAGAAACTTCCTTTAAATTTCCAACTGAAGTTTTGGTGCCGATATAGGGTTCTGATGCCAAGGTCATCGTCCTTGGACTTGCAACGCAGATAAACTGGTGGTTTATTATAGCTAGCAATATAATTAACTACATAAACTTCATATTTCGAAGGAACCAATTCATTATGGAAAGCATATGATAATGGGGGAAAAAAACAGAGTAATGTGATTACCAGCTTGTTCATCATTCTATAGGTGATAATGGGAGGCTCCAACTTTGATTTTTTTCCCCTTTTCTTTAAAAGATGCAATTTGCGATTTTTATTTTTTATTTTTGGGGGGGGGGGGGGGGTTTCGCATTGGTTTCAATTTATTAGCAGGTGAAAGACAGTGGAGTAATTCAGCTTTCAAGCCATACTTAGTATTTATAGCCAATATATATGAATACTTTGTTGATTTATGGAAAAATATTGTTGACCGTTTCTAATTTTATATGCATGGTTAGCACTTAATTTCAGGAAAAGAAAATTAGTAGAATAATTTGAATTATGCAAATGTAACCTTGATTTTTTCTGTAATCTCAACTATTTGTTACAACAATTTGTTATCCAATAAATAACCTCTGTTTTTTAGCATTATTTAGGAAAATGGAAATATAATAGTTATTGTTATTTTTCTTGCTTTTATGTTTTCCCCTTCAAACAAATTGATTTTAATTTATAAATATTTATTTTTCATTCTTTTACACTTATTATTAATTGTTAATTTTCATAACTATGTACTAAATAATATAAAATAAATAATTATTTTAGCGCATTTTAACCGTTCCAACCGAAATTTTGTCTCCACCCCCGTCTGAGGAAATTTCTCATGCAATTGAAGGCGGCAATGCCAAACTTAGGTTAGTTTTTTTTTTTTAAAAAAAAAAAAGGTTAGGTTATTACATCGATAATGTGATTTTTTACTTATATAGATGCCTAAATTTTCATATTATTATTTTGATATTTAATTAGTGGTTAGGTTCATGATTCCATGTAATGTGAAAGTGATAAATGGAATAGAATATTTGTAATTTTGTATTTCGTGCTGCAAAACTAAAAGGTTGGGTCAGTAGAAAATTACACTATACTAGTTCTTTATCTGTGCGAGGCGCAGTGACAAGAATAACAAAATATAAATATATGTAATTAATAAATAAATATAAAAATTAGCAATATATTTTATTATAAAAAATATAAAATAAAATATTTATCTCAATTTTTATAATATTTTTATTAACATAATATTAATAAGTAAATATAATCCTTTTATCTCGTAACTTGACTCTTTTACTAATAAAAAATGAAATCTATTCATATTTATGCTATAAAAAAATAATAAATTTTATAAAAAAGAGAAAAAAATAAAAAAAAAAGAAATTTAAGCAAGCATTTTCAAAAAAAGAGAAAAATGTGACTAAGAGAATTTATAATTATAAATTTATATTAAAATTATTAGTATAAATATTATTTTTACATAAATTATTAAAGTATAATTAATTTGTTAGAAAGATTAAAAAATAAAAGTCATATTTTTTATTATTTAAATTTTAAAATTTCTAAAAAGATATAAATTAATTATTATTAAAAATGGATTATTAATTAATTATTTAAATAAATATTGATGTATACTTAATTTATTAGAAATGTCAAAAGTTATATATTTTATTATTTATTTTTTAGGTTTTTAAAAATATATAAACTAATCATTTTTATAAATAAATTATTTAATTTATAATTAATTTATTATAAAGGTTAAGTGTCATGTTTTTAAACTTTTTAAAATTTTTAAAAAATATATAAATTAATTAATATTATTTAATTATATTAATGTGTAATTAATTATAAAAAATTAAGTCACAAATATAATTTATTTAGTCAATATAATAAAATTATATTAATGTGTAATTATTTAATAGAAAATTAAAAGTCATAAATATAATTAATTATTAAATTTTAATTTTATATAAATTGTTAAATTAATTAAAAAATAAAATAATATTATTTTAAAAAATTAATAATGTGTCATTCACAAAATATTTCTTCTATCTTTCACTTATATATGTATAATATAGATATAGATTTTACTTTATTTTTTTACTATTTACTATTTTAGCATATTTTTAATTTAATATATTAAATGCATATTAATAAATATATATTTATATTTGAAAGTTTAATATATTTTTAATATATTAGACACGTATTTGTGAAAAAAAATTGAAATTAAAAATTTAAAATAATATTTTTAAAAGAAAAATATTTTTCAAAATAACTTTATTCCTTTTTTGTTTTAAATTTGGGCCCAATGAAAGTGGGCCTAATAAGGGGTTGGGTCTGCGTGAGTCCCATATTCACAAATACATGTATGTTTTCTTCAATTGAAAAAATAAAATTACATTGTATTAGCACAGTTTTTAACTTTATTTTTTTAAATATCCTTACTTTTTTATTATAGTTTTAATATATCAAATATATATTTAATATATATCTTTAAAACAAAACTATATTTTTAATATATTAAATATATACTAAAAATATATCTCTGAAAATGATATCTTTCACATTAAAAATAGAAAAATGAGTATTTTTTAAATAGAAAATAAAAATGTGTATTTTTTTACAAGATTTTTATTTTTTAGGTTATTTTTGAAGAAATCTTATTGAAAAATCTCTAATTTTGAGCCACACAAAAGAGACTAGTAGCCTTTTATTTCTCTTTAAATTTTTTAATAATATACACTTAAGAAAAAAACAATTTTAACTCAAAATCGTTTTAATTTGTGTTCTTTAAACTCGTTAAAATAAAATTTGACTTTCCTTTTATTTGCAAAAAGGATTTTATTTGCATAATGAGATATATAACTCATTATACTAACTATGAAATGCATTTTCAATGATGTTGGACATATAGCAATGATATATAAAATATATACTAATATTGTATTTGGTTGTATAAGAATTTCAGTAAAATTAACTAAATAATTCTGTTTGATCAAAAATATTATATTTATTTATAAATAATTTATTTAAAATAAAATACTATGTCCATTAAATTTTATCAACCAATTGGTAAAATATTTTATTTAGAGAGAGTATAAAAAATATTTCAACGAAAAAATAAATTGAGGGGTCCACATATTAAAAGATAATTACACTATTAATTTAAAATATAATAAAATAAAAAAATATTATAAGAGTAGTTTAGATATTACTTAAATTTTTTCTGTAAAGTTGAATTGTAATTAGATAAGTTAATATTTTTTTTAAATTTATTTTTTCAGTATTTTTTTATATCTTTTAAACAAAGTAATATATTCTCAATAAAATACAATATCTATAATATATTTCTGTAAAATATATTTTTAATAATTAATTTTTTAATAATTTATTAAACACACTATAAGTGAAATTGTAACTTGTCATCTTAGAAAATTTGAGATCAATATGACATGGCAATATCATTAAAGTCATAAAGAAAATAGTAACTTTAACAAACTCCAGTTGAGTAATAAGTTATACATATTTTAGGGAAAAGACTTGACTATAAATAAGAAAATTAACCTACCGTGCTTGGATTGAGGGTAAGGAAGGGAGAAGGAGTGTATAAAAGTAGAGTTTAAATTTTTATTTATTTTTTATTTTATGCTCTCTTTGTCCGATAATAATAAACTCATTTTTCATTTCATAAATATTAAAAAAAATTAATTATTTTTATTAAAAATATAAATTTACATATATTTTTTTCATTATATCCTTATTTTATTATGATATATATTAAATAAATAACATTAAATAAGAGTATTATAAAAATTTAGCATATTAACTAACTTATTAAAATAGTAGATAAGCTATAATTTGAAACAAACAAAAAAAAAGTAACATATTTTTTGAAAATAAAAGGAGTAATTTATAAGAAATAGTAATTTGACTTTTTATTATTTTAAATTAAAATTTTATTTTATACATGACGAATAGTTTTATAATTTTAATATTTCTTACAATTTTTTAAAAAAATATATATTTATTTTTTTAATTCAAAATAAATTTTTATTAATAAATTAAAAAGTATGCCTACAAGACATATATAAAATTATAAAATTTTAAAATATACAAGATGTATATAACTAATAAAATTACTAAAACTGGATATCCTTGAATTTATTTAATGCAAATAGTGGATAATGGTAATATATTATGAGTAATTTAAATTCAGCGGAATATTTATTCCATCATATGTTATCTTCTATACTAGAAGAACACCTTCGTTAGATAATGACAAACTTTTATTCGAAAAAAATATATAATCTTCAAGTAAAAAAAATAAAAATTCATAATAAAAATTTAAATAATATTTAATTTTATTCTAAAAAATTAAGAAATATAAAAATAAGACACAAATGCTAAATTTTAGATTTATATTAATATGAAAATTATTAAAAATAAACCACACAAAAAATATATAAAATTAAAAAAAATATAAAAATTAAATAATAAACTAAAAAGAAAGACAAAAAGACTGTCATATATCGTCTGTCAATGGACTGATGACAGCTTCACTATTAGATTAAGGAAGAAAAAAATATGAGAGTTTAGAGAAAAAAAGGGAACAAGTAAAGTTTTTTAAGAAAAGTTAGTATTTAAGAAAAAAATATAGATTAAAGATTAATATACAGTGAGAGTTTATAATTTAAATATTCAATGTGAGATATTTCATTAGTTATAGCAATATCTATATTTATCTTTTTCTTCAAACAATGTCAAGTATACAATTTTATCCTTTTTTTTTTCTATGAAAAAAGCATATATTTATATTTCCTTTCATTTCTAACGAGTTGTCAAATGAAAAAAAATATACATGTAATTTAGTTTTTCAAACATTAGAAATTGATATAACAATTCAAATATAAATATATAATAATATATATATAATATTATATTATCAATGTATAATAATATATATAATAATATTATATTATTATATGAAAAATCATAAAGATCAAAAGCGACAAAAACCAAACATTCAACCAATCCGAAGTTCCCAATCATCCGCGTCTTTCTTTCTTTTGTTTTTTAAACAATTTTTTGTGGTAGATTCTTCCATCTGTGAAACACCAACTGGCCTTCAATTTCATTTACAAATTTACAATTACTCTCTCTCTTTCTCAAGATCTTCTATTTTCCACTTAACAAGAAATCAAATCACAGGCCAAATTATTTCTCATTTATTCACGCAAAACAAATCAATTTAACTGTTTTTTCTTATTTTTATCAATCTTGATTCTTTACTGCCTGTTTTTTGATGATCTCTTCTCTACCATTTTCCAACAAAGCCCAGCTCAATATTTGATATTTCTGTCTCTCTATAAAAATGCCGTCTCCAATTCTTCCTGTAACTATTAATCAATCTTCAAAATCTTCTTCTTTTCTTGACCCAGAACCTCAAATTTCAATACCCACTTCTTCAATGTTACTAAAACGAGAGATTATTGATGACCCAACTACCAGGCTTTTGATTTCTTCATCATTTGATGAAGAAGCTGCCATTTTCAGTAAGCCTCTTTTGTCTGGTAATACCACCACAGCTACTGCCTCTGGAAACTCTTCTCAACAACAGAGACGCGGACGGATCGCTAGTGATAGTAACCTCCCTAACCTTTCTGATTCCAGCAATCGAAGCCAATCTTATATTAGTGAAGTGGGTCATGCCGCTTCTGAGACCTTTCTTCTTACTAGATTGAGTCTCAAACTAATAAGATATCTTGGGTATCTTTCTTTTCCCTCAATAAAACTATTTAATGTGGTTTATGCTCAGTTTGTGTTTGGTTTTCAGATACTCGTAGACTTTTTTTTGGGTTCTGTGCTTGTTATGTTTTTATTGGTTTTTGATAACTATTATATAAGCGTGATCGAGAGAATTAATGGACGAAACATCGATTGATTATTTCCGGGTAATTAGAACTTTCTTTGTTATTGTTTAGGCCTCCACATTTTGGGAGAAATGTTAGGATGGAAATGGGAACCGAAGGACTTCCTATATATATCTTTGTGCTAGACTGCTGGGTAACTAGAACTTGCCATGCACTGTTCTGGGAAGTTTTCATATTCTCAGTAGCAAATTTGGATCCCATTTCATATAGCGGAGAATTCCAGGATGAGGCCATAGGTCCTGAAATTGTCTGTTTCCTTTGTATTGCTAGAAATACTTGCGATAAATGAAGATTCTGGTAAATATTTTTAGTAACTTGAGGAGCTTTTTCTCACTGCAAGTGTTGGGTCAATTGTAGGTAATAGTTTTAAAAGAGTAAGGATGTTGAGCCCACAGAGAGAAGGATTGAGTATAAATATTTTGAAGTTTTCTAATAAGTTGATGATTTGTCGGTTTGATTACTAAAATAAGAGGTGATTAGCAAACATGCAATTAATCAATTAAATGCAAATTTAATGGAAAAAGGATATAAGATTAGACTTATATTAACTTTCATTGTTATTTGTCATGTAAATTCTTATTTTTATTTCAAGAAAGCAAGCAATTAAAGATGACTCTTCCTCAAATTAATTTTATGCTTACTCTAATTGGTCAAAATTTTGAATATGATACTTCATCTATGTATATCCATAGTCTATGTGGTAACTCATTAGATCTTCACTTCCACACTTGTTACTAGATTCATTCCAAACCACAAGCACTCAAGTTATTACATCTAAATTTTAGCTAGAATTTAGCTTTTCATGGCAAAAGTAAAGAAATGAATGCTAAACAGTATCATAATAAATAGAAGTATCATTACAAGTATTATGGGTTTAAGAGCAAATTCAATAAAGAACCACAAAATTGAAATTCCAACGAAAAGAATGATCTCCTTGAATTTAAAATTGCAATTTCTTCTTGATATCTAAATCCACTAACTAACTATATATCTAAAGTGAAAAATAAATCTATTTTACATCTAAGAGTCTATCCTGGGGTATGATAAAAAATGAATATATAGGATGTCTTTGAGCTCAATATTCCAGGTTGGAGATTGCAATTTCCATGTTGTAGACGGGCTCGTGCTCCCTTAAATGCACTTCTTGTGATTCTTTAAATTCTGAAAGCCAAAAATTTTGGATAAGCTTCCTTCTGCACAGGCTCGTGCTTCAGCAGGCTTGGACCTTGTGGTGAAAAAAACTGCATGTTCTTGTGTGTTGCCTTTTGCATGGGTCCCTATGGCTTCTTTTCGCAATTTTTGGCTTGTGCACTTGTTTTTGCTCCTTTCCACTTAGAAATCTTTCATTTCTTGTATGATTCCGACTTGGGATAAAAAAATGTGTCTTATTCTTTTTACTCAAGAATCAAACATATTGGGCATAAATTTAGGAGAAATTCGTGCATAAATATTGAGAAAAATCAAGCACATCATAACTACATCTTCTCTCTGTACAATGTATCGTTTCTGGCTTTGGAAATTTCATGTGTATTTTCTAACTTTAGCTTGAGAAGTTTTCTCAATTCTATCGCACTGTTACATTCTTCTTGATCATTTATTTTCGTTCAGGGTAGGCTACAAATGGATCATGAGATTCCTAGCTCTTGGTTGTTACTCTTTGATGCTTCTGCCAGGATTTATTCAAGGTCTGTGGCAATCATTAATACTTTGCAGAATTTTCATGCACGAAGTTTCAACATATAACTTACACATGTATTGTAATATCTAATAGAAAGTTTGTGATATTACCATCCTCATTTGTTGGTTTTTTCTTTAAATATCTAGTGTTCAGTAAGTATTTAGTTTGGTGACTTGTCTGGTAGTATTTTGCAGTTGGATATTACTATTTCTTCTCCACTCAGGTCCTGAGAAGTATAGTTTATGGAGATCAACCGAGAAATAGGTGGGACATTATGAATTTTGTTTATTTCTTTTGCAATTATCTTCCTGCAATAAGTTTGTCCAAAGTGAAATTATACATACATTAGTTTGTGGCATGACTAGAAGTGGACTTTTCTTACAGGCTTGATCTGTATTTACCAAAAAGTAGTGATGGGCCAAAGCCAGTTGTTGCATTTGTAACTGGAGGAGCCTGGATTATTGGGTGAGTAATTTGTTCCTTGCAGTCAACAATTGAATTTGGAAGACTTAAAGCTAATTATTGCCAACATTATACAATTTTATGAGTGAATAATCTTTAGTAAAAGCTAGTGGTGTCTATTTAGTTGCACAATTGGTAGATATATGATCAGATTTTTTCAGTTTTGGATCAATGTAAAACTACGAGTGGATGCTTCAGAGAGGCTTTCTATTTCAAAATCAGCAATTAATTGGATATTGGCTTTTGTTGGTCTTTCTAATGTGATTCCATAAATTTTATTACTAAGTGTTATTTCCTTGCATCATATTATATATACCTGCTTATTTATATGCTTGTTTTGGAACCTTTTCTTGTTGATGCAGTTATAAAGCATGGGGCTCTCTTTTAGGAAAACAGTTATCAGAAAGGGATATCATAGTGGCTTGCTTAGATTACAGGTGATTTACTTTACTTGAGGCAATTACATCCTTTTCTAAATGGTAGATGCTATCTTGTGAAGGAAAAGATATATTCTGGATAAGTTCTTTGATGATTGTGTCTTAGATAGATGCTTACTTGATTTTATCTTTTATAGTCACCATAGTGGTCTTTTTTGCCTTTGCTTTTATGCTTATTTGTAAAATGCTTGAGTAATTCGCCAACCACCAATGAAAAGGGTTTTAATGATTAAACTCTCTCTGTGCTTCTTCGAATGTTCAATATCTCCATGTGACAGAATGGTCCAGTCTGGTTTGATTAGACGTTAAAGAAACTTTATTGTGGAGCGACTGTTTATGTTTCAGTTTAAAAAATTAATTTAATGAACATCTTTTTCTGTTATTCCTTCTCTGTTTGTTGAAGGATGCTTTTAGTTTGTTCTCATCAAGTTTTCTGTTTAGCTTCATTATCCTCTGGCTATCTTCTTCTTCTTATTTTTGCCTAGGATGAATATTGCAGATTGACGAACACTTTAATATTGCAGAACTATTGACTATTAATTTCAAATGCATATGCTAGAATTTTCCATTGGCTCTTCTACTCTATTGTCTCTTTATGTAATGCTGTGCGCGCATTGCTTAAGCTACTTATGACTCCTTTGGTTTGTGAATGGTGGGTGTGTTAGCAGCTATTATCACATGATCACCTATAACCCTGATCTCCTAATCAACTTGTGCATGCAGAAATTTTCCTCAGGGAACCATGAGCCACATGGTGGAGGATGCTTCTCGAGGCATATCATTTGTATGCAACAACATTGCTCAATACGGAGGTGACCCTAACAGGTACATGGATTTTTCTTGCTCTTTTTTTTAAATTATCTGAGTTATTTCATGGGTTTTAATTTGGTGCAATATGCTAATTAATTGTTTTGCCTGTGTTTTCTCTTGGTAGGATTTATTTAATGGGACAGTCTGCCGGTGCACATATTGCTGCTTGTGCTCTTGTGGAGCAGGCAATCAAGGAGGCCACTGAAGGAGAAAAAGTAACTTGGAGCGTATCCCAGATTAATGCTTATTTTGGTCTTTCTGGAGGGTCAGTATTTATTAAATGCTCTGCTCTGCTTGTCTGCCCAAAAAAATAAATTAGATTTCGTTTTTATCTGAGAATTTTTTTTTGCATAATTTACAGTTTTTCTTTCTGTAACATATGCAAACAGGTACAATTTGTTTAATTTAGTAGATTATTTCCACAGCCGTGGTCTATACCGTTCCATCTTTCTAAGGTAAGCATCCATTCATTTCTTGTTGAGTTGTTAATGTGCTTTTATTTCATTTTGTTAGTGCGATTTATTTTGTCTATCATTCTGATAAGCTGATGGCTTCAAATTTTCATACAGCATAATGGAAGGAGATGAATCTTTGCAAAGATTTTCTCCTGAAGTAATTGTACAGGACCCCAACTTGAAAAATGCTGTTTCTCTCCTACCTCCTATTATTCTTTTTCATGGTACTGCAGATTATTCCATTCCAGTAGATGCCAGGTCAGTTCTGCTACAATTTTTTTCTTTTTTCACATTGTAGGTATTCTTTTTATGAATATAAAAGGCTTATTTATCTGATAGGATTGAAAAGATAACGTTTTGAGTAAACCATGTATAAATATCATTGAAATTACTGTCCATTTTAGTTATAGGGCAATATCATCTTATCATGGAGTACAAAAATTAATGATAAATCTTTCATGCGGTTCCCATTATTATTAGAGTTGATTTTGTGCTCATTTCTGCAAAAAACTAACATCCTGAATTCATCCCTTTAAGCTGCATTTCCTGATGTATTGTTATAATTTTTTCATATATCATTGCCTTGCCGACTTTCTGTATATTTTTGGCAATTATAGGATTGGCTTCTCTAGTATAGCTGCCTCTACTAGGAAGCCATTCCTTGCCTGTATTGGATGCTGAGACTTCTTAAATGCTTGTAGATATTCTCGATTCACCGGCATTTACATTTTAAATGCTTTTTGCAAGCTTTTACTGAAAAGTTATTTTGTGCAGTAAAAATTTTGCTGAAACTCTTCAAGGAGTCGGAGTTAGAGCTGAATCAATTTTATATGAAGGGAAGACTCACACCGATGTGTTTCTTCAGGTAAGGCAATCCTCCAAGTTTTATGTGCTTGTTCAACACTGTATTTGTTGGGTTCATAGGGCATCACTTGACTCAGATATATGGTCTGTGATCTGTTGTCCTCTGTTCTCATCGAATTCTAACATTTTTGCTTGTCAGATTACCATTAAACATACATAATATGTTGGAAATGAGGAATACTTCATTGCTCTTTCCTGCAGATTAGGTTTTTTTTTTCTCTTTCCTACAGATTAGGTTTTTTTTTTTTAACTCCAATTTAATTTGTAGATAAATCGTCGCTTGCGGATTGAATTTTAGGAAAAGAGTTACATGATGAAAAGTACACAAATTTTAGTGTAATTAGTGAGTGAGAAGAGTTCTATTAATTTATTGAATGACTCGTTCAGGAAACTTTTCTTTTAATCTGATCACTCAGCTCTCTATTATTTCTATGTTGATATATGGATGATGTGCAGGATCCAATGAGAGGTGGGCAGGATCAGCTGTTTGAAGATTTAGTTTCCATCATTCATGCAAGTGATACAGAAGCGCAGGCCAAAGATGCGATGGCTCCTCCAAGAAGACGGCTTGTGCCTGAATTCATGTTACAAGTGGCGCGCAAAGTCAGCCCTTTCTGATAGTTCCTTGACACTTGACTTGAGGCTACGAACCCCTAAACCCATAGGCTTCTTGTTTATTCTTTCTGTTGATGTACATATCTGTAACACAAGTTTTAATCTTCAACTTATTTTTTTTAGTTCAAAAACTTTCTTGTATGGAGCTGAACTTAATTATCCAAAAATCAAAAGTGACCATCTAAATTAGAACTAAAAGATTGATATATATATATATATAAACTTAGCCATAATAGAATATCTATTAATGCCACACAAATCCATACGAATTCAATATTGCAATTGTTATAATGTTTCCGCATTAAAAGGCATAAAGCAAATTAAAGCTTTCATGTTGGAGAGATGATATGTAAATTTTTTAAGATTAAATGAAGCCAAAATTTTTAGAGGTTAAACAAAAAAAAAATTTAATTAATAGTCTAATAGATGTTTTTTATTACTAAAATTTTATGTTCAATTTGATTTTAGATTTATAAAATTTTTAATTATTTCAGTTCAATTTGACGTTTGATTTTTTTTTCTTTCATTATTTCAATTCGACTTCTTTATAATTTTGATTTTATTTTTTGTAAATTTAAATTAAATCAATATTAACTCAATTTCTAATCAACTGAACAAAAACGGATCTTACCTATCCCAACTGTCATTCAAGGTGCATAAAAAATTAATTTTCTCTTTTGTATTAATAAAATAAAAGAATAATAAAATTTTGACAGAAGAACTTGTTATATATATATTTTAAAAATCTGAATTAAAATCTGAAGGAAGAAATTATTGGTGGCGGTGGTGGTAGAGCTCCAC
This sequence comes from Garcia nutans, assembly GCA_947685225.1. Taxonomy (NCBI): domain Eukaryota; kingdom Viridiplantae; phylum Streptophyta; class Magnoliopsida; order Malpighiales; family Euphorbiaceae; genus Garcia; species Garcia nutans. Next base: position 12,450,976 of record CANTUV010000045.1, read on the forward strand.
CATTGCTGGTGGACTTTCAAGTCCAAGTGTACCATCATCCGAAAGACCAGGGAGGGAAGCGTAGATTCATCATAATATATATATATATAAATTATGATTCATTAAATTAATTAAGAAGAACAGAAGTTAGCTAAATACTCAAATTAATTCTTATTTGATGTACATCGATCCAATTGTCATTGTCATTGAAAAATTCAAATAATTTCTAAGGCGATTAATGTATTTGGTGTCTCTAATAAAAGGTAGACTTGAACCTTTAAAGAGATTGGCTTGGACAAATATGAAAGTCACTGACACATACATTCGTCATTCTTTTCAAATAATATTAGTAATATATAATTTTATAACAAAAGATTAGCTACATTCTAATTTAGCCATTAAAAAAAAATATCAAGTACTAAAATTTTTAATTCTATAACGTGAAAGATCAAATAAAATTTTCTTTTTATAACTAGTGATTGAAGTTTTCAGCCATCAGTCAACTTTAAGGTCTATTTTAAAAAAAATGACTGGATAAACAATTCTTATTTAAGAATAGTCATTATTACTCTGTAAAATATACACATAAAAACTATTTTTTTAAAAAAATATAAATTGATAAAAAATTCTAAGATATTATGATATTTTTATCATGATAAGAATTAATTAAATTCCATGAAACTATTTTTTTTAATGGATATCTCCATCGTTCAAAATTCAATAACGGATTCATATTCCAAGTGCTAAAACTTTATATATATATATATATAAAAAGTGTTTAAGCAAAAGACAAAATGAAAGTTCTCATTTCAATAAGTAAATCCAATGAAAATGGAGAAAAAAAAATCATTGGCGAAAAAAAAAGGAAAAACTAAATAGAAAAAAGTATGGAACTTTCATGTTATTATATAATAAATAATAAATGGAAAAGGAGAGAAGAAGAGGAAAAAAAAAATCATCGTCGATGAAAATGATCGCAAAAATAAATGTTTTTAGTAATCATTCCAGATTAAAAATAATAATAAAAAGAATTATAAATGGTCGTCTGAATTAGATATGGAATTAATTAATTAATAATAGCAAAGTCATAATAATTAAAATTTTTAAAACAAAATTTTCAAAGAAAAATTAAGGCATTAATGGTTACTCTCAATGACATTCCTCTAAAAATTTTGTTTATAAATAGGAAATTAGAAATCCATCTTTCTGCTCGCCATTGTCCAGGAAAAGGTACTTTGATTTTTTTGGCTTAAAGAGTTAGGATTTTCCATATTAATTGTAAACTTGATTTATTTTGAGTTTTTCATTTTTAATTAATCAAATAATTCAAGTGAAATTATTTTGGACAGAGATAATGATCAATCTAAGGGCTAATAAGAGACTTATGAACAGTGATGGGATACAAATGCATGTTTTGCCTATCTTCTTTTATATACTATTTCTTTCAAATAAATAAATAAATAAAATTATTTATTTAAAAACTTAATTTCTTTAAATTTTATAAAGCTTATTCGTTATTTATCAAAATAAAAAAATAAATTATAAGTAAAATAAATTTTATCATGATTAATATAATTAAAATATAATCATTAACTTTTTAATTTTTTAACAAATATTGTTAACATACTTGGGTTTTCAACTAATTTTTTTGAAATGAATATTCAATTATTTACTGCTGATTTATGAGAACCAATTCAAATATGCATTGGAATTAATAATAATATTTGAAAAAAAAGATTTAGATTAATTAATTTAATATTAATTTTAGATCAATAAAATATAACTTTTTTTAGTACTGAGTCGGATAAGGTAAATGATGTCATAATTTAATAAATTTATAGATCAATTGTCAACAAAAAAAAAATCTCAAAATCAAGATAAAATGGTTCAAATAAATTTTAATTCAATTTTAAAAATAAGGTTTTTCGAGTAAAAAAAAGTTATATTATTAAAGGTAAATGAATGATTGATATGGTGGTTGTAGACCCTTATTGCGAGTCCATCGAGGGCGCGCGGGTACGGAAGTTACAAAGTCTTAATCAAGTTATTTGTATGGAAGAAGTTTTTTCTGAGATTCAACCACAGATGCATTAAGATTATCTTTATCTTCTTAATTTCACTTCCTAAAAAGTTTTAAACATGAAGATAAATTTTAGAATATATATATATATATCTATATATATATATTGTTACAAAGGCATGAATTTTCGAAAAAAAAAACAATTGCTACATATATGGATAATTATTACAGATAAAAGCAATAAATTAGGGGGTGGTGAAGTGAAAAATTTCTGTTCAATGAGTCACTGAACATTAAAACATTTTTTTAATAAATGATTATAAACTATAAATTTATTTATTTTTTTATACCAATCAAAATTTATTTAGAAGTTCATATTATTAATATTGTATAATTTTAGTTATATTTGAATTAAAATTTATTAAAATTAATATAATCTATAAATAAAATTATAAATTAATAGCGTAATATATTCATAACCTCATGAATTTATCCGTTTTTATCATTTTGCCCTCTCAACTCTTAGAGTAACCATTTTGTCCATGAAATCAATTTTTTCCTCATCCAATGCCCCCTTTATGTTGATATGATAAATATTTGTATTTCACACAATTGTAGTGCGTGAAAATATTTAAAACAACTAATATGCTTTATAAAATATCCAAAATACCCTTCAATTTTTAAATTATTACGTTTAAAATTTGCATTTCTACTTATTCAACTATTTCCTTAAATTTTAAAATTAATTTTATATTATTTAACACTAAATATTAATTTTATACCCACAATGAGAATTGTCTTCCTATACCACCGATAATAATCAAGGCAGAGAATTGGAAAAGGAGAAATCCTTCTGAACAACAATTGATGACAAGGTGGACTTCTGGACTCAAGGCTCGGCCAGTGTACTTCTGGGCTTGGCAGCTACGTGGAAGGACTTGCAAGAGAGAAAAGATTCGGGTTCTAGTGGGAAACACTCTGATGCCTAAGTTAGTGCCCGGGCATAGTAAGAATTATATGTAATCAGTTGCTAAGAGAGAATGAGATCAGATACCTGAAGCATTTTAACTTTGTTTATAGTTGGAAGTTGGTGGGAGACAGGTTCTGTAGAAGAAATGGTACTCGTTGAGTGAAAAATACTCTCTTATGGGAGAGGTCTTGGGATTAAAATGAGGGAGGCGACCCTTGACTTAGGCTAAATAAATAAATTTTGCTGTGAAACCTTGAGGGGAAGCAGTACTGTAGCAGTCCCTTGAAGCGGGCTGGGTGAAAAGATCGAGTCATAAGTCCAGGGCTATTGGGATATTACAGTTAAAAAAGGCACCTTTTTAACTGTAACATCCCAACAGCTCTGAGCTTACGACTCGGTCTTTTCACCCAGTCCGCTTTAAGGGACTGCTACAGTACCACTTTTCCTGACGGTTTCATGGTAGGATTTGTTTATTTGGCTCAATTAAGAGTCGCCTCCCTCGTTTCAATCCTAAGACCTCCTTAAGAGAGTCTTTATCCTAAAATGAGTACCATTTCTTATACTAGAAGAAATAGTACTCGTTTCAGGATAAAAACTCTCTTAAGGAGGTCTTGGAATCGAAATGAGGGAGATGACCCTTGACTTGGGCCAAATAAATAAATCCTACTGTGAAATCATGAGGTGAAGCAGACTGTAGCAGTCCCTTGAAGTGGGTTGGGTAAAAAGACAGAGTCGTAAACCCAGGGTCGTTGGGATATTACAGCAAGCTTTTCCGGTGATGAGAGACAAACTCTGTCGATGGTGGGAGACAAGCTGTGTTGAGCGTGCGAGTGCCAGGGAATATTCAAATGTCAGGAATTTATAAGAAATGATGTACTGATCAATCATCCGAGCCTAAAAAAGATGGCTCGATCAATGAGTTTCTATAACACCTGAGTATCGAGTCTGAGCGAAATGCAAGGCATATTCAAGGTTCGGTGCAAATGTGAGGTTTGACTTACTTGTTTATCACCAATATTATGGGTATGCACCACTGGCTCGGTCGATAAGGTTCTATAACATCAGAGTATCAAGTCTAAGCAAAACGCGAGGCATATTCAAGGTTCGGTAGGAAGGTGAGGTCCAGCTTACTTGTTTATCACCGATCTTATGGGTATGCACCACTAGTCCCTCCCTATCGTGCTGGCATTTATGCTAGACATTTAGCAAAAAGAATGTGGATGTACTGGAGTAGAAGAACGACATGGCAGCCCGCAGAGAGAGTGGCGGGAGCAAGGGATTCAATTTTCAAGCTTTCTGCATAAGGCATTAATTGCACTGGTTCAGCTTTCGATGCTTTGCCTATATAAGTGAGGGAGATGGAAGTGAGGAAAGCTACTAAATTGCTTAAGCAATATCTCAGGTGCTTTGATAAGTCTCATGAGTTCATAGCAGCTGTGCGATGTGGAACTACTTGCTAAGTGTCTTAGTTATATCGGTGAGTGCTCCTTCTCTCTTTGTATAATGAGTTTGGGTAGTGTTGTTTCCATAGATTTTTGGGAGTTAAGTTCTAGAGAGAGTACTATATCACTGAAAATAGTTCGAGTGAGCTCGACTAAGCAAGCTCACTGTAGTAATGAGGGAGGTGTTGGTAACGGGAGTATGCCAGTAGCTGAGCTTGTAGGAACACCAGAAAGAGTTATTGTAGCTCGATCTGCTGAAGGAAGCGAGGAGGATGATGAGGGAAATTAGGTGGTAGTGGAAAAGGCTCGGGTTAGGAATATTAGGTCTTGCCTCAGTACCGTAGACTTAGATAGTATTTGAGATAAGAATCAAATACCTGTCGAGTACAAGTTGTATGTCCCTGGTGATCATACGCGCGCGATGGATGACTTTCCTGATGACCACCTTATACTGTATGATGAGGATCTGAGATCCGGGGTTAGGCTCCCCCTAAGACCATTCATTCTGCAGTTTTTGGAGTTCCATGATCTAGCCTAGAGGCAACTAAGCCCAAATGTCTGGCTGACGGTAGTAGGGTTTGAGATTTTATACGGGCTGCTAGGGATTCCTCTTTCTGTATGAGCCTTAGGTGCCTTTTCAGTTTTAATGCTGCGATCGTGAACCGATGAGAATTTTTTCTATTTACAAGGGAGGCCCGAGAGAGGACTATTTGCTGGGAAACTGGACTCTATGAAAAATTGGAAGAATCAGTTCTTTGTTGTGGAAAAAGAGGGGGGGTTAACTCATGCAACAGTCAGGTTATAAACTAAAAGAACCTCGGTCTTAAAGAACGGGGGTTCTATAACCAGATTAGAGAGGACATTCTAAGAGAGAAGAGGAACATCCTGCACCTCATAAAAGAGCATTTCCCTTTATTTGGGGGAGTGAGGGAGGCTCATCCTTCTGATCGGGCCAGTATATTTTTATCTTTGAGTTTTCAAGTTAATAATGTTCGGGTATATTTACTCAAGTTTTACTTTTGTGCAGAAATGGTAAAGGGGTTTTGAATCGGAGGAGCTTAAATGTATGGCGAAACAGGCAGCCAAACGAGAGGCAAGGTAAAAGGCTGGACAGGATAAGGGGAAACAGCTAGAAGCTGGTGGCCTGAAACTGGGGCTATAGGTCTGGTCATGCCGGATGCGGGCTCGATAGAGATATTGCCTGGCCAGTTCACCCCAATGATGCTAACTGCTACTTTGGTAGAGAGGCTCGGTGGTCCTCATAAGTCCAAGTTCTCTGTAAAAGATCAGCTCGTTCAACGGGCTTTATCGGTCATTCTCATAGGAATAGCTCGGGAGAGGCGGGAGCATTTAAAGATGGATGTAACTACTCTGGCATCAGAGGTTCGGGTCTCTGCAACCATAGTATGTTAGTTTGGTATATTTTACTGATCTTTGTTGTGTTTGCTATTCTAAATGAATTTTACTTTGTAGCTTGCATAGCTTTGCCATGATACTGTAGAGCGGCTGCTGAATGTGTCAATAAATTTTAATCACGCCAGATAAGAATCTATGCTGGTGTGCAAAAAGGTAGCCGAGCTCTAGAATGAATTGAAGTCTGAGCGTGAGGCTTGCCGAGAGGCGCAAGAGACTTTAAAGGCTGCTCTAGATGAGCTAGAGCGAGAGAGAAAAGCTAGCAATGTTTGGTATGCTCGGGGTGTGTACCGCTACATTCAAGCCGTGTCAAAGCAGCTCAAGGAAGAGAATCAAGACATGGATATATCTTGGATGATCAACATTGATATTGACCGACTAGTTGATGAGCCTTAAGAAGAAGATGATGATGAGGTAGCAGGGGATGCCACTCCAGATGATGCTGCTCCGAGTGATGCGAACCTTTGACTCTTATATGCTCAATATAGAGCTTTTTTTTTTGTGGGGAGCTTAAATGTATGGCAGAGCAGGTAGCCAAATGTGAGGCGAGGCAAAAGGCTGGACAGGATAAGCGGAAACAGTGAGAAGCTGATGGCCTGAAACCGGGGCTATAGGTCCGATCGTGCCTGATGCGGGCTTGACAGAGATATTGCCTGGCCAGTTCACCCCAATGAGGCTAGTTGCTACTTTGGTGAAGAGGCTCGGTGGTCCTCATAAGTTTAAGTTCTTTGTAAGAGATCAGCTCATTTAATGGGCTTTATCGATCATTCTTGGAGGAATGGCTCGGGAGAGGCGGGAGCATTTAAAGATGGATGCAACTACTCTGGCATCGGAGGTTTGGGTCTCTGCAACTGCAGTATGTTTGTTTGGTATGTTTTACTGATCTTTGTTGTGTTTGCTATGCTAAATGAATTTTACTCTGTAGCTTGCACAACTTTGTCATGATACTGCCGAGTGGCTGTTGAATGTGTCAACAAATTTTAATCATGATAGATAAGAATCTAAGCTGGTGTGCAAAAAGATAGATGAGCTTGAGGATGAATTGAAGTCCGAGCGTGAGGTTTGCCAGGAGGCTCAAGAGACTCCGAAGGCTATTTTAGGTGAGCTAGAGCGAGAGAGAAAAGCTAGCATCGTTTGGTATGCTCGGGCTGTGTACAGCTACATTTAAGCTGTGTCAAGGCGGCTCAAGGAAGAGAATCCAGACATGGATATGTCTTCGATGATCAACATTGATATTGACCAGCTAGCTGATGAGCCTTAAGAAGAAGATGATGATGAGGTAGCGGGGGATGCCACTCTAGATGATGATGTCACTTTAGATGATGCGAACCTTTGACTCTTATATGTTCAATACAGATCTTCTCTTTTTTTTTGTGTGGGCTCGAGATAGAGCTTTATGCATAGCCTTTTGCAGGGCTTTATGTAAAAGTTTGTCATTATGAATGAAATTGTTTATGTTGCTCGTGTCTTAATTTACATCATCAAGTTTAAAAAAGTATTCATGTTTGCCGATGATTGTGCAATTGGAGCTTTTTCATATAGGCGTGATCGTTGGAAATTTTTTGCATGGTTTGTGGTGATATGATAGCACCATTAGTTATGTAATTGGAATTCTTTCATATAAGCGCAATCATGGCGTGTAGTTTGGGGATATGCTCGGTCAGAGCGTTGCATGGTTTGTGGTGCAATGATAGCACGTTTAGTGCTGAAAAGGACTTGTAGTCCGAGAGGCAATTTTGTGTTGCACAGTTTGCGGTGCAATGATAGAACATTTAGCGCTGAGAATGACTTATAGTCTGAGAGATGTATTTTTTTGGACACTTGGTTAATGACCAAGCTTTTTTCTTTACTGTGTTCGTCTTGCAAGTGTCTACAAGAGCATTTTTCAGAGCATTATACACAAGAAATGGCTATTGGAAATATTTCTTCAGATTGTCAGCATTCCATGTTCTTTTCACTTCTTTTTCGTTCATAGTCCGAAGCTTGTAGGCTCCACCCTTTAGCATTTTTGCTATCTCGTACGGGCCTTCTCAGTTCGTACCCAGCTTTTTTGGTCCGGCTGCTCTGTGTGTAGTAATAGTCCTTCTTAATACCAGATCACCTTTGGTTGAATTGCTTGCGTCAGACTCTCTTATTGTGAAAACTGGCAATCCTAGCCTTGTAGGCTTCTGCTTTGATCGTAGCCTGCTCTCTTTTGAACTTGAGAATGTCCAGGTTATATTAGAAGACATTGGGATGCTGGATTATAAACCTGTGGAAAACCCTATGGATCCAAATGTTAAACGTGTTCCTAGACAGGAGGAGCCACTAAAAGACCTTGGTCAGTATTGGAGGTTGGTTGAAAAACTCAATTATCTCAGTCTCATGCACCCAAACATCTCCTTTACAGTAAGTGTGGTAAGTCAGTTCCTTCAAACTCCATATAATAGTCATTGGAATGCAGCAATACTCATTCTTAGATATATTAAGGGAACACCATGACAATGTTTGTTGTATGAAAATAGAGGATATGCACAAATTGTAGAATATTCAGATGCTGATTGAGCAGGTTTTTCCTCAGATAGATGATCAATCTCAGGGTATTGTGTATTTTTTGGTGAAAATCTTATATTATGAAAAAGTAAAAAGTAAGATATTGTAGCAAGATCAAGTGCAGAAGTAGAATATCGAGCTATAGTTTTAGTTACCTGTGAATTTATTTTAAGACCAATTTAGTTCATTTGAGTTTGATAAGTTGTTTTAATTTATTATTCATGAAAATAGAATTTATAAATTACATCAACCATTAATTTTTTTATTTGAGAAAGAGAAAGATTAAAATTTAAGAAATTAGTAGCTTTGATTCAAGAAAGGTTTGAATCAGTTTAAAAAGTTATTTTTATCCATTTGAAATAATTATAATGAAACATAATTCTACTTTTTTATTTTAATTATTTGAATTGAGAAATTTAAATTTTTATTTTAAGTTTAAATTAATAGATAATTATCTTAGTTTAATTTAATTTTGAATTTGAATTTAGTTTTAAATTTTAAGTTACGGATCAAGTATTTATTTTTTAAAATATCAAATCAATATTTTAATTTTAAATAATAGTCAATTTAAATTTTAGTTAGTCAAATTATTTATTCTCTATAGGATCGATATTTACTTTCGCTTTATTACTTGTTAAAATCTATATATTTACGGATAGAATCGATACACACAAATTGACCAATAAGTACTTATTTACAAAATAAAAAATCTAATAAATATTATCATAGAGAAAATAGAAGATTAATCTTAAATAAAATTAAAAAGAATTTTTTCATATATTTTCAACAAAATATTTTTATATATTTAATCATGTTAAAAAAATAATAGTTAAAGGAATTACACTTTAATCATTAGTTTTACTTTTTTTATTTATTAGCATTAATATAGTGAACGAATGTATTTATTATTCATCAAATATATGCTAAAATTTAGTTTTTTATATTTTCAAATATTAAGTAATATGAATAAATATATGATCATAATAAGTTTATATTTTTCATAATAAAAAAATAAAATTAAAAATCAAAGGCAAGAATAAAATCAAATAATTTTTAATTAAGTATTTATTCTAATATATAATAAATTTAATATTTCATGAAATTTAATTTAAAATTTAATATAATTATTTTAAATTTAATATAAAAGAGTTAATTTATATTGTTAGATAAAATTAAATGTTATCAATATCAATTTGGATATTCTAATCCTATTTAAACTCTTTAAATAAATATTTATAATAAGTAATTAATTAATTATTTTAATAAATAATAATAATTTTAATATTTTAATATATTTACAAAAAGTGAGATACGCATATTATCATAATAAATTTATATTTTTCATAGCAAGAAAATAAAATTAAAAAATCAACGCAACAATAAAGTCAAATATTTTTTAATTGATTATTTATTTTAATAAATAATACATTAATATTTTATAAAATTTAATTTCAAATTCAATATAGTTATTTTTAATTTAATATAAAAATTTTAATTTATATTATTAGATAAAAATTAATTATTATTAATGTTAAATTAAATATTTTAATTTTATTTGAATTCTTCAAAGAAATATTTATAATAATTAATTGATTAATTATTTTAATAAATAATAATAAATTTAATATTTTAATATATTTAAAAAATATGAATGAAATACGTGACTAATAATATTATGTTAGTGTTATATATTTTAGTATTATATCTAAATATAGATATAGATTTTTTTCAGTGCAGAAAACCTGCTAGACAATTATTATATTACTTAAAAGAGTTAATTTATCCCATCAAATAAAATCAATTTTTTTATATTTTTTTACTAAGTTTTCTCTTATATTTTTATTATATTCTATATAGAGAATTTTAATTATAATTTTGAGTTAATTAAAATTAATATTTTTTATTTAGCCATCTGAAATTCTACACATCAAATATTATAAACTAATTCTGGATTCGCTTAGTTAATTAAAATTATTAACAGATACTTGCCTAAGATTTAAATGATCAATTGCATGCGTAATTTTGATTTAATCATATACCAGACATGATAGACAATTTTCCATTTTCGTACATCACGCGTGGGGGAAAAGAACAGTGATTGTCTTAATTAGTCAAACTCAACATTAAATTCGATTGAAAATTTTGCCATTGATCATCAACCATGCCATCATCTTGAACGTTTTGCTTTAAAATTGGGAGTTTGTAATAGGAGGACAGACACTTCCAAACCTTTAATTAGCTTTGCACATAACAATGGCTATAAGCAAAAAGGTTTCCATTGTTCTCTTTATAATTCTGATTTTGGTTCTGCTGCCACCGATATCTACCCGTTCACTTATTACGTATGGTAAGGATAAATTGTTTATATTAATATACAGTCTTAACAATATAGCTCTCTAGTATTATATTCAGTTGAAATTCAAAATGCAAATAATTGTTTATATGTGTACATCTAGTTCTTTCTAAATGCAATTCATTTAAGGGCTTATGAATTTAAGGTGATGGAAGCGAGATAATTTCAAAATATTTTTTTTAGATGATCATTAATACTGATCATAGAATAAATTTATTAGTTATTCTTTTTTTTAAAAAAAAAAAAACAAAGACATATATATATAATTTATTTATTTATTGTGTGCAGAACCTCTTCGTTGCATAGATGCATGTCCAAGCAAACCACCGCCAGGAGGACCAGGCAAGCGCTCGTAATAAGCTTATAAAAAGCAAATAAATTAAAGATCCGACTGTGAAATATAATTGATTAGTGCTCTGCTGTGCTGGCTGCCTTATATAAGTTTCTTGCATTGGCTCAATTTTAGCTTTTTTTTTTTGGTTGATGAAATAAATCTTAACCTTAATTTTTTTTAGTTTTTTTTTTTGTATAGACGAATGAAATCTCAACTTTTCCTTTTTTTTTTCAAAAAAAATATATTAGTTTTTTTTTTCTTTTTTTGTGTTATCATGCTATTGGAGTTGTGATGTTATTATATAAAAATGGCGTAAACCAATGGGATTTCTAATGTAAATTCTTAATTAATTAATTATCAACTATCACTCAATTTATAAATTTAAATTATCGAGTTTTTAAACTTTTAATTATTTCTTCTTATTGTACTCTTAAATTTGTATTAAATTATAGATTGAAGACTTATTTGATTGTATAAATAAAATTTATAAGAAATTTATTAATGGTAATTTAAAATATATAATATATAGATTACGATACTTAATAGATAAAACCTATAAGGATTTGAGAGTTTAATTTGAAATAGTAAAAAAATTTATGGACTTGATAATTTGTTATATTTCAAATACTACTAGTAATTTATAATTTTATAACAAAGGAAAAAAATAATTTTTATAATTAGTGATTAAAGGTTTCAGTAATTAATCAAATTTGAGGTCAATTTTGTTTTAAATAAAAAATTTGATTGGTGACACAATTTTCACAACATATAAATTTACGTTTTAAATCTATATTGATAAAATTGAATTTATTACTAACAGAAAATTGCTAAAATATTATGATATTGTTATCATCATAAGAATTTTTCAATGACCCTATTTTTTTAAAATCTAAATTGTTCAAATTTCAATAACGGATTCATCTCCCAGGTACTAAAAAAATTTATAAAAAATAGAACTTATTAATAGAAATGAAAAAATTAGTTCTCATTTTGAATAAGTAAAATTAATGAAAATAGAGAAAAAATGAAATCGTTTGACAAAAAGGAGAAAAAACTAAAGTGAAAAGGTTGAAACTTTCACGTCATTATATAATAAATAATCAATAGAAAAAAAAAAGAGAGAGAGAAGATTAGATTAAAAAAAAAATCATCGTCAATGAAAATGATCAGGCGGTGGGCTTCTTGTTTAAAAGAGATCAAAGGCAAAGCAATCAAGAAAAGAGAGAACTCAGAGAGATTGTTTATAATTAAAAAATATATATATTTTTAATTCGTAATTAGTCCAAATTAAAAAACAATAAAAAATTAATCGCAGCAAGAAAGCGTGAAATGGTCATCTGAATTAGTTGTGGAATTAATTTAATTAATAATAGCAAAGTCATAACAATAATTAAATTTTTTAAAACAAATTTTTTTAAAAAAAAATTTAGGCAATTGATGGTTACTGAAAATGACATTTTGATATAGCTTAGTGCTTGCAATAATTAAGGTATGGTTGCTAAGAGTATATTCCAAAAGGTTCTTATTTCCCCGTATATAATCTTCACAATTTTGGCTGTGATGGTGTCTTCTGGTCGTTATTGTCCAGAACAAGGCACTTATTAATAATTAAAATCTTCTTTTATTTCTAAGCTTAAAGTGTTAGAATCTTAATCTTATATTAAATCATTGATAAAATATTATGTTGTGCTGATTTTTGTAGCAAGCATAGATCCATGTCATAGTAAATCCCAACCAGGAGGACCAACAAAGCACTGATGAACCATTACCCGTTTGGGCTTTTGAAGGCCCAAATGGTTTTGTATAGAAATATTGTTACAACAATAATCAATAGGATAAATGACACTTCACCCACATTTTTTAAAATTTTTATTTTTTTTACCAAAAATATTTTAATTATTTTATTATAAACTCATAATAAAATCATTATAAATTATGTAAAATTTATAAACTCATTATAAACTCTTTGTAAATTAATAAAAATATGATATTTTAGTAAATATTTTATAAATTTTGATAGTTTGATAAATATTTTATAAATATGATAAATTTAAAATTATTTTTAAATTTTTTTTTGTATTTTTATCAAAAACCCTAATCAATAAGGATATAGCAAGAAATATTTTAAAATTTTGAATTGGTAGATGTGTCCTAGTGACTGAGTTAAAAATTTTCATTTCTTTCTATAAATAATTATATTTCCTTTTATTTTCCAAGTATTAAATAGACAAACTTACTTAACCAGCTTTGATTTCATGATGATAATAGAGTATTGTTGTTGTTTAAATTTTGAGTTTGAGTCTTAGATGTCTTTCTTTCTATATAATTAACTAAAAAAATAAAATTTCTTTTTAATGATAATATTCTTGAATTAATCATTATTTTTTTAAATTTATTTGATGAGATTTAAAAATTCTATTTTTAAATAAATAATAACATGAGAATATCATATAATGATAAGAACTAATTTTAAAAAAATGCATATTTATTTTAATTTATTAATAAAAGTTCAATGGTTCTTCTGATATTATTAAATTGAAGAGAGTATATACAGCCTTAAATTCAAATCTATATTGTTTGTATGAAAAAGACCATATGGCAATGGTTGTCAATTTTGGATAATAATTCAATTTTTCATATGCTTGATATATAAAAAAAGAATTTTTTTTTGAAGCGCCTGAATAATAATAATAATAATAATAATAATAATAATAATAATAATAATAATAATAATAATAATAATAATAATAATTGTCGCCAGTCCGTGGGTGAAAATTCCAAATTTCACAGATACAAATGATAACGAATAGGGTATTCAAGAATCACACCATACCTGAACTTATAGGCAAAGATATTAATTGCACAATTTCAACTTTAAAAAAAATTATAAAATTATAATTGTACCAACTTTATTTTTTAATTTATTCTGTAAATAAATTAAAAGTTGAGGTTAAAATCATATATAAATTCAACGATTTCATTTTTTATCTTTGTCCAATCATATCATTTTTTATTATATTAATATAATTTAAAAAGTTGAACGATAAACTTAGGTGTAGAATGAAATGTACCCTAGCTTAAAACAAAAGAAAAATAGACTAATTTTCAAAAAATACTTAAATTTTGTATTAATTTTCAATTTTATTATGAACTTTTTTTTGACATTATCATGAACTTTTTTTTTTTGACAAATTGATACTTAAACTTAATTTTTTTAATTTTATCTTTTAACCGGTTGAACACTCTGTGATCGGAATTCATACTAACATATTATTTCATATTTATTTTTTATTTTGATTTAATTTTTAAATTTTTAACACCCGTTAAAAATTATTAATAGATAATCCATAGTTTGTATAACACTTTCACAAGATATTCTTAACATACGTTAATAATTTTTAATGCCTGTTAAGAATTAAATTGAAATAAAAAAATAAATATAAACTGACACGTCAGCATGAATTCTGATCACAAAGTGTTCAACCGGTCAAAAAATAAAATTAAAAAAAAATAAATTTAAATATCAATTTGTTAAAAAAAAGTTTGCCATACAATTAAAAATTGGTACAAAGTTTAGGCATTTTTTTAAAATTAGTACAAGAAAAATTTATAGCCCCTCCACTTGCAACCTTTAAGTTTTTTATTTTTTTTTTGCAACTTTTCAAACCCAAGAAAAAAAAACACTATAAGTTGAGATTAAGCTTTCTCCAACTCTTAAAAATATAGATATCGAAATCAGTTTTTATTTTTATTTCTTAATTTATAAATTATGCCATGGAAATATTTCTTAAGAGAAAATTATATGAATAACTGAATAATCTAGTTCACCCATGACGATTTATCAATTATCTTTATTGATCTTGGGATCCTAACTCTATCACTATCTGAACTCGAATTCGTTTATGTTTATATTATTTGCACCCATCCCAATTGTGATTATTATTATCTTTTTATTATTCATGTTTATTCTAAATCTATTTAATACTATCTGTACTTGTTTAAGTATAAAAAGTTAAAAATATTATGAAATTATAATTTTTTAATTAAATAATTATAAATAAAAATTTAATAATTATATAATTTTATTAAAATAATTTTATAATTAAATTAAAATATAATAAATATATAATTAAAATTAATAAAATATAATTAATATATATAACCGAATTCGAATAACAGCATCAAAATATATATATCTAAATCTGTCATAGATAATAAATTAAAATACTATTTATACCTATTTAAATCTACTTATAAACTATTTATATCTTGTATAAATGAATTAAAATAGATAAAATTCTTAAAATATCTGCATATTATCGTTTCTATCCAAGGTAGCCATTCTATTATCAAATTAAGGAAGATTTATATAGCAACTCCATTAAATTTCTCTATAAAATTCTTAATACATATTTTATTTAATATGGTTCCTACTTTAACTATTAATTAATCCATTAATCTACATAGCACTGAGAATACTTCAAAAAAAAGTATATATACATAATAAAAGGTATATTTTTATTGAAGTTCAAACTAGTTCTACAACATCACTATTTTAAGAGTACACCATGTATGTTTTTTATTTCATTAAATGAACCTACATGTTCCATTAATTGAGAGCACAAACTTTTGAAATTTCTATTTTTCACTTCTACTAATTCGTTAGACATTGAAAGAATTTTTTTTATCTATATACTAATTTGTATAGGTATATACACGGCCTTAGAATTTTCTTGAATTTTTATTTTTGTTTACATAATTGAAATGAAAGCATGAAAGTAATTATAAAACTCCACAAAAATTGAAAATTGGTTATGTTGCCTCTTAAAATTTACTTTTAATTTTTTTTTATCATTCTTTCTTTATCAGCCCTAAAATTTTTAATTTTAATTCAACCTGTAGTTGGCCTAAAAATTGATAGAAAAAGAAAAAATAATTATTTTCGACACAGGATATTTGACTTTTAAATAATGACATATATAAAGACTTTCCAAGAAATTACTCTATCTTTTTCCAAAAATTGGTGAGGACGTGGCTTGCTTGATCGTGTGTGTGTGTGTGTGTGTTTCTATATGTATATATATATATATATGTATGTATATATATATATATATATGTATGTATATATCACCAACGTGATTTGCTTGATCGTTCTTTACAATTCTCTGTGTTCATATATATATATATATATGTATATATATATATGTATATATCACCAACGTGATTTGCTTGATCGTTCTTTACAATTCTCTGTGTTTATATATATATATTTATAAGTGCATATTTACTTTATATTTTTTATTAGATTTAACATGTAATTGATTTAAATTAGTCTAACTAAACTTAATTCTATATTTTTATTTTATTATTCTCGAATTAATATTTATTTGAATTAATTGGTTGCATGTTTGTGTGAACTGAAAATTTGGACATAATTAGATTTCAGAACTTCATGTATAATTGTGGTGGTCATAAAATATAATATTGGAAAAGTGGTCTCATAAAGTTGATAGAAAACATCTTAAAATTTTCAAAGAGGTCTTTTTCGTCAAATTGCCAGTTTGTTTGAGCTTCCAAGTAAAAAGTTAAAGTTAGGCTTAAATTTCAAAAGTAGAATTTCAGTTCGAGCCACTGAGAGTAATTGGACCATAACTTGAGTGTCTGAAGTCCGAAGGAAGTGATTCAAAAGCCTAATATTATCTACTCTTCTAGGCTACAATTTTGCTAAAGGGCGTAAATTCGAGATAAGGCCTCTATTGGATAAAAAAATTAGCTGTCAAGTTTGAATTTAAATTTTTAGCAGAAGTTGAAGGGGAGTAGGAGTCTAATTTGAAAGAGCTGATTTTGGATAAAACTTATGGGACGTGAACAATAACCACATAGTAGCCATTCTAGAGTTTTTTTTTAATACTTTTTTATATTTTTCTCGTGTAGATTAGTTTTTTCACCATTAGAGATAAATGGAAGAAGAAGATTGTGCTTGAGAAGGACTTCATCGTCTCTACAAGATTCTTTACATCATCTAGTTTGAACTCTCTATTTAGTTTATATTTTCAAATTTACAAGTTATTTAATAATTTGTTATTTCTTATTTTGAATATTAGAATAATGAATTTTATATTTGGCTTCTTAGATTATATATATATTTTTTATGTTTAATTTAGCTATGAATAACTAATCTACATAGCGAGATTAGGTAGATTTAGGATTATAGATAATGTGTGTTAAGTAATTTGATGACTATTTATTTTTTGAAATTGATTTTTTGTTGATTTTGATTTTAATGCTTGTGATTGATTGGCCACCAATTGCATGTTTAATTAAAATTATATGTTGAGTGAAAGTTAGGTATGATTTTAGATTAATGAATTAACAACTTAGAAAAATTCTATTTAGAGATAAAAGAATAATCTTAAGATCAACTTAGTTTCTTTGAGCTTGATAGATTGATTTAATTTATTGTTCATAAAAATAGAATTTATAAATTACTTCGATCATTAATTTTCTTATTTAAGAAAGAGAAAGATTAAAATTTAAGCAATCGGTAATTTTGATTCAAGAAAAATTTGAATTAGTTTGAAAAGTTATTTTTACTCATTTGAAATAATTCTAATGAAACTTAATCCTACTTGTTTATCTCTATTATTTGAATTGAATTATTTGAATTTTAATTTTGAAAGTTGAATTAGATAGATAAATATATTAATTTAATTTTGAATTTGAATTTGATTTTCAATTTCAATTTAGAAATTGTTAGATAATTTATAAAATATTAAATTAATTATTTACATTCAAATAATTATCAACTTCAATTTTAGTTACTCAATAAACTTCTTCTCTGTGGGAACGATATCTATAAATAATTACTACTTATACGGTTCGTGCACTTGTGGTTAAATTCGATACACATAATTGAATAATATATATATATATATATATATATAATTTCACAAAATTTAGCATTTGAAAATATGTCCAATTTCAGTATACAAGTAGACGTTGGAGAATGAATTCTAGTTCCATCATCAAAATATATATATTAAGTAATTAATTCAATGACTTTTAGTTGTAGGTAGATATTTTTTTTATCTTCTTTTATCTTCATCTTTTTCACTTAATAACAATGAAAATTGTAACGTTATTATTACATGTTATCAATATTGACATATTATTTTAATTCCATCCATTTTTTTAATCAGTAAGAGAAAAATATCATTAAAAACCACAGATGGCTTGGGAAAACCATCAGACATACAGTGGATTAGAAGCATAACCATCCACACTGAGAAAAATACAACATCTACCCAGAATAACATCTCTATCAAGAAAAGACCATAAAAGAAAAACAGTAAGGCATAAAGAATAAGCAGAAAGGAAAACCACAAAGGGGTGGAGAAGTACTATACAAAACAACAAAGCCATAATTCTTATACAACCTTAGATATTCAGGGATGGGGCCAGCATAAAAAAATTAGGGAGCCAACCACTTTTTTTTTTTTTTTTTTTTTATAATAAGAAGATTTTTATTAATGTAATTTTAATGGGAAAAAATATATTTAAGGGATGAAAATATATTTAAGGGATGAAAACTACTCAAAAAAAAACCCAGACATCCAATGTACATACCCATCCTATAAAGCATCCCAAAAATATGGAAAAAAAAACCAGAACCTCATATTATGGAAATAAAAAACAAAACCAAAACTAGAGCAATGGAGTCCTATCAATAACATAATTCGCCCCACAGCACCGTCAGAACATCAGAAGTGACAAAAGATGCAGTAATAAGTCATCAAATATAACCTACCATAATTGCTTATTAAGCCCAGTCATCAAAGACATGTGAATCGTCGAAGAATCATCTTAGACGCCAGCGGTGCAGCCATGATGATGTTAAAAATTTGCACTGTTTCTTTAAATAATAACTAATCAACTTGCAACGTGATGGGTTGTTCCACAGAGCAAATATTGCTCTGCTGAGCAAATGAGCTGCATACAACCTGTCTTATGTAGGGCGCCCAACTCCTCAAGATAAATCGTTATAGAAAAAATTAATTAATATTAAACCTTAATCTTAACAAAATTATAAATAATAGTGTTTCAATCTAAGTGATTGAGAACTAAAGAGAAAAATTTTAAATAATTATAAAAAATAAAAAAAATAAAATGATAATCAATATGAAACTAATATTAAGCTTTAAGTAAAGAAAAATCAAATTACAAAAACAATAAAAAAATTAAAAAAATTAAAAAAAAAACTCATGAAAGACTCACGTACATTGTGAAACTATAGTCTAAAGTCCTAGCCATAGTTGATGAAATTGCTCAATTTCTAATTTGTGATGGTAGATAGTAGAGTAAAAAAATAGTAAACTTATTCTATAGGTTTTCTCCTTTTCTTTTATAACATAAAAATTTTATTTTGGGCTAATATATATATATATATAATTTTGAGTTAAATAAATATATTTAGGTTATTATTTTAGATTTGAACTAAGTTTATATGGAAAAAGTTTATTCAATGGAAATGACAATTGTTTTTAAAATTTTATAATATATATATGTATTTTATACATATACATATATAAGATAAAACAATGGAAAAAAATTATATATATATATATTTATAAAACATATATTTCATAACATTTTATAACATTGGCTGGCTTAATGGTAAAGCTTCCAAAGCAAGAGGGTTTTAAGCCCCAAAAAATTTTGATTAAAATCCCTTTTAAAAAAATTAAAATAAAATACGGTTATTGCTTCCTAAAAATAAGGAATTTGATTATGATCTCCCTAATTTCTAAAGATACTAATATTTATTGTTCATATTAATTTTTTTTTTTCAATTCCCATTCACGTCACTAACCCATAAAAAAGCTAATATTATATTTTTAAAGATACATATAAACTGAATTTTTTTTTTGTAAACTTCTATCTCTTTAATTCTTTAGTACTGACACAAGAAAAGCAAATATATATATATATATATATATTTTATTTTCTCATTCACGCTATTTCATTGAGAGTTAAAGGGAAAAATTTTATACTTTATTGGTTTGAATTTGTGTTTGGAGAGAAGTTAAATCATTTGATTCATTAGTAAATCAAATATTCTAGCCCCTTTAAAGTTTAAAAATAATCAAGTTTTATTGTTCTAACCTTTTGTTCTCTTTTTGCTATTTGTTTGTTGTATTTTTTCCACTCTAATAAATAATTTTGCATCCTAAAAAGCTAAAAAAAATAAATTTTAAGTGAAAAAAAATTAAGTGAAAAATTTATAACTTGTATAAAATCTATTAGAAAATGCCTCATTTTTAAAATTTGTCTCTAGACCTGTTGAGACGGCCCCAATAACATATATATATATATATATATATATATATATAAGAAATGGAAGGGGCAAGGGCCCCCCATCCTAAACTGTCGCTCCGTCACTTCAGATATTATAACCATGAAATATGAGGACATAGAAAAACTACAACCCCCTTGAGGGAACTTGAAGAGAATATACATTCGCACGCACACAGATATATATATATATATATTCAAATAATTAGAAAAATCAAATTCTTATAGTTCAACTAATTAATAGTTTATAATGTCTCTTTCATGAGAAAAAGAATCCATAATTGCCAACTAACGTGTCTGCAACTGCAAATATGTTTATATAAATTTGTGAATTAGTAAGAAAATTCCTACCTGCAAAGAGCCATGAGTTTCAAATACCAAATTTTATTTCATTACTGCAAGTCTAAGAAGCTGGACTTACATTAACCAAAGCTGAACTTACATTAACCAAAGACCAAGGCCTTAAATTTTTGACACAAAAAAAAAAAAAAAACTTAACTATAAGATCAACAAACAACTAATTAATATTTTGTCTTCAATTTAACAGCTTAATTTCTTTTACATATCATGTGCAAGCTTTTGTTGTTAGTTCTTTCCTGATTTTCCACCTTTTCTCTGCACAAAAAAACTAAAACTCTATCAAACGATTATACAAATCAATCACAGATTGGTATTTTAAAGTTTTCTTTTAAGATTATACTTATTATTTTACCGAAAACAAATCAAGATCGATTGGTTGATTGACTTAGTTATTCGTTACCTTCTTCTTGGACTGTTTTGGTGCAGCCTTCTTGGTGGGAGCTGATTTGGAAGCTGAAGGTTTGGAGGCACCATCGCTAGCCTTGGCTGGAGCTTCCTTCTTGCCCTGTCCAAAAAGCTGAGTGCCAACAGATTTCTCAGCCTTCAATGATGCCATGACTTCAAAAGGTGAAATGGTTAATTAATTTGTATATAAATAAATAACTTTCAGCTTCTGCTATGCACCATTGTATACAAAGTCTGTATAGATTTATAGTATGACAGAGGAATTAGAATCATATGGGTAAAAATTTAAAGATGACACGAGGATGGTGGAAGCTGAAGATAATGGAATATATCATTTGGAGGATATATGGGATCAGATGCTTTTAAAAAAAAATATTAGAATCAATCAATAATATTATTGGTTATATATCAATTTAAGGCATATTTTGATTTATCTCCTAACCCTCAATTTGGAATTTAATTTGGAAGTGTCTTATAAACAAAAGAAAGTTGCACATGTGGCTTGTGCAACGTGGAGATTAATTTTAATTTGTTTTATAATACCATGAGAATTATTTTTTGCATATGCTTTTAATTCAATATCTAAATTTATATACAAATATCTAAAAAGTCAAATTATTTTCCTAAAAGATAGAAACCTAACTACAAGGTATAAAAGTGAAAAACTACAAATTTTAAAAGAGGATGAAAAATTAGGGTTGTAGTTGGCCAAAAGACTGATGACCACCCTAGATAAAGAACTGAAGACTAGAACAACAAAGCTCTAAGAAGAGAGAAACAAAACCTTCGTTAAGTGTATCACATGTCTCTATTTTATATTAATTGAATCATATTCTTCTATTTAATAGATGCCGAATTAACTACATTAATTAAATTTATATTATTATAGGATATTTTTAATAGTGACATAATACGTATCATTGCTAAATTGACTTTACAAAAAATGTAATTTTAAAACTACTTTAAAATACAATAGAGCGTGTAGATCAATTGATAATTGATTATTTTAGCTTAATCAAAGATCTTAAGTTTGACTTTTTGGATATGCAACTGTGTTGAAACTCGATATGGAGAGTTTCACCATTCTTATGGTCTTAGTCAACTCAACTTTAAACGGATGATTCGAAAAAAAACTCCAAAATTTCACATATCATACTTAGCGAAATTAGTAAAAGTTAAGACTGATTAAAGAGTAGTTAAAAACTTCATACAAGAAGTGATTAACCATTACCATTTACCATTCCCTTGTGCTTTTAGCGAATCATTGTTTAAAGGATGCAAGTGTAACTAACAGAATAGTCTCACCTTGTCCGATGATGTCCCTTGGGCAAAAGGCGCCATCATTCTCTTTCTTTCTTCAGTCGTTCCGATTAAGTGGGCATTTTATGCAATTATTTGTCTTTGTTTTTTATGACGGAGCTTTCTCAGAGGGGTCCTAGCTCCTGTAGCTCGAGTTCAATATCCATGGCTGGTGTTCAGTGCTGCTATTGCTATTGTAGCTCTTCCACTTGCAAGACAAGAGAGAGAAGAGATTGGGCTCCCTTAGACGAGGCTTCGATACCTAAGTTAGATCGGTTGCTCTGAATAAATATAAGAGAAGAGAGAGAAGAATAGGGAGAGGGGAGAGGGACCTTTTACCTGCAGGGGGATCCCCTTATTATAGGCGATGAAAAGAGATAAGGTCTCAGCAGTGTCAGCGTGATTTGTGGGTGTATTAGTGGAGTATCTACCGGACATCAGGAGCTCCATAGGCCTAGAGTACTAGGTACCAAGGTATGTCTTGGTGATGAGAGCCTGTGACCGGATATCAAGCTCGTTTGGAGAGCTCGATAAAGTACGGATAACATCAGTAGTCCTTCGCTAGTCTATTGACATTTATGTCAAGATGCAGTCAGGTCATGTATAAGAGCTTGACAAAGCTCAGTATGAAATTGTATATGTTGTATCATGATGCTAGGATACTAATGTGATATAATGAAAGACTTAAGTATGAAACTCGGTCAGGGAGCTCGAGAAGTGGAAGTACTATCACTAGTCCCCCGCTGATCATTTAACATTTATATCAAACTATGACATGTGACTTAAAGAAATCAAACTAAGTTTAGTAGGAGCTACAGGGAAGCTAAGACACGCAAGGTGGAGCTCAATGAAGGAGCTCAAAAAATGAGAGCTAAAAAATTAAGGGAAAGGAGAGCTCATGGAGCTCAAGGAAGTGCTCGAGGAGCTCAGAGAAAGATCCCGATTATCTAGGGGTAGTACGGGTAGTACCACTAGTCCCCTTCACAAGTCTTGGCATTTATGTCCAGGAGAGTTCGTTGAGTTCCAGAAGGACACACGTCACGCAGATTTGAGGCAGTTGGGTGGAAACTGAAAAGACATAAAGCCCACATCATTAAAGACAATGTCAGTTTGCATGGGTGAAGTCTACTCTATAAATAAATAGTTCAACCACAGTGTTGGCCACAAAATCCAAAAGAGAGAAGCTCGGTTCATCTGATTTAATCAGTGAAAAATTCCAAGGCTTGAAAGCTCTATTAAAGAGGTTAGTTTGAAGTTTATGTTTTTTTAGTTTTTTCATTTCAAGTTTGGTAGCAAAGATAGTGGGAGCGAGTATTAGCTCAGCTCTGCCAGAGGAGTTGGAAGAGGTGGGCTCTATTAGCACACTAGGTGAGGTGACTCACCACGAAAAGAGAGCTCGAATCAAAGTTGGGTCGGTAATGACCAAAATGACCTAGCCAAATACAAGGAGATGTCTTCATCTAGTTGATGAGGAGCATAAAGATATGACAGAGGTGGCTGAAATGCACGTGAGCTCAAAAAAATCTCGGGTAATGGACATCTGGTCCACACTGACAGAGGCAGACCTGGCTGGTATCCGAAAGAAGTACGGGATACCAGAAGGGTATAGGATGTTCATTCCTGAAGGGGATGTTTGAGCCTACAATGACCTGCCTGACAACCAAATGATGATCTAAAGGAGGATCTAAGGACAGGAGTGCGGTTTCCTCTACACGCTTTCCCCTTGGCTTTCCTGTGGTACCACATGATCGCCCCTGGTTAGCTTAGCCCCAATGTATGGTGAACTATCACGAGGTATAAGACTCTGCATGGATTGCTCGAGGTGTCTATACTTATCAAAAGGTTGTATCTGAGTGGCTGAAAGATGAGCACCCGGACATAGACTTGTCCAGGATGATAGAGATAGACATCAACCAGCTCGCTACCGAGCACGAGTTTAAGGATGATGAAGATGAGGAGGAAGAGGACTTGGATCAAGAGGACGAGGTCTAGGATGACGAGGTCCAAGATTAATAGAATTTTTTAGTACTTATAGGGTCTGCTAAGGATCAGTATATGAACAGTGTAATGACCGGGCTATTTTGTAATGAAACTTTATGTTCTATGAATGAAACGTATTTCTTTTTGAACCAAAGTTCGGTACTTTATTTTATTTTATCTTTTATGTGATATGCTGCTGGTATTAGTCTAGGGGCTCGATCAAAATCGAATTTGAAATTAATGTTTTTGCTGCTATGCTATATTGATTTGTTTGCGAGGGTTACTTAATCTGCTCGAGCACGAGGTGTATCAGAGTATTTTGATATTACAATGTGCCTTGGGCACGATTATACAGTAAGCTTGGGTTACACTGTACGCTCTGACCCGAACTTCACTTCCATGATATGCTATGATATGATATGAATGTATATATGTACTTTAAGAGCTTTGTAAAATAAAAATAAATTGAACAATATAAAGTAAGTACCTGCCCGAGGTACTATCCCTAGTGGTCGTTAGATGACCTCCTTTGAAGTTTGACTTTTAGGAGATCCCTCTTTGAACGCCTACAGCTAGAAAGGAACTGAAGCCTCGGTGTGCGAGGCACGATAAGCTGTTTAAGATATATGCGATTGGGTGCAGAAGAGCTCAATTTACAAGACACGGTGAGCTGTGTGAGGTATGCGTGACTAGGCATGGAAGGGCTTGGTGTGTTAGGCACAATGAGCTATGTGAGGTATGCATGACTAGGCGCAAAGCTTGATGTGCGGTTGAGATATGTGCGACTGGGCGCTGAGGAGCTCGATGTGCGAGGCATGGTGAGCTGTTGAGATATGGGTGACTGGGCACTGAGGAGCTCGATGTGCGAGGTACGGTGAGCTATTTGAGATATGCGTGACTAGGCGCTGAGAAGCTTGGTGTGTGAGGCACGGTGAGCTGTTTGAGATATCTATGACTGGGAGCTGAGGAGCTCGATGTGCAAGGCACGGTGAGCTATTTGAGATATGCACGACTAGGCGCTGAGGAGCTCGATGTGCGAGGCACGGTGAGCTTTTTTAGATATGTGTGACTGGGCGCTGAGGAGCTCGATGTGCGAGGTATGGTGAGCCTTTTGAGATATGAATGACTGGGTACTGAGGAGCTCTGTGTGTGAGGCACAGTGAGCTGGTTGAGATATGTGTGACTGGGCGTTAAGGAGCTCTGTATACGAGGCACAGTGAACTTGTGAGATATGCGCGACTGGGCCCTAAGGAACTATAATTGAATATTGTGTGTTGAATTTATAGTATACACGATAACATTTTATATAAGTTTGGTATGAGAGTGCAGCATAAGAATGTTATGCACGAGAGCATTGTTGTATAAAATGGTAAAGTAAGACATTGTTAAAGTACCTTTCTTACAAAATCTGTGGGACTTACTTGAGGTTTTTCCTCTGCTGAGGAATAGTCTGTCCACGCTCACTGCAACAATGATGATGGGGCTTCCTCATGGGGGTTTTAGCTCTTGTAGCTAGGGTTAGGCATCTTTGGCCGGTGTTTGATGCTACTGCTATTGTAGCTCTCCCACCTACAAAACAAGAGATAAAGGAGACCGAACTTCCCTGAGGGAGACTCCGATGCTTGAGTTAGTTCGGTTGCTCTGCATAAAGAAGAGAGAAGAGATAGAAGAGTAGGGAGAGGGAAGAGGAACCTTTTACTTGTGGGGGGAATTCTCTATTTATAGGTGATGGAAAGAGATAAGATCTGAACAATATCAGTGTGATTTGCGAATATATCAGTAGAGTGTCTGTCGAACATCAGGAGCTCGATAAAGTATAGGTAGCATCAGTTTTCTTATCATGTTGGAAGAAATTTTTTTTAATTAATATTATATATATATGCCAAATAACAAAAATAAATATATTTAATAATAATTTTTTCTTTTTCATGTGAGAAATAATTTAACTAAAACAACCATATTTTCTACCTGTTGCAGTTACTATTTGGATATTATAGAAGCATTCTATCATATTAGAATATTAAGCATTGTGATTATACAAATTTTCTCTTTCTTTTAGTTAGGTTCAAATTTGGGCTTAAATTTCGAATCCCATACTTTAAAATGTGTTTGGAACTGTTTCTATTTTTTAGTTTTATTTTTTAGAAAAAAAACTAAAATACATTCGGTAATATTATTTAGTTTTAAAATTTTCTCATTAAATAAAAATTATTTTTACGCTAAATATAAAATTTATAAATATAATTTTGAGAGTTTTAATTTTGAAAAGATATTTATATCAATGAAACTTTTTTTTAATATAAGATATTTTATATTAATTAAACTCTTTTATTTACTGTGAAAGTTAATTTTTAAAGTTTGTCTTAAAATTTTATTTATTTATTTATTTTTAATAATTAAAATTTTAAAAATTATGTTATAATTTTTAAAAATATAAAATAAATTTAAAAAAATAAAATAAAATCTGAAAATAATTTTTAATTTTTAAAAAATAAAAACTAAAAATATACAATCTGACGAACACACCTTAAAAAACCATCTTAATTACACGATAAACGAAAATTGCCTGGCACTATTTTGATTCCAATCGCATAAAATCAAAGTTTAATATTGGTAATATCTTCCTTTTCATAAATAGAAATATGCTACGGGGTGTTTATAGTATTTTGTTATTGTTTCTTGAGTTCATTTTTGTTCTTTTTTTTCTTTAATGGGAGTAGTTTGTTTTTTTCATGGAAGAATTTATTATTATTATTATTATTATTATTATTATTATTATTATTATTATTATTATTATTATTATTATTATTATTATGTGAGTATATAAAATTGATATTGAAAATTTCAATAAAAATAATATATCGGGTGTTTATAATTGAATGATCGAATTTATTTAAAGATATAGCAGTTCCGTTGTGATATAATATAGCCACGAAACTAAGAATACTTACTGGTTATTATTGTTATATTAAGTCGATTGCTTTGTCATCATGATCGCTTTTTTACCCGTAAAAGTCATCAATTTTAAGGTTGGACTCAATAATATATTTCATCACTTCTGAAATTTTATATTTTATTTATTATTAATCTATATATACTATAAAAAAATATTGAAAGCTTATACACTTTTATAAAAATTAATTTCAAAAATTAATTTTTGAAATTGGAGAGTACAATTATATATAAGTTTATTTGACATTTTATATTTAATCCACTTAAGATTTATATTATGTTTCACAACCTTCTCAAATGATAATTAGGTTAAGAGATTTTTTTTTGATAAGCCTCGTTAACACTTATATTTATAATATAAACTGCATTAAGAAAATTGATAGCTTGACAAACTTTTTTATACTAAGTGAAATATTTGAATATCTAAAAGATATTCAGAACATGATAGAAGAGAGGTATAAATATGATTTTGCTTTGGAAAAATGATTTATCTAGATCGGATATACATGCATTCGGCTAATGAAATTATTCAATTTTTCTATTATCACTTTTTTAAAAGAAAATTTTATTAGCTGAATGCATATATATTCAGTCTAAATAAAAATTTATTTGCTTTGATACAATATGAAAATATTAAAAACTTATATTTTTGGGGGAACCAACTTAAATTTTAGGATTGGAAAGTCAAATTATATATAAATTCATATAATATTCTATATTTAAATAATGTGGAGTTTGTTTTATGCTATATACACATATATTGACCAAGTCCTTGTATGAAGAAACATCGAAAACTCTCGACAGTCTCTTGGATTTTAGATCTAAGTTTTCTCACTTTTGTTTCTTGGGTTTTCTTGGTTCTCTTGTTAGATCAGACAGTCTTTCAAGTCGTTTTAGTGTTTTTCAGTGGTTTCTTTATGTTATCCAGTGGTTTCTGTTCAGATATAGGCCTTTAGGGTCTTTTGTGTTAGCACCTATGATAGACTTGTGGTTTTTAGGAACTTTTCCATGATGGCGGAGCTTGAAATCTAGACTATTCTTGGTGCTTATTTTGATTACAGAGAGAAATGTTGGTCATCATTGTTGACAAAAAGAAAGGAAAAATATAAAACATAAAACTTAAACAATCCCACATCGGGAAATGATGCAAAAGGAAGGTATGAAATTTCCTATATAAGAGAGTTTAGGTTTTGGTTTCAAAATACATCAAAACACAACAAGTGTTTTATATTGGAGATTAGAGTTGAGCTCTTGGAGTCTCTTGAAGTATAAATATTCGGGGTATTTTGGGTGTCGGGTAGAAAAATATTATGTATTTGTGGTTGTAACAATTTTTCACATAGTAAATATTTTTCTTGGTTGTCGTTAGGCAACGGCCGTGGTTTTTCTCCATTTGGGGGTTTTCCAAGTTAAAATTTTGTGTCTTTATTCTCTTTAATTTCTTAATTATTATTTTATTTTTTTATTTATTTCTGCTTAAAGACGGTCCGAGGGGTGGAAAAATAACGATTTTCCCAACAAGCGGTATCAGAGCTTAGGTGTTATAATTTTTTGTCAAAAATCTTAGTATGCTCTGTGGTTGCAGCTTGGTCTGATCTTCCACATCAGAAAAGATTTTTGTTAAAAAATTAATTTTGTTTTTAAGCTGGTGGAGCTTTGAAAAAGGTGGAGCCGTTTTGCTTTAGTGTGCTTGAGTATTGGTGGTGAGATAAATAATTACATGTCTAGGTAAATTCTGTCAAACGACACGAATTTAGTCTAAGGCAAGTGGATTTTAAGTGAGACCATTGTGACTCCTCCTCTTACCTGGAAATTTACCTAGGTGTAATTGTTTATTTCTAGTCCTTTATTAGCACAAAGTAAGCATGTCGACGATGAGATTTGATATTGAGAAATTTGACGGGAGAATGAATTTTGCACTGTGCCAAGTGTAAGTCAAAGATTTGTTGATCCAGTCTGAACTGCATAAGGTTTTGCAGGGTAAACCAATAAGTGGAGACTCAGGAAAATCCAAAATTATCGACGAAGAATGGAGTGAGCTAGATTTAAGGGCGGCAAGTCAAATCTGTATGTGTCTAGCAAAAAATGTTATTGCTAATGTGGTTGGATTGTCCACGACAAAGGAGCTGTGGGAGAAATTGGAAGAATTGTACCAAGCAAAAAATATATCCAATAGGTTATATTTGAAATAGCAATTTCACACGTTGAAAATGGAGGAAGGTACAAGGCTATCAGATCACCTGAGTGTCCTTAACGGCATCATTTCTGAGTTGGAAACTCTTGGAGTGAGAACCGAAGATGAAGATAAAGCTCTCCGACTCATCCTGTCACTTCCTTCGAAATATGAGCACATGAAGCTTGTTTTAAAATATAGTAGTAAGGAAGTGGTGTATGCGGATGTGGTTAGTAAGTTAATTACTGAGGAGAGAAGATTGAATGAAATGGAAAATAAAACATATGAAGATTCAGCTTTGTCTGTCGGTAGCAAGAAAAAGAACAAAAGCTCCGGAAAGAGAAAGATTGTCTGCTGGGGTTGTGGTCAAATTAGACATGTGAGAAAGGATTGCCAGAACGGTGGAGCTAATTCGGCTAGAAGCTCTAACATTGTTACTACCAATGTGATCTCCTGTGGCGAAGGAGATGATGCGTTCTCTCTGTAGTTGAGAGATGTGTGTCCTCATTGCATGATTGCTACCTGTTAAGATGCCATGGAAGAGGACGGATTATTGGTAGTTGGTCCACGGAAATACGTGCGGCATTGGTTGACAATTGATGCAAAGCATGTGGTGAAAAAATTATGTCGATGGCTAATGAACTCTCGGTAAAGTCAACAAGAGGGTTGTACCATAAACTATTAGCGGGATCTCGACATGGCCGGTGAAAAATTCTTGGAGTTTGTGAAGTAATTTCAAGTGTGTATACTCTTTTATGGTGGAGTATGATAGTTCTTGTTATTAGAATTATGATTGTCGGTAACAGATAATGTTGTATTTTTCTTTATTTTGTCAAGGTGGAGATTGTTGGCCATCATTGTTGACAAAAAGAAAGAAAAATATAAAATATAAAACTTAAACAATCCCAAATCGGGAAATGATGCAAAAGGAAGGTATGAAATTTCCTATATAAGGGAGTTTAGGTTTTGGTTTCACAATACATCAAAGCACAACAAGTGTTTTATATTAGAGATTAGAGTTGAGCTCTTGGAGTCTCTTGGAGTATAAATATTCGGGGTGTCGGGTAGAAAAATATTTTGTATTTGTGGTTGTAACAATTTTCCACATAGTAAATATTTTTCTTGGTTATCGTTAGGCAACGGCCGTGGTTTTTCTCCATTTGGGAGTTTTCCACGTTAAATCTTTGTGTCTTTATTCTCTTTAATTTTTCAATTGTTATTTTAATTTTTCATTTATTCCTGCTTAAAGACGGTCCGAAGGGCGAAAAAATAGCTATTTTCCCAACAAGAAATCAGCCCCCCTCCAAGCCTTTATATGCTGCCGCTCGTTCGTTTTTACCCCTATTTTTCTTTGGCCGATGTTTCAAGATCCCGACCGGTTAGTGGAGCTTCTTGCCTCCCTTTTTCAGCTCGTCTTAGTTATTTCATTCAAACTCTTTATCCACCAGTTCCAGCTTTGGCATTACTGGCCTTGTATTCCCTCATTTTGCTCTCAGTAGGGCTTTTGAGGTTGAATGGGACTCCTGATGTATGTCCATAATTTGTTCCCGGGCAGTTGTTCAGTTGAATCTTGTAGGCCTTGTCTTACATGTTTGGCCGTTTAGTAGAAAGTGGGTGTTCTCTGTATTTTTCTAAGCTTGTAATTGCTGGGGATGTTTGTTTTCTATTTGTCCTTGCCTTGAAGTTTCAAGGCTCTTCTGTATGGTATTTTTAGATTAATGAAGTTTTCTCATTTCTGATAAAAAGAAAGTGGGTAATCAAATAGGGTTGTGTTTTTGTTGCAATCGCGGATACTAAGATTGCGGTAGCTATCTCACCTTTCATCAGATGTATATGGGGTACAACAGATGCTGATTCGGTCACTGTCGAGCAAACAGCTCTTATATACAGATTTAGTGGTATAATTTGATGATATATCCAGAATCTTCAACTTCATTTTGGCATCACCGCTGGGTTTTGAGATACTCCTATGAATTTTGGATGCTTTTCTCTGTACAATGGTCTAAAGGCATCTAGAGCTAGCTTACAAGGAAGACACGTTTAGTTTTCTTCTTCAGCTATTGATGTGCTGACATGGGTGTTGTATTTTGCTAATATGTCACTACAACTATATGGTTACACTTGAATATGAAAGGTCTGTTGAGTCGTAAGCATGATGGATTGTTGGTTGTTGTTGTTGGAGTCTGCAGATTGTTCAAGAATTGTGGCGATAAATGCAGCTCTTTGATGAAGAGTGGATCTGTCTTGATATATAGAAATTCAACAATTTGATTATTATCTTATTAAAAATTGATGCAACAGATGCTGGGATTTGTTGAAGAGCAAATTTGTATTGGGTTATCATCTTGTCTACAGATGTTGCAATAAATGTTAGGGATGCTATGTTTTTCAGTTATGCTTTATATTTCTATTTCAGTACGGTTGCTATCTGTTTGTATTGATCTTGGTGTTGGGGCTTTTTTCACATGAGTTGTCGAGGTTTTAGTTGTGGGTGTATGGAGGTATGCCTTTTAGCTTGGGTAGAATACCTTGACAAATCATGTTTTTCGCCATTCAGTATTATTAATAATAATATATTTTATATCAAAACGAAGAAACTCTCATTCAAAGAAGTTCCTTTTTTTTTAAAATTTATTTCCGAAGATAGCGTAACTTAAAAAAAAACATGCAAGCGAGAAGAAAACAAATCTTTTATAAACTTAAATATGTAATTTATTTGTTAGGCGAAGCCTAAAAAGAGAGAGACATGGTTATAAGTAGCAAGGCAAGCAAACTTGTACATTAATATGGATACATATAAAATATGAATAATCACCATGAATTAACAATTTAATTCATGGCTTCTTCACTACTTTCTTCCTCTCATTTTGTTACTGGCTTGCTTCCTGTTGCCTGGTGATCAAATCATCAAAAATGAATTTGATTAGGAAAAAAAAAGTAACCTTAAGTTATTTAATTAATAACTTAATTTTGCGTAACCACAAAGCATTAGGAAAGCATATATATATAGAGAGAGTAATTATATATACCTTCTTCTTAAGCTGGCGAGGTTTTTCGGCCATTTTAGTGGCCGACTGGGAGGCAGGAGCTTTGGGTGTAGTAGTAGATTTGGCGGGCTCTTTCTTGAGTGGTGGTTGAGCAGCAGCAGTAGGTTTCTCAGGCTTGAGTGATGCCATCAACTCTTTGTTTTCTGAACCCTAAAACAGAGCTTTTTATAAGCTGTGTATAGGTTCCTGCTCGCCTCAATTTGCATAGGCTTCATATATTGATCCCATATTTATAGATGGGTTTGGGTTCGATTATAAATTATTCTGACAACAACCTGGAATTGGAATAAAAAATTACATCAAATTTTTAAGAATTAATAATTAATTATTGCAACATGGATTTTTAATAATTAATAGTAATAAATTAACACATCAATATTTAGTAAGTTGATAATTAACACCTTAATGTGATGGAAAACTGAGACAGTAGACGTGAATAATTAATTTTAACAAAATTTGACATTTTATTTTTAATTTTTCGGACTTTTTAAATGAGTATTTCAGTGTTGAAGTATGTTACAATTATGGCTATTTCATAATATTTATAACAACTTTTTTGTTTTTTTATGAGGTTTATTTACATTAAAACGAATCTAATTAATTAAGAAAGAAAAAAGTAATTCCAACAAATTTTAGTGGGAAAGAAATTCGAAAAACTGCAAATGGAGTAGAATAATCTGAGTCACTATGGAAGTAAAGTTAATGTGAATCACATCAAGGAAAAAAGCCATATCCTCAATTGAAAGAACCTTCCCATGGGATGGGGGGACCCTTTCACATATGGTAAGAGCATATTTTCTTTTTCCCTAATACAATTTGGCCATTTTATACTTTATATTATTTTATATATTATAAGTAAATAAAAATATTATTGTACTAATAGTTCAATAATTGAAGTTTTTATTTCATAATTATAACAATTAATGTAATTAGACATTCAACAATCCTTATTACTCGCTTTTAAGAATTTTCAGTACATAAAATATAAATAGATAAAAAAAATACATACAAAAGAGATATTTCATTGTGAATTTATGACTTCATTTATTCTTATGATAAAATATCATAAATTTTTATGTTAGTATACATCACAAAATTGGAGTTTAGATTCTCTACACATTATATTAATAAAACAAGATTTAGATTCTCTCCTATCTTTGCAAAATTCAAATAATTGAATTTAAGATTAACTGTTAAAATGCATTTTTTCAACATAAAACTAATTATTTCTTGAATTTTTAATTTTAATTGTTAAATAAACCTCAACCCTTTGATTTTGATTTTAAAGACCCAGATTACAGAAACATAATAGATATGCTTCTAATAATAGAAATCTATCCAAATCCACAGCACTAGGGCTTTCGGGGTTTTATTTGATAAATAGTTTAAGGTAAATTCCGATTAAATTAATCATATCAATTTTTAAATGGTTTAAACCAAACACAAAATAAATAAAACTTAAAATTATCCAAACTAATATTATTAAAATTTGATTCTGTGGATTTGACCCATAAGACAAAACTATTTTATTGCTTAACGTAAAATGAAATCCTACAATTTTCTTTGAAAAAAAAAACTATTTAAAAAAAATAAAAATTAATATTATATAAATTAAAATATTTTCATAAAAGAAAATTTTTATCTCAAATCCATTATATGAGAATGAAAATTTTATTTTATGTAATAAAAATAAATTTAAAACTGAAAAAATATGAAAAAAAAAAGTATCTATGAAACAAAAAATAGTTATGCAAATCAAAATATATAGTTTTGGGACATATATTTCGGTTTGGCTTAATTTTAGTCAATCTTTCAAATATTTAAATCATAAATAAAGAAATAAAGAAAATTGATTTAACTATTTTAAAAAATATATATCAATATAAAAACCATGGTTTTTAATTTAAATTGGATTAAATTAATTTGATTTAGTCAAATTTGATTAATATTTGAACAATCCTATATATGCAGTACTGGGAATCAACAGATTAATAGATTCAAGTTAATAAAACATAATATCACATGATCAAATTCATTGGCTCAGTTATAAAAGCGAAAAAAAAAAAAAAAGCCTATCCCAACTAGAAGAATGTTCAATCTTCTGTACTCATACTCGAGATAATAACTGGCAATTTTATAGCTGCGATTCGGGATTCGCATGAGGCGTCTAATATGAAGTTTAGAAAGAATCCACAACATGAGATTTTTTTTTTAACGTATTCCCCCATCCAGCCGATTCAATATATTAATTTCGATTTTAATTGAAAGGTTTATTAAATGAACCAAACTGGTCATTGATCAGATATGTTCAATTTTAACCATAATAATATTTAATTTGCAATCTAACAAGATATCTGATACATTTCATTTTTTATATATATACACTAGTCATTGGGCGCGCATCGCGCAAACATATTTTTTTTACTTAGTTACAAGTATAATTAATTTATATTAATATTTTTTATTATAATAGTCGATAAATTAAAAAATATTAAATAAAAATTTATATTAATAAATAATTAAAATTTTTTAAAAAAATATTTTACTATATATTTTATAATAAATTTATTATAAATTAAATATAATAAATTAGATTGTGAGAGATAATTACTTATGTCACATAATATACGTACAAATCTAAATAATATTAATAAATTATATTAAATTAATTTTTGTCACTTATCTATTATATAAATATATCATTTGTTTCATTAAAAAATAAATTATATATACTACTTTAACAAAAACAGAATAAATTATTGTTGCTAAAAAAAAGTAAAAAAAATTAAATATTTTCATTTAATTTAAATTAACTACTGTTATAAATATAATTTTTTTAAATATTTTATTTTTTATTTATATTTATTTTGCACAAATAACTTATCATTATTTAGTAAAGTAATTTTTTACTGAGTAATAATATTTTTATAACCGGATCGGATACTGATTCAAATTAATAATTGATATGTAGTTTAATTGGATTAATTCGAATTCAATAATATAATAATATTATATTAATATTTTTGAATAATAGTAAATAATATTTAATTATTTATTATCTACTTTTTAAATTCTAATTTTATTTTTTAAAATTTTTAACTTTTTGAATTTTAATTTTTATAATAATAAATTATAAAATATATATTTTATATTTTTTATCCTCTTATATAGCAGCTATAATTTTTTATTTTTTAATTTCTTATCTATTCGCGAGATAATAAGAATAGAAAAATAAAAATAAATATAAATTAATTTATAGATAAATTAATAACAAATTATATTGAAAAAAATATAAAATAAAATATTTATCTAATTCTTATGTTAATTTTATTAAAATAATATTAGTAAGTAAATATAATCTTTTTATTTCATAACTTGATATTTTTATTAACCACGAATAAAATTTATACATATTTTTACTGTAAAAAATGATGATTTTTTTAAAAATGAGAAAAAATAATAAAAAATTAAAGAAAATATTTTTTAAATATAGAATAAAATACTAGTAGAAGGATTTATAATTATTGAATTTTTATTTAAATTGTTATTAATATAAATATTATTATTACATAAATTATATATGTATGATCAATTTATCAATAACGTTAAAAGTTATATATTTTACTATTTAATTTATTAAAATTTTAAAAATATATAAATTAATTATTATTATAAATAAACTATTTAATTTTTAATTAATTTATTATAAAAGTCAAGAATCATATACCTTTTGAAATTTCTCAAATTTTTTTAAAAAATATATAAATCAATCAATATTATCTAATTATATTAATATTTAATTAATTTATAGAAAATTAAAAATTAAAAATATAATATACTTAATTTAATATTATAAAATTATATTAATAGAAAATTATTTAATAGAAAATTAAAAATCACAAATATAATTAATTATTAAATTTTAAATTTGTATAAATTATTAAAATTAATTAAAAAAATAATTAAAAGAATAAAGTATCAAATATTGAATCAAAAAGAGAGAAAGTAAAATTAATAAATTAATAAAAAATTAATAAATTGATGAGAAATTGAAAAATTATGACATCATATTATTCTTAAAAATAAATGATATGGCAATTTTAGAAAAGCTTTTATAATATTATCATATGTGTGTGTGTGTGAATGTTTATTCATTAATTAATAAATTTGATATTTACGAATTTAGAACCGATTAGAATTAAATTATAAAATTAATGAGATGATAAAATTTGATGTGAATTTTTAGAATATATATATATATATATGTATATATATTATTTATCTTAGGTTCTGGGTAGTATTACCTAAATGATAATCTGAAGCCAAAATGAATAGCAATTTACCAATTTTGGAGGTCCTATCAGTGTGCTGTAATCAGTTTTGGATTAAGTCGGCAGACTGCAGATGTTTCTTATAAATGCATAGAAAAGATGGAAATTAAATAATTGGTTATATCTTTTTCTTGAAAATGATATATTTTTATTTCAATAAATGACTTGCAGAATTTAACAATTATTTTTATGAATAACATATCTGATACATTTTCTCCAATATCTCAAATATGCTCAAAACTTCTTTAAATTTTTTACTTGTAAGATGTGATACATTTTTCCATTTTCATTCTTGAAAACAAGTCCAAGGCTTATGGGCTTAACATATGATAAGGAGTTTTGCAATTTCCTTTCATATCAAATTGTTCTATATTTTTAATTAAACCCGAAAATGAATTTAATATAATCATAATATAGTTAACTGGAAGAAAAATTCTATCCTGAACCGATATGTATATAACTAATCAATAATAAACTGCCGAATGAGTGATAATAAAAAAACAACTTAATTTATTTAGTTTTTATTAACTAGATGCATATACACCATATTCAAGATAGTGTATCCCAAAAAGAAAAATCCTCAGCTTTAATCCACAACTAATATGATATCCCGCCGCAAATAATCTGTATATAGTATATTTAACAAAACTTTAGGATACAATTGCACAAACCTATTATTTATAAAAGAGAAATTCTCATAAATCATAACTAATCCACTATCTGTTTACAAGATTTAATACAATTGGACAACAAATGTGACAATGATCAGGAATCCAATTTACATTTATGCAAACTAGTCGCTAACCTTAATTAATAGTCACTATAATCACTGAACTTCAATTGCTTAACAATTTATCAATATCATGAGGGTCTGTTTCAGTGAGGTTGCCCCATTCTTAGAGCAACATAAGCTAGAAAGCGATATCCCACTAACATGATTGACAGAATAGCCACATCCCCCCATTTATTTTCAATACCCAGACACTTAATTGCAGGAAAATCCATTACCCTGCAATGAATTCCCAATCCACAGTCATAAACTTCATTTTCTGAATACTGTGCTGCTACAAGCAGCTTGTAACAATAGTGACTAAAAGAAATATACTTTAACCAAGCTATAAATTCTGGCATATGCTGAATGTAATATCCACCGACTAGTAAGAAAACTAGCATTGTCACTGAAGCTAAAGTTGTTGCCTGTTTAACTTCCATCAAAATTGCGCCCAGTGCTAATCCTAGTCCTTGTGATACTAGCAAATTGAACAGGATTATAAAGAGGGTTAGTATAAATGTTATCAGGGAAGGCTTCAGGCCACCCATCCAGTATGTGATTGTCACAAAAATTGTTGGAAGAACCAACTCCATTGGCAAGTCGCCAGCTATTCGAGCAAAGTAGTAAGAGGATAGGCGATACATTCCTGATGAACGTTCTTTTACAAGCATTGGTCGCTCTTGTGGGAATGTGAATATAGCATTGAACAGAGGAAAAAATCCCCAGAAGATTGAGAAAAAGAAAAGAAGGCCCACCTGTTCCAAAAAAATAATATTTTAATTTGGCTCTGACTTTAGTACTGGAAAGCTTGTAAAACAGAGAGCAGCAAAGCAGGGTAAAAAATTTTACCTGATCTTGTATGTGTGAAGTATCAGAGCGCCACCATAAAAGCCCTGAAAGAATTGAAACTGATATGACCTGGAAAATCCTTAATCCTGAATATGATTCATGTTTTCTTTCTTGCAAACCCCTTCTTAGCAAGACCTTGAATTGCTGCCACCAGGTGGTGGTCCATTGATCCTCTGAATCTGCAAAATCCAACAGCAGATGATTTATTAATTTATTACAGATTCTGGAACAAAATATAGTACTAATCAAGAGGGAAAAGGTGTTCATAAATTCGTATACATTTTTTAATTGATGACGTTCCTGATGAAGAATCTTGAAAATTTTGACGAATTTCAGCTTTCAATGCAAGATATAAGTTCTTCTTGTAGGATGATATCAAAGATTGCTTTGTTGAATTTCGATCATCAAGGTGCTCTAATTGGCAATGAGCCTCTAATTGATCATCTTGTTTAGTGTCAGGAACTATACCTGCATCTCAAAAAGTTCTATTGAGTTAAAGAAAATGGTGAAATTTATTGTCTATTAATTAATAACTATAGGAGACATCCAAACAAAATTAAGACTATCAATAAACAATCACCATTATAAAATTTTAAGTGGCGCAAGAGGAGTTAAAATAAAGAAAAAGGAAAGAGAAGATTGCAGAAAAAGATAAAAGATTTGATAAATCAGACAAAAAATCGAAACCATCATTAGATTAATCTCAACATATCTCTTTTTGACTCGTTGAATGCCATTCAAAGTTGACAAGTTCAATTTAGATTTTAATAAAATATTTTGAAAATGAATTATCTCTTAACACTTATTTTCAATGACATTTTAAAATTAAATTCAGACTCTTATGATTTTACAAGTATTTCAATACCACAACTATTTTAGATAAGATTATCAGTACATATATTTTTCCATGACAACTAGCAGCAAGAGTATGACTTGGGTAAAATAAGAAAATGGCCGCTGTGATAGTTCAACCATCATTATCAAATTAATTTTTGAGAAGTGCATGTCTGCAATTGGTAATGGCAGCTCATATCATCGTAATATTATGTGAAATAAATAGCAAAAGTTTTATACTTTTAATGGTTAATGTCGGCTACTTGTAAGGTTGACAATAACAAAATCGTAAGCTTCATGGCATCTTTTATTACATTAATAATTGCCTTAATTTTTTTTAATATTGACATGAAATAGAAAAATCCATTCTTAATTTGTCATCTGAAAAATATACATTTTAAGCTAAACTGTATCTTAATTATTTAAGTGTGCTTAAAAACACAAACCTTCCTAGAAAGCTCATTTCAATAACTATATATTGTTAAAACATTAATTTAGTCCTTGGCATATTCCATGGTTTGTATGATGCACTTCACTTTACCTCCAACAGTTACTTCTTTCACTTAACTACTAACCGAATCACTGTTTACTTTTATTTTTTTTAAATGTCGGACCAAATATATATAAATAAACGAAAAAAAATATATCGAAATGTATTAATAGCATAAAAGAGACATCATAAATATATTATATGTTTAAAT
The DNA here is from genome assembly GCA_947685225.1 of Garcia nutans. Lineage (NCBI taxonomy): Eukaryota > Viridiplantae > Streptophyta > Magnoliopsida > Malpighiales > Euphorbiaceae > Garcia > Garcia nutans. Next base: position 12,491,073 of record CANTUV010000045.1, read on the forward strand.
AAAAAATAATAAAATAAACACAAAAAAAATAATAAATGCTTAAAATAAATATGTATGAAGAAGAAAAATTAATAAAACGTACCATTAGCAAGGTCGAGTAGAAAATCAGCAGGATTCATGAAATTAAATCCGGGCACGTAACCTATAGATCCGAAATACTCCATGACCCGATTAGCATACCCGCTGTAAATGGGGCATCCATCAGACAAAACCACCACCTTATCAAACAACCGATAAAGCCTGCTAGAAGGTTGATGAATGGTAGTTATGACAGTCCGACCACCGCGTACTAGTCCTTTCAAGGTGGCAACAATATGTTGGGCGGTGGTTGAATCAAGCCCAGAAGTGGGTTCATCAAGCAACAACAAACTCGGGTTTACCAACATTTCTTGCCCGATACTGACCCGTTTTCGTTCCCCACCGGATACACCCCTAAGCAAGGGTCCACCAACTATACTGTTCCTGCACCCGGGTAATCCAAGCTCCGCCATAACCATTTCAGCTTGTTGAATTTTCTCTTCTCTAGTCAGCTTTGTTGGTAGCCTTAACAAAGCCGCATATGTTAATGTCTCTATCACAGTCAGATGAGGATATAAGACATCCTCTTGTGCTACAAACCCAGTTTTGCGCTTTATAGAGCTAGAAAAGGGAAGATCATTGTAAGTTACGGTACCAGAGACTTTTCCTGGAAGTCTACCGGCCAGAGCTGTTAAAAGTGTAGTCTTGCCGCTTCCTGATGGGCCTAGCATTGCCAATAGCTCACCAGGACGAACTATGCCACTAACACCATTGAGTACGGTTTTTTTCGACTTTGGTTCGTTATTTGGATAACAACAACTTCGTTTGCTTGATAAATTAATACTATACCCAACATCATCGAACTGCATTAATATGGAACACAAACAAATAAATAAGAAAAAGGATTGTTTGATACAAACAAATATGAATTGATTATCATTAATTAATGTCAACTGAATGTATACCTTCAGAGTTACAGGACGAAAAGATTCACGTAAAATCGGGAATCTTGATGGGGATGGAAGTTCTTGTTGATCCTGAATTTGATCTTGCAAACATGAGTTGGTGTTAATAGACAAAACAGGGGTCGGCTCAGCATGAACAGAAGAAACAGTTTCTGTCCAGTTAGGAAGCATGATTGTGCTGCAGTTAGCCGTAGCAGTAGCAGTAAGAGAAGTACTTTCTTGCTCTGGAGGCATCATTGGAAGATTATAATACAAGAAAACAAAAGAAATGGAATTGATTGAGGTTCAAGACTGAAATAGTAAAAGAGAAATGAAGTGAAGAAGACGAAGAGGAGAAGAGAGAAATGAAGAAGAGTAAGAGATCACATGCAAGAACAGAACATGTGATGGTTATATAAAGGGAAGAAAGCACGAGAAGTGGACTTGGTTGTGATCCATGATATTGCCTTAGCAACTACCACTACCAAGTTATACAAAGATAAGGGTAAGAAATTAATAGAATACTAGTCGTAGTAGTGATCACTAATCAGCTAGTTGTTTTTTTTTTGTTGGCGGGTTTTTGGGGAGATGTATTTAACTATTTATTGTGTATTGAACTATATATTGATCTATTTTTCCACTTATTAATTTTGTATACGTGTTGGTAAGTTGCTGTTTGTAAGCTTGTGTCTGCCACGTGGTTATTGAACAATTGAGAATATGACACAGACCAATCAAGTGCTCTACTAGTTTTATTAATTTATGCAGTTATTTTCTTCATTTGGTACGTATATTAAGAGGACACCGTGTGAATTTATGTCTCCTTTTATTGTTTTCTTTGTAAGAAGACATCAACAATTACGATTGCCTCAATCTTATTACAAGTTATTTTTGGCGAATTTTTCTTACAAGTTGCAAAAAAAACTCTGGAATTAAGCCAATCAAGTCTTGACTAATTTTTTCCCTCAAAAAAAAAAAAGTCTTGGCTAATTTTTTTTAAACAGTATCTTTAAATTCTTATTTCAGTTAAAAATAATTAAATTAATTTAAAAGTGAATTGAATGAGAACAAATTGAATGTTTTAATAAAATTATTGATATAATCAATGGATCAAAATCTCAACTTTTTTTAATTTTATTTTAAAATTTATTTATTTAATTTTATCTGAATGATCATTTTTACAATAGGACATAATTGAGACTTTCAAATTCAAAATAAAGCAATAATATTACCAAAAAAAAAATTTATATATAATAAGTTAGATTTATATATTGAAAGAATTATATCTTAATTTTTTACGGGCTTTGTCAGAGATAATATACGACCCCTACTTATATGAATTTAATCTCTATATGTATTGAGGTGACATTATTGGTGGAGAATGCAATAGGTAGAGGATTAAGTGAATTAAAAACTTCAAATTGAAAAGTCCTAGTTAAACAGATCCACTTTAAAACTCTCTCTCTCTCTATATATATATATGCATAGAGAATACTTCTATTTAAATTTATGGACAATGATTGTTCGTATAGGTCACTAAAGTGCCTTTCCAAAGGGGCAATATTTTGACAGCTAAGACTGGTACCTACGATATCATTCTTTCGTATATAATATATACTTCAAAGAATATATATTTTTCAGTATGATAAGAAAATATAGCTTTAGATAAATTTTGAAATCGAAATCAATCAAATATATTTTTTATTATACATATCTGCATCAAGTAATTGCAAATTACTAATTATTAGTATAAAATTTTTATCAACTAGATTGCGTCCTAAGAAATTGATTAAAAATATATTAAACTAATCAATTTCGAATTTATTAAAAAGAAAAGAAAAAGAGAAAGAAGTGGGTTCCTCGTGCCCTTTTTAGGTGTCGAAATCTTATTCAATCTTGAAGATAGTGGCTAAGGTTTGGGTTGTGTTTCGTAGATAGTGGCTAAGGTTTGCTTGAAAGTGCATTCATTATTATTAATTAACTATATATTTTATTTATAATTATATAATTTCAAAGTTATAAATGTAATGATCTTTTTAATTTTTTCCCCTCTGTCCTCCTTTTTTCCTTAATTAAGTGTCAATATTATAATTATTAGTTTGTTAGGTAAAAGTATTCAAAGCCGCTGTCGCCTAAATGTTTTTGATTATGCATAACGTATGTTTGTTTTCCAATTAGTGATTATTTAAATTATAAAAAATCATTTAAAAAAAATTTGTACAATGAAAGAACTTTACATATATAGGTCTTAAAATTCTAATAAAATATATAATTTATTATATATAAATATATATAGACGAACTAAATATATTTTTAAATAAACAATATGAAAAGGTAATGCCAAAATTAGTAAAATACCTAACAATTAATTTTTAGATAGAAATATTTATCTTTAAGCAAATCTTTAAATAGAAATAATATATTCGATGCCCTTTGGCTAAATATTCTTAAGTTACATTTTTGTTCACTTCAAGCATAATCATAGCATATCATAATGAATTCCACTGACGAATATATGAAAATATATATACATCACACACACATATATATAGGACAATTTTGTAGAACTGGGAAATGTTTTATTTATTATTTATTTATTTGTGAACAAGGAAAAATGCATTTATTTATTAGACAATAATATAATTAAAATGCCTTATTCTATATATTTAGACTTAAAATATAGTGGCCAATATTATCTACATTGGCATCTGGCAAGAGTTGTAAACAGCATTATAAAACTTTGGATTCTCCTCTAACCGTGGCTAAAGCTCTGAAGTATCTCTTTGAATTTTTAAAATTTGTTTTTAAAATGCATAAGACTTTTACTATGCCATACAGTAAATTGGATTCCCCTGTGCGATATTTGGCAGAGTTTCTCTGCCAAGTGTCTCTTGCTTTCTGTGTCATCAAAGTGGATGATTATAATTTTCTCTTGTTGCTTCTGACATTTTTGTAGCGCCTTTTCCTTAATTTATATCTTTTGGTTATTTTTTGTTTTTGAAATAATTTTTTTTTAATTCTAAGAATTAGATTTGTTCTTATTGACATGGGTTTGATTTTCAATATCAGACCAAAAATAATAATTTAATTTTTAACTTCTATTTTTTTTAAATAATTTCATTTTGTTATTAAATTTATTTAAATTTTCTTTTGTTATTTATAAATAAATTTATTTCAATTATTAATGATAATTAACCTATCAAAGTGGAATGTTTTAAATATCCCATTGAATTTATTGATTTCAAATAAAAGCCGGAGATCATAATACATGAACAAATTCAAATAGTTAAGTTTTAGAACTTGCATTTTCAAATAGATTAATCGAATAATATATTATTAAGATTGTGATTTTTCTAATTATATTTATTGAATATTTTATTACTCCATGCCAGAGAATAAAAATATGATGACATGCTTTAATATTTGAAAGGGATAGCAAGATTTCAGTTTGCATTGGCTGCCTGCTTCTCTACCATTGCTTTTGCTCTAGATGGACAAAAAAAGAACAAAATAAAAAAAATTTGATCATTTTTTTTAACTGAAAATTTTGATTTTTTGAATCTGTTTGGGAATAATAAACTAAATAATCGTTCTTGAAGAAATTAATTTCAAATGAACAATTATTGAATAAGCTTCAATGATATATAATATTTTATTCCCCTTTTTGGCTGTAAACAAAATACCATCCCTTTTATAAAGCAAAAGAATTCAAGGTGTCACAAGACAATAATTGATCATTACACATCGGATACAAAAGAGAAAAAAATAATAATCATGATCCAAACATCGAGGCCGGTGGCCACAATTAAAAACAAAAAATAAAATAAATTTAACTAAATAATTATAAAATTTTTAAAATTTTACATATTATATTAGTTAATTTTTATAATTTTTAATATTTAATTTTTATATTTTTTTAAAAAAATTAAATTATTTAGTCATTCTGTTAATATTTTCATCCTAAAAATATTAGCCAATTAATTTAATATTATAAAATAATTTATTTGCTCTTCCTTTATATATATATATATATATATTTGTCAAATCATTTTTATTTTTAATTTTATTTATATTTTTTATACATAATTTATTTTAATTTTATAAATATTATTAAAAAATAATTTAAAATAATACGAATAATATTTTTTATTATTTTACAGACAATCTATATATATAATTTATTTTAATTTTATAGGTATTACTAAAAAAATAATTTTAAATAATATAAATAATATCTTTTATTATTTTACAGACGATCTATATATAAAATAAAATTAAAAATAAAATAAACTTAATAAAATAACAAAGATAAATATATATATATAAGAAGAACAAATAAGTTATTTTATAATATCAAAGTAGTTGAGTAATGATTTTAGGATGAAAATATTGACAAAAGAATTAAACAGTTTAATTTTTAAAAATACAGGATATAAAATTAGATATTAAAAATACATGAACTGACTAGTATAATATATAAAATTATTACAATTATTTAGCCAATAAATTTTAATTAAGAGAATAATTCGATAAATAACAAAATTGTTATATTTTAGTTAATTTATATTTTTCATTGTATTTGGCATGCATTAAGAGAATATTTTGAAATATATATTACAAATTTTACCAACATATATATGGTAATTTATAGATGATATTATTTTTAAATTACTATTCAACCTGATCAAGTCAGTATATTCTCAATTATTTGAGAAGAACGCTGAATGAATACTAAAATTAATATTTAAATTAAATTATTAAAAATATTTATGAAGATATTTTATTAAATTATGGTATAAACTTCTATATAATAGAAATTTGGTAGAGTTTCACACATATACAGGGACAGAAACAAGGGGGGCATGGGGTCTATTGCCCCCCTTGGCTCCTATGTACATATACATATATATATATATATATATTTATATATTTTTTTATAAAAAAGTGTGTATTTATATACATATATAATTAATATACTTATATTTATATAATATAAAACTATAATTAATTTTATATTTATATAATTTATAGTATTTATATATTGAAATAAAAATAATAAAAATTTCATCATTTAATTATTTAATATAAAAATAAAATTGAATATAAATTCGTCCGTAATTTGTTTTACTTGAAAATTTTGCCCCCCTTCGTCTTTGTCCTGATTCCGCTATTGCACATATACATATACATATACATACATACATATATATATATATATAAACCTAATAATTTAAAGTCTAACATCCTTAATTATAAATGAAAAACACTTCCAATAAATTACTCTTATACTGCCTAAACTTTATTATGTCAAATATAAACCCAAACACTTTAAATATTTATCACATACAGTAATAAAAAATAATATGAAAAATAAATTTTACATAAAATTCAATAATTATATTCTGCATAATCTAACTAAATTCAAACTAAAAAACGCAAACACAAAAAATTAAAAAATACCAGAAATTAAAAAATTATAGTATTGTCTATTCAATTACATAATTATTTTAAAAAAATACAAAAAATTATAAAACACACAAAAAAAATCAAAAAATAAATTTGCCTCCCACAAATTTTCTATAAATTTTTAGCATATATAATTATATAAATTTTTGTTTTTTAAAATTTCAAACAACAATTCAAACATTATTATATAGAAAAAATAAACAAAATAACATAATAGGCCCAAAAATATACATATTAATTCCACCAAATATACACAATAAACCAAAAATTCATAAAAATCAAACATCAAAAAATAATCAAAATGAAAACAAATTAAGATAACACATATTATAGAAAAAACAAAAAATCTAACCTTTTTTTTTTTTTTTTATAGAAAATCAAAAAATACCTGCACTTTAAGTTTTAGCAAACCCACCAAAAGCTCTTCAAAAGTAAAAATTATAAAGAAAAAAGGAAGAAATTAAAAGAAAAATGATAAGTAAAATTTGAACATATATTTTTCTATCGGTTTTAGCATGAAATTGAGTTGAATTAATTTATTTTAAGTTTATTTATGTACTTTAATTTTATTATTTTTGAATTAAACTTAGTTTGAATTAATTTTCTATATATTTATATAAACTGAGATTTTAGGCATAATTGGACCTTCAGAGCTTCAAGTAAAATTCGATGGTGATAATGTGCAAGATTGAAAACATAGTCTTCATTAAGTTGATAGAAAACATCTCAAACTTTTCAGAAAAATTTGGTTTATCAAAATCTAAGTTCGTTTAGGCCTCCAACTAAAAAGTCAAAACTAGGCTTAAAATACAGAAGCAAATTTTTAGTCTAAGCCACAGAGAGTAATTGGAGCATAACTTGAGTTTTTAAAGCTCATATGAGGTGATTTAAAAGCCTAAAATTATCTACTCTTCAAGGGCTACAATTTTTCTGAAGGTATCAATTCAAGATAAGGCTTTTATCTAATAGAAAATTGGCTAGAAATTTTGAATTTTAATTTTTAGGGCAGAAATTGAGTATAAGTAGGAGTTGGTTTTAGTAAGGTGAACAGGAACGAGCAGCAGCATCCTGGGGCAATTTTCTAGTAGTCTTTTTCATTTATTTTAGGGTTGATTAGTTTTTTCACCATTGGAGATCAAAGAAGAAGAAGATAGTGCTTGAGGACGACTTTGTCATCTCTATAAAATTCTTCATCCTTCTAGTTTGAACTCTTCATTCGGTTTAGATTTTCAAGTTTATATTTTCTTTTATGCTTCTGTTCTTTTATTGTTATGAATATTAGAATTATGAATTTTATATTTGGTTTCTTAATTTCTAATATTTTTATGTTTAATTTAGCTATAAGCAACTAATCTTCTTAGTGAGATTAGATGGATTTAAATTTGTGGATGGTGGGTATTGATTAATTTAATTATTTATTTACTTCTTGAATTAACGTTTTGCTGATTTTGATCTTAATAACTGTGATTGATTGGTCACCAATTCCATATTCAGTTGAAATCATATAATGAATGAAAGCTCGGTATGATTTTATATTAAAAAATCAATAATTTTAGAAAATTTTATTTAGAGATAAACGAATAATTTTAAGACCAACTTAATTCATTTAAACTTGATAGATTATTATAGTTTATTATTTATAAAAATAGAATTTACAAGTTATCTTAATTTATTGTTCATAAAAATAGAATTAATAAATTACTTTAATTATTAATTTTCTTGCTTGAGAAAGAGGAAGATTAAAATTGAAGGAATTGATAACTTTAATTCAAGAAAGATTTAAATTAGTTTGAAAATTTTTTTTTATCCATTTGAAAAAATTATAATGAAACCTAATCTTACTTGTTATCTAAATTATTTGAATTTAGAAAATTTGAATTTGAAGTTTAAATTAGTAGATAATTATCTTAGGTTAATTTAATTTTGAACTTGAATTTAATGTTGAATTTTAAATTAAGAATTAAGTAATTACTTTTAAAAAATTTAAAATGAATTAATTAGTTTTCAGATAATAGTCAACTTGAATTATGATTAATCAAATAAATCATTCTCTGTGGAAATGATATCTACAAATATTTACTATTTGTACGATCCGTGTACTTGCGTTAGAATCGATTTACACATAAATCGACCAACAAAAAATCATGTTGAATAGGGAGAGAAGAAGAAAAGACAAGAAGAGAAAAAGGAAAAAAGAAAGTGCTGGACCATTTTATGTCTGAAAAATTACCAATGGGCATTTAAATATATAGATAAATTTATCAAAATTTACTAACTAACCAGCAAAATAGTCGAAAATATTTCTACTAGAAAAAGATTTATTGACTGAAAAGGCAATCTCTCAGTAAAAGTGAAGTCTAAATATCCCGCCTAGATAAAAAATTTATGGATGAACTACTAAATCTCTTGGCAACTGTGAGTGTAACTCTACATTTATTGATCGTAGTTTGTATTTCTCGGTACATGTAGCACCTAAAAGCCCTGCCTAAGTGAAAAATTGGCAACGAATATATAAAACTCTCGGCAAATTTGCGAATATAAATAACTTTCACTACAAAAATTATTATATATAACAACAAATATTTACTACGGAACTTTTGATAATGGCTAATATATAATATTAGCTATATATAGAATATATTATTTATATTTAACTATAATTTCATTAACTATTAAAAATAGTCTCTTGAAATAAATTTTAAATTTTTATTTATCATAGAAATAATTAGTTTTTAGCTATAATATTTTAGATCTAGTCACACATCAAATACATTAACTACAAATATAAAATTTTCATAACAATTATTTTCATTATTAGCAATGAAAAATTAACATATGGCTAAAAATATAGGATAATTGGTATAAAATTTTTATATTCATAACTAATTGATATTATACAAATATTATAAGAAGATGTTAAGGCCTAGCCTAGCTACTGCAAGTGTACAGGTCGTAATCAAGTAATAGAATAGTAAGTAGAGTATCATTCCCTTAGAAAAGGAGTAACTTGACTAACTAAAATTCAAATAAACTGTTATCTGAAAATCAATTAATTAATTTTATCTTTCAAAATTAAATTCGAATTCAACATGAAATTAATCTAAGATAGTTTTCTATTAACTCAAACTTAAAATTCAAATTCAAATTTATAAATTTAAATAATTGAGATAAACAAGTAGGATTATGTTTCATTAGAATTATTTCGAATGAGTAAAAGTAACATCTTAAACTATTACAAATTTTTCTTGAATCAAAGTTACCAATACCTTAAATTTTAATCTTCCTCTTTCTCAAGCAAGAAAATTAATGATTGAAGTAATTTATTAATTTTATTTTTATGAACAATTCATTAAGACAACCTATCAAGCTCAAGTAAACTAATTGGTCTTAAGATTATTCTTTTATCTCTAAATAGAATTTTCTTAAGTTATTGATTCATCAATCTAAAATCATATCCAGCTTTCACTCAACATATGATTTCATTTAAACATGCAATTGGTGGTCAATCAATCATAAATATTAAGATCAAAATTAACAAAACTTTAATTTTAAGAAGTAAACAGTCATCAAATTACTTAACACCTATTATCCACGATCATAAATCCACTTAATCCTACTTAGGAGATTAGTTGCTCAAAGCTAACTTAAACTTGAAAACCATAGAAACTAAGAAACTAAACATAGAATTCATAATTCTAATATTCAAAAAAAGAAAAGAACAAAACATTTAATAAAATGCAAACTTGAAAATTTAAACCAAATTGAGAGTTCAAACTAGACAGATGAAGAATCTTGCAGAGACGAGAAGTTCTCCTCAAGTCTAATCTCCTTTTTTTTTTATCTCCAATGGTGAAAAAACTAGTCTACTCTAGAAAAATATGAAAAAGTATAGTGAAAACTCTAGAATGGTTGTTGTGTGGTTATTGTTCACGTCCCCCACTGTAACCAAAATTAGCTCCTTAAAATAAGACTCCTACTCTTCTTCAACTTCTGCTCAAATTTGAATTCAAATTTCAAACTCAATTTTCTATCAGATATCTTCCCTATCTCCAATTGACTCATTCAATAAAGTTGTAGATCCAGAAGATTAGATGATGTTAAACTTTTGAATGACCTCATTCATACTTTAGACGCCCTAGTTATGGCTCAATTACTCATAGTGGCTTGGACTTGACTTTTGCTTCTGAAATTTTAGCCCAACTTCAACTTTAAGGTTAGAGTCCCAAACTAACTCAGAATTTGACAAACTAGAACTCTTTAGAAAGCTTGAAATGTCCCCTATCAACTTTATGAAGATCTCTTTTTCAATTTTGTACTTTATAACCACCAAAATTATTTTTAAAACTCTAAAGGTCTAATTCTGCTAAAAATTTCAGTTTACACAATAATGTAAGAGATTAATTCAAACTAATCTAAATTCAAAAATAATAAAAATAAAAGCACATAAATAAGCTTAGAATAGATTAATTTAAATTAATTATATGCTAAATCTGATAATAATATAAAGTCAAAATGCCCTTATCAAATTCTCTCACACTTAAGTTTTTACTTGTCATCAAGCAAATTAACATCATTAAGTTAAATTCCAACAATCAATTAAACTCAATCAACCAAAGAAAAATAATAATCACTTATTCTTAACTTAAAACACTTAAACTTCAAAGAATTATAACATCAATTAACTTCACAAACTAAGCACACTTATATATTAATGTGATTAAAAAAAATTTTATAACAAACCATAGTTACAAGAAATTCACCATAACTCATTAATTTAAGAATTTAGCAAGCATCACTAAGTAGCCATTTTTTTCACAATAATTTGGGATCAATAAGAACTATGTGTTCATCATTATTATTATTATTATATATATATATTCAATGAGTTTATTTTATGCTTCATCCCATAATTATTGTCATTATTTTTTTTCTCTTTTTTATTTTATATATAGTGAATGCATTTTATACTCCATTTCACCTTAATAATTTAAAACGAGTGCGTTTTACACTCCATCTCATAAAAAATTTAATATAATAATTATATTAATTCAACATAATTCTTATGTCATATCCTATATAATTAAACAATTTACTTCCTTAGTGATACATACTAATTCAAGAATATATTGTATTACAATGAATAAAAAACTATGATCAAAACAATTTCACTTATTCTTTAAAAGTAAGTGTTCTTAATTTGTAAAATTTCTCAAAATCACAACCTCATCAATTCCATGCGTTAAATTAAGAAAAATCAAGAATTATTTCAATCTAGTTAAAGAATTCAATTATCAAGTTGAAATTCAAAATAACAATAATTAACTCACTTAATAACAAGTAAAAAATGAGTAGAGATCAAAAACTAAATTGATTCCAAAGTAAGAGTAGAGTAAGTTCTATTTTATTAAAATTAAAATTTAAATCTACTACAATTAAAAGACATAAAGTTAAATAAGAAATTAAATAAAAGACAACCTAAAAATAAATATTATTTAAATCAAACTAACAATAAGTATTATTTATAAACTTCTAAGCTTCTCCCTCTTCTTTCTTAATAGTTTCTTCATTGAATTGAACTTTCTTAGGGATTTTGGGAGGTTTTTCTCTTTTTTTTCTCCAATTTAAAAGGTCTACCTCTCTTCCTCTTTGTTGGTGAAAGCTTAGGTTCATCATCTTTACTTGAGGTATCATCTAAAATTACTAAATCAAGTTGGGATCCTATCTTCTCCCATACTTTCTCTAATTTTTTCCTTTCAACTATTTCATCGAGATCCATAGTGCATTTATAAGAATCATGATAAGCACGCCTAAAAGTATAATAGGCAGTGAGTTGCTCAAGCGTCTCTACGGGTGGATTCACAAAAAAATTTTCAGGATTCTAGATACCTTCTCCATTCCAACCCCAAGTATATGATTTTTCTTTATTAATCATCTCTCACTTCTCTAAGGCTATGCTGATAATGTATTAAACTAATAAGAATTTAACTTTATATAGAGAAAAATTAAAGACTAATCCTAAAATTATTCAACTAAAGAAATTATAGTTAAAGTGTTATTAATAAAGTTTATTAATTAAAAATAAACTCTTAGATAACTAGGATAAGTAATTAAATTCAAAATAAAAGATATAACCTTAATCCTAGATAAACTAAGATATCTAACTTAAAATTTAAATAAAATATAATAACAAATGAATTTTATTTTTTTTATTATGTTTATCGTTTATTTATTATTATTTTTTAAATTTTGAAAAATTACTCTTTTTTAAACAAAACTAACCTTTCACAATCACGACTGCAGCTCTGCATAAATTTTATTTATTTATTTTAGATAATAAAAATGATTTTAATTTTCTAATTTGAAAAAAATCACACAAATAAAAATAAAAATAAAACTTAAACAAAATTCACAAAACAATAATTTAAACAAAACAAAACAAGCAAAATACTCCCCTTCCATACTTAAAACTTCATTGTTCACGATGAAAAATATGCAACCACAAATAAAAGCACAACAAAACACAATAAATATTAAGAAAAAGAAAATATAATAAGAAAAAGAAAAATGATGGAAGCTTCCCCGAGTTATGGCGACGATAGAGGCGATGGAGTCAGGGAAGGAACAAAAAACCCTGAAAGTTCAATATGCTTCTTTGGCTTATAATTGTGATATGTCTGACTCCTTTCCATATTGACAAGTCTTTGATTCATGGACCCTAATTGATCTCCATACTGTCTTTGTTGTGCCTCCATAATATTCAGTTGCGAGCTCATTTGCTTATTGGTTTCATCCATTTGATCGAGCCGCTTTAAAATCTATCACCATCCTTGCTCATTAGTTGCATTATTAGCACCGTCTTCATCATCATTTTCCTCTTTCTCATTGGCATCTTCTTCATGTTATAGTTGATCACGTAGTGCAGTACTACTTGAACCAACTTAAATTAGATTCTTGAAGCACCTTCTTATTGTGGGATCTTTTAAAGTACTATTAGCATCCAAAATCTCAGAACAACATAAAGTGTTAAATGAATATGATTCCCTGCTAATGCATTCCATTGAGGTATTGTTAAGATCAAAAATATTAAAATAGACTACCAATCCTGTAACAATATGACATAATGCAATTGTGCTCTTGGGATATTGAGCAATAAACATTAAATTTTGAAAAATATGATATGTTGTAAGTACTTTTTTATTCTTAGAAGCACAATACAACATAAACAATTCTTGAACTGATACTTTATTACTTTTTTTTGCTAAACACAAAATAACACATAAATTTATGCAATAAAAGTAAATTTTGATCACGAATTAATCAATTAGATGCACTTCTAATGTTAAACAAATCAAATCCAGTTAATTTTTTTCTAGAATTTATCAACATAAATTCTTTAGAATGAGTACTAGCACCTCCCTTAGGCAAGCCCAAAGCTTTGAACATAATATCATGATCAATTTCATAATTCACATCTAACATTCTACACTTTAAATTCTTATCCTTAGATTTAGACATTTTAAGTGTAGTAAAGAATTCAAGAGTGAGTTCTTTATATGTGTTATATCTCTTTTGTATCAATTTTTTCTAACTTAATCTACCAAACAATTGTTTTATTTTAGTATCAAGACCCAAATACTTAAAAACACCATGGCTAAAATATCTACAATGAGTAATATTTCTAAAACATAAAGAGAGAAATTGCTTACCTTCTTCTTGATTATAAATGGGAAAAGGAGTATCAAAATGAGAAGGTATATCTACCTCCTCCATTGAAGAGCTTGAAACTTTCTCCTTCCTTTTCCTTGAAGAAACTTTCCTTGCAACATTTTATGTTCTTGAAGCCATTTTTGAGCGATTTGAGGAATGGGTATAGTATATTTGGTAAGGATTTATTGAATTAAGAAAAAAAATTGAAAGGATTTGGGTGAGATTTGTGTGGATTTGAGAAAGAAATAGTTAGAGATTTGGGAGAGAGCTTGGGGGTGAGAGAGAGAGAAGAAGATGATAAAAAGAAAAGTAAGGAGAGAGAATGGGTTGATAAGGGTTTTAAAATTTTTTTTGATGGAGTCCTATTGCAATTGCGACGTCTATCGGGATAGCGATAAAATGATGCTGCTACTCGCACGGAATCCTAAAGCCTCTTCTGTCACGATCACAACGTATATCAAGATCTCGCAATAGACACATAAAAAAATTTTCTCATTTTTTTTTTCAAAACTGACCGTCGCGATCGCAATAGTGGCCTGCGCATGAGCAACAAGCTCGCCCTGCCAGTCACTTGCGCGAGCTGCTTTCGCTACCACTGTCACAAGCACGATGTCTGTCATGATAGCAATAGACGCAACTCTGTTTTTAGCGCGCTTGCACAAGCTAGCGCGAGCGCGATAGTACTTGGACCCTTTTTTTAAGAAAATAAATAAAAACCCATGTCAAACTCACATCTTCTTATTCTTTCTTCTCCACCTTTTCTTTTTCCTTAACAAACAAAAATAGGAATACAACATTAAAGAATTTAAAGAACATAACATTCAAATGCCAACCTTCAAAAATTAATAAACTAAATTAACAATTTCAATATTAAGTAAATCAACTATCAAAACCTTAACTTAACTAAATCAAATGAACTAAAACTACTATGAACAAAAAGATTAAATAGAAATAAAAGAATATAAAATTAGATTGCCTCCCAAAAGCACTTATTTAAAGTCTTCAATATGACTCTTTTTTTAAAAGCTCAAACATTAAAGTAACAAACTAAAGTCTTATCAATCAATTCACCAATTACATATGACTTAAGTCTCTGTCCATTAACCGTAAAAACTTGATTTGAGTTATTTTGAACGTCCACCGCTCATGCATGATAAACTTTAACTATCTTGAATGGCCATGATCATTTAGACTTAAGTTTTCCTTGAAAAAACTTGAATCCAGAGTTAAATAAAAGAACAAGTTGTCCTTCATGAAAGGTTCATGCCCGGATATGTCTGTCATGCCATGCTTTGGTCCTTTCTTTATACAATTTGGCATTCTCATAGGAATTAAGTCGTAACTCCTCAACCTGGATCAATTGAAGTAATCTCTTTTCACTTGTAACTTTCATATCAAAATTTAATTGTATAATTACCCAATAGACTCTATGTTCCAACTCTACTGGAAGATGACAATTTTTCTCATAGATTAGCCTATAAGAATACATTCTAATGGGTGTCTTAAAAGCAATCCTATAAGCCTATAAAACATCATCCAATTTTAGTGCCCAATATTTTCTAGAATTCGAAATAGTCTTATCTAACATCCACTTAATATCTCTATTAGAAATCTCTACCTGACCACTCATTTTGGGGATGATAAGGTATAGCTATCCTATGATGAACTTCATACTTTCTGATCAGATACTCAAAAGCTTTATTACAAAAGTGTGAACCTCCACCACTTATAATAACCCTTGGTACACACTAAACCTAGAGAAAATAAATTTTTTTAGAAAATGGGTTATGACCTTAGAATCATTAGTAGGACTAGCAATTGCTTTTACCCATTTTGAGACATAATCAACAACTAAAAAAATATACAAGTTGCTTAAAGAAGAAAAAAATGGCCCAAGAAAAATTAATTTTCTATACATTAAATAATTTAACTTCTAAAATAGGGTTCAAAGACATATCATTCCTTCTTGAAATATGTTCTACCCTTTGACAATGATCACATTTCTTAATAAAATTATGTGCATCTCGGTATATTGTTGGCCAAAAAAATTCTGATTACCATATATTAGCTATCATTTTGTAGGAACTAGAATGTTCTCTGCATTCTCTAGAGTGACAGAACTTGAGTATGGATCGAAACTCTTCTTTGGGAATACATCTACATATCAATCCATCACTACAATGCTTGAACAAAAGAGGATTCTCCCACATGTAATGCTTCACTTCAGAGAAAAATTTCTTCTTTTGGTTAGCATTAAAATCAAAAGGCATAATTTTACTTACCAGATAATTCACAATATCCGTATACCAAGAAAAATTCTCTATCAATGAATAAAGTTGCTCATCTAGAAAAGTTTCATAGATTAGGATCTTCTCCATGGCCAATGTCCCCAACTCTAGTTAGAAAGATGATTTGCAACAACATTCTCTAGCCCTTTCTTGTCTCTAATCTCAACATTAAACTTTTAAATTAAGAGTACCCAACGAATTAAACTTTGTTTTGCCTCCTTCTTAGTCATAAGATATCTAATGGCAGCGTGGCTTTGTAAACAATTACTTTCAAACTAATAATATAAGAATGAAGCTTATCCAGAGAATATACCATCGCTATCATCTCTTTTCTGTAGTAGCATACTTTACTTGGGCATCATCAAGTAACCTACTGACATGGTAAATGACATAGCCCCTTTTATCCTTCCTTTGGCAAAGTATAACTCCTATTATAAACTCACTGGCGTCACACATAATCTGAAAAGGTAATATCCATTCCGGAGGTGCAATAACTAGAGCCGTGGTCAATGCTTTCTTCAACCTATCAAAAGCAATGAGACAATCATTAGAAAAATAAAGTCAATATCTTTACTCAATAAATTACATAAAGGTTTTAACATTTTAGAAAAATCTTTAATAATTTTTTTATAAAATCCAACATGTCCTAGAAAACTCCGGATTCCTTTGACGTTTGTAGGTGGAGGCAAATTCTCAATCACGTCAATTTTTTCTTTATTCACCTTAACCTCTGCTTGTGAAACCTTGTGCCTTAGGATTATCCCTTCTTCTACCATGAAATGTAATTTTTTTCAGTTAAGAACCAGATTTGTTTCTTCGCATATTTGAAGCACCTTAGCTAAATTTTGCAAATAAATTTTAAAAGAAGTACCATAAATAGTGAAATCATCCATAAAAATTTTTATAAATTTTTTTGTAAAATACTAAAGATGGCCATCATGCAATGCTGAAATGTAGCAGATGCATTACACAAATCAAAGGGCATCCTCCTATAGGCAAAAGTTCCAAATGGACAAGTAAAGTTTGTTTTATCTTGATCTTCTAGAGCTATAAGCATATAAAAATACCATAAATATCTATCTAACAAATAAAAGAATGAATTACAGGCTAATCTTCCAACATTTGATTAATAAAAGGCAATAGAAAGTGGTCCTTATGAGTGACTTTATTTAGTTTTCTATAATCTATACACACTACCAACCCTTAACTGTTCTCGGATGAATCAATTCATCTTTTTCATTTTTAATAACTGTCATCCTCCTTTCTTTGGCACCACATGTATCGGGCTTACCCAAGGACTATTTGAAATTGAGTAAATAATCCCTGCATCTAATAATTTAGTAATTTCACCCTTAACCACCTATTTCATATTAGAGTTTAATCTTCTTTGTGCATCTATAATAGGCTTACAATCATCCTCCATCAAAATTTTATGCATACACAAAGATGAGCTAATACTTTTGATATCCAAAATAGTCCAACCTATATCCTTCTTAAATTGCATTATCACACCTAATGTTTGTTATAATTGGTCCTCGGATAATTGAGCATTTATAATTATTGGAAGGCTTTCATTGGATCCTAAAAAGACATATTTCAAATGGAAAGGCAATGGTTTCATTTCAAGAATTGATGGTTTCTCAACTGAAGGTGTGGTAAAGGTGTTGATTTCCCTATCTCTTCAAATCCTCTAAAGGCTACCGGTGGTGTCATTTGTAGAGCATAAGCCTAAGCTGTTATCTCTTGATTGTCATCATCTTGAGTTGCCTAAGAGTCAAACAAGCCTCTAAAGGGTCTTTTTTAACTCTTTTTTATAAACTTCTTAAACTAACTCATAAATTACATCAACTCTACAACAGTTATTCATAAAACTAGGTTCATTCATGGACTCACTTAGATTGAACTCTACCATCTCTTTACCTACTTACAAGGTTAACTTACCTCCCTTAACGTCGATCATAGCCCCTGCAATAGCTAAAAATAGTCTTCTTAAAATTAGAGAAATTTTAACATCCTCTTCCATTTCAAGAATAACAAAATCAACAGGTATAAAAAAAATTTATCAACTTTAACTAAAATATTTTCAATAATTTCCAAAGGAAATTTTACTGAGCAATCAGCTAATTGCAATACCATTCTTATTAATTTCAAGTCGGTGAGTTCAAGTTTCTTGCAAATAGAGTTTGGCATTAGACTTACAGTTACACCCAAATCACATAAAGCTTTACTGAAATTAATCACCAATAGTGCAAGGTATAGAAAAACTCTCTAGATCCTTAAATTTGGATGGAAGTTTATTTAGGATCACAACACTGCATTTTTCGGTTAGGGCAACTCTTGCATTTTCTTCAATGGATCTCTTGTTAGAAAGAATCTCCGTCAGAAATTTGACATATGATGACATTTGAGCAAAAGCATCTGCAAAAGGAATATTAATTCTTAATTATTTAAATACTTTAATAAATTTTTCATATTATTTCTCCACTTTTTATTTTTGAAGCCTTTGAGAAAATGGTATAGGTGGTATATAAGGCTTCACTTTTGGTTTTGGTGGGAGTGTCTCACTTTTTCCTTTTCCTTTTTAATCTCTTCATTTATCTCATCTTCTTTAATCGTTTCTCCGTCTGTTTTTTATTCAACCTTTATTGAAACCACCTCTTGTAATTATTTCCTACTTCTAAGTGTAATTATTTTACAATACTCTTTGGGATTTATTTTTGTTTTACTAGGAAGAGCCCCTTGACTTTTTGAATTAGAAGAGCTAGCTATTTGCCCAATTTACACTTCAAGGTTCCTTATTTGACTTGCAATTTGATCCATCCCAACTTCCAATCGATCACATTATTTATCTAAATTGTCAAACCTCTCACTAGAAACAGTAATAATTTTTTCTAAAACAGCTTTATATTCAGTCTTGTTATGTTGGTAATTAGCTTGACCTTGATCCCGATTAGGAAATTGTGGTTGGTACATTCCTCTTTGGTTGAATTAGTTGCCTTGATTTTCTTAATTTCCTTGGTTGCCTTGATTTTCACCCCAAGAAAAATTAGGATGGTTTCTCCAACTATGATTGTATATGTTTTCATAAGGTATTTGTTGAGCTCTATTTTGATTGCCCACAAAATATACTTATTCTTGAGCTTGGCATTTAAAATTTTAGTGGCTTCCACCACACCCTTCACAATTTGCAGTAGTAAGATTAACATGTTCTAACTTATTGGCTTTCATCAACTTCATGCACCAAATGCCTTCTTAGGTAAAGACCCCTCACTAGACCAATGATAATTATTTGCTGCCATGGATTCAAGCAATTTCAATGCTTCAACTGTATTTTTTTTTCATTAGAGCATCTCCAGCAGCTGCATCAATTGTACTCATTAATGGTCTTGTTATTCTATTATAAAATATTTGAACAATTAGCCATTCTAAAATTTCATGGTGAGGGCACCTCCTTTAAAGGTTTTTAAATCTTTCTCATGCTTCATCAAGTTGCACAAAACTAAAGATGTCGTTTTTGAATTTTGCAGTTTTTTCTATGGAAAATACTTTGCCAAAAATCCCTTGAAAAGTTTATCCCATATGGTGAAAGTTCCAACAGCTTGACCTTGCAACTAAGCTTTTGTCTTGTCCTTCAATGAGAAAGGAAAGAGGTGTAGCCCAATTGGATCATCACTGACTCCATTCATCTTGATTATATCATAAATTTCTAGAAATTTTGCCAAGTGAGCAATAACATCCTCCTGGTTCAAGCTGTTGTTGAGCTATGATGATGAGAGTTGGTTTAAGTTCAAAATTGTTAGCATTCACTGCAGGTCGAGTGATGTTTGACCCAATCTGAGTATTAGGCATGGCATGTTCCCTCAAAGTAAGATTTTTTTGTTGAAGCTGATTTTGTGGATCCGCCATATTAACTTCTTTGTCACTCGCTTCTTTCATTCAACTCTGCTGTCTGTTTCTAGAGACTTCTGTACTCAAATTTGTTCCCTTTCTTCTCTTTCTAACTAAAGTCTATCTCTTCTTGCTCTGTTATTTTCTTTGTACTGCTTTTCAATCTCAGGATTATATTCTTCTAATACTGCTTGCCTGTTATTACGTATATTACTTCTGCAGAAAAGCAAATTAAAATAATTAAAATAAATTTTAAATTAATAGTCTCTTTAAACTTACTGTTATCAAATTAATTTTTTCTTTCCCGATAACGGCGCCAAAAACTTATTAAGCCTAACCTAGCTACTGCAAGTGCACAGGTCGTAATTAAGTAATAGAATAATAAGTAGAGTATCATTCTCTAGGAAAAGGAGTAACTTGACTAACTAAAATTCAAATAAACTATTATCTGAAAACCAATTAATTAATTTTATCTTTCAAAAATTAAATTCGAATTCAAAATAAAATTAAGTTAAGATAGTTTTCTATTAACTCAAACTTAAAATTAAAATTTGAATTTCTAAATTTGAATAATTGAGATAAACAAGTAGGATTATGTTTCATTAAAATTATTTTAAATGGAAAAAAAATAACTTTTTAAACTATTTCAAACATTTTTTGAATCAAGGTTATCAATACCTTAAATTTTAATCTTCCTCTTTCTCAAGCAAGAAAATTAATGATTAAAGTAATTTATTAATTCTATTTTTATGAATAACAAATTAAAACAACCTATCAAGCTCAAAGGAACTAATTAGCCTTAAGATTATTTTTTTTTATCTCTAAATAGAATTTTCTTAAGTTGTTGATTCATCAATCTAAAATTATACCTAGCTTTCACTCAACATATGATTTCATTTAAACATGCAATTGGTGGTTAATCAATCACAAGCATTAAGATCTAAATCAATAAAACTTCAATTTAAAGAAGTAAATAGTTCTCAAATTACTCAACACCCATTATCTAGAATTCTAAATCCACATAATCCCACTTAGGAGATTAGTTGCTCATAGCTAAATTAAACATAAAAACCATAGAAACTAAGAAACTAAACATAGAATTCATAATTCTAACATTCAAAACAAGAAAAGAACAAAACATAAAATAAAATGAAAACTTAAAAATTTAAACCAAATTGAGAGTTCAAACTAGATGGATGAAGAATCTTGTAGAGACGAGAAGTTCTCCTTAAGTCCAATCTCCTTCTTCCTTTAATCTCCAATGGTGGAAAAACTAGTCTACTCTAGAAAAATATGAAAAAGTATAGTAAAAACTCTATAATATTTGTTGTGTGGTTATTGTTCATGTCCCCCATTGTAACCAAAATTAGCTCCTTAAAATATGACTCATACTCCTCTTCAAATTCTGCTCAAAATTTAAATTCAAATGTCAAATTCAATTTTCTATCAGATATATTTCTTATCTCTAATTGACTCCTTTAGTAAAGTTGCAGGTAAAGAAGATTAGATGATGTTAGATTTTTGAATCACCTCATTTGGACTTCAGACGCCCCAGTTATAGCTTAATTACTCTCAGTGGTTAGGACTGGATTTCTGCTTCTGAAATTTTAGCCCAACTTCAACTTTAAAGTTGGAGGCGCAAACAAACTCAAAATTTAACAAACCAAACCTATTTAAAAAGCTTGAGATGTCCCCTATCAACTTCATGAATACCACTTTTTTCAATCTTGCACTCTATAACCACCGAAATTATTTTTGAAGCTTTAAAGGTCCAATTCTGCCAAAAATTTCAGTTTATACAATAATGCAAGAGATTAATTCAAACTAATCTAAATTCAAAAATAATGAAATAAAAATATATAAATAAGCTTATAATATATTAATTTAAATCAATTACATGTTAAATCTGATAGATAATATAAGGTCAAAATACCCTTATCAGAGGAATGTCACATTGATAAAAGATGAATTTAGTGAGAAATATATAAATAGAAATGACTCATAAACCTATTGCTTTAAGGTTTTATTTAAAATAGATTTGTACTTTTTAATATAATGAAATATTTTAGTAGCAAAATATTTAAGCCACTTTGTATCTTACCGTGCAACTATAAGGAAATATCAAAAGTTATGAAATATGTAAATTCTGCAGTTAAGTTTTAGTTGCGTCACTTGTAGCTACGATAGGCTACGAATTAAAGTTTTATGATAAAATCATTTAGCTATGGTAATTTGTTATTTTAGCCATAATATACAGTAATGTTGTAGTTGCCAACCGACACCTCTATCTTTTAGCAAATATAGCAGTAACAAATTTCAACAAGTAAAATAGTTGCCGATCTCTTTACAAAGCTCTTGGCAATTGTTGAATATTTACTGACAACGGTTGGTATTCGTCTGTACATGTCATCGAAAACATGTTGTGTCAAATTTACTAACCTTTGCTATCTTCAATTGACTACTTTCACCGTTAAACACTGGTGCTAAAATTTTAATGACATATTTACCGACAAATGTATAGTATTTGTTGATAATCAGTCTTTAAAATTAATATTTCTTCTTTATTTATTTTCTGACTGATCTATCGTTAATTAAAAATAGAATTTTATTCATCGGCAAATTTATCTTTGCCAGCAAATCGCGTGTTTCTTATAGTATTTAAGTTTTCTATTCTCTTTTGAGCTTTCTTTGGAGAAGAAGGAGAAGGAGGTCTCACTTTGGAGACATTTAAGCAAGTTCAAGAGGTCCATTTAATCTAAACCCTTTTAGTGATTGATTTTTCTACTCTTAGTTTCTTCTAAAATTTTTTAATTTCAACTTTATTTTCAATATTCAAGTTCAACTTTTCTTTTAATTTAGTTTTTGTTTTGATTTACACTATGAGTAAACTAAAACTCTAATTCGGAGTCAGATTATTCTTTTGGTTATCCTATAGTCAACTTAATATTAATTTAATTCAGTTTTTATTCTCTTTTATTATTTTATTATCTCTGTATTTAATATTTATGATTATCTGACCAATAATTGTCTGATTTAAAATGTTATGTGATATAGTGAAAGTGAAAGTATAATATAAGTTCAAAGAGATAATAACCTTAAGAAATTTTTACTTAGAGATAATAACCTTAAGATTTAATTAAATCTTTACAAAACTTATAGAATTGATTTAATTAGACTAGATATATAAATTAATATCAATATTAGTTTTATATATTAAGAGAGAATAAAACTTAATATATGAATATTCAACTAATAAGCAAAGAAAATAAATTTGAGGTAATAATTTAGAAAGACTATATAAAATCAATTGAAGAAACCCAACTCTAAGCTTTTTAATATAGAAATCAAGTTTAATTAATTTTAGATTGATTAATTTAGTTTTCCATAATTTCAATTAATTGATTTTTCAAATAATAAATAATTCAATGGTTTAACAATTGAATTTAAATATTTCTTATAGGAATGATACTCTATTTATCATTATATCATTTGATGGTGATATTGTATATTTGCAGCAAATATAGGAACAACGCAACACTAATGCTATGAAGTTTTCTCCCATCCTTGTTTTTGTCATCCCATTGGACTTTTGAACATAGAAAGATAAGAAAAATAATCACATTTACAAACTATATATATAAGTTCGAGCATGTAGAAAATGTTTTATGTCAGCTTCACTGAAGGGTAAAAACTCAGTTTTTATAATTAAAAGTATACAAGACTGAGTTTTGATACTTAATTCTAAAGTCTTGAGTGATTAAAAGGGTGTTTGGCTTAATTTATAAAATTTAACATATAAACACCAAATACTTATAAGTTAATAAGCTTATAAGCATTTAAAATTTAAAGTAGTTAAGTATTTATTATTTTTAAGTATTTATGAGTAGCTAATAAATACTTAATATGTTGGATAAAAAATAAGTTATAAGTACATTTATTATTAAAATGATAAAAAATAATATAAAATTATATTATTAAGAACATTTATTAGAATAGATAAGAATAATATAATAAATTACTCGGTCAAACTAGCTTATAAATTAAATATTTATAAGTATCAAAATAATAAGCTGATATTCTACAATTTATTTTATTTTTTAACTTATGAGCTGAGCTTATAAACTCCTAAAGTTATTCAAATAAATACGTTAATTTAAATTTAAAATTTAAAAGTTAATTTGACTAGTTTATAAACTAAGCCAAACACCTTCTAAAAACTGACTCTTGTACACTTTTTATCAGTTGTGGTGAAATTCCTAAAACTATTATAAAGGGTAAAAATTTAGAAAATTAACTACAGTAAAATCTCGTGTAATTCTTGTAATATTATTGGACAAAATTCCACATTTTTCATGGAATTCTAAGTCGCAAACTTAGGAGAAGTGAATATAATAGAAAATTGAGATATTTACACAGTATACAGAAATTTGATTTCCGTTTTCAAATTTACGGCACATTCTTTTTTTTTTTTTTCAAAACTGAACTTTTCCTTTTTTTTTTCTTCTTTATGTTTTTAATTTTATTCATATTTTTTATTCTTAAATAATTTTATTTTTCTCATATTTTTAATATAAAATAAAAATATATACACAATATATATAATAACACAAAAAATAGTAATATATACATAATATACACTAAATATATACACATCATCTATATAATATTTACACAATTTATTTAATATTTTTTAACTTTATTTTTTTAATTTTATATACACACAACATCTACATAATATACACATAATATATATAACACAAACATAACATTTACACAATATCTACAACATCTACATAACATGCATATAACATATATACAACATCTATACAATAAAATTAAAATTTTTTTAAATTTTTTTATATGTATAATATGTAAAATTTGTTTAAAAATAAAATTAATTATTTTTATTAATATGTTTTTATATATTTTACCTTTTTCTTTTAATGTTTTTAGTACTATTTATTATTTGTAATTAAAATTAAAATTTTTTTTATAAAAAATTAATAAATTTTATTAGTTGATAAAATATATTTTAAAATATTATTTTTTATTATTTCATTAGAATATATTTATTTAATAGTAAAATTTAAAAAAAAAGATAAAATTATAGTAAAATATTGCTTGAAATGAGAGAGATAAGGTATTTTTAGAAAAAAAAAAAAACTTGCTTTAAGAAGAGTGGGATATTTTGAAAAAAAAACATTTATTTTAGCATTTTTGAAAACTTTTTGAAGGTATAGTATTTTTTGAAAATAAATCTTAATTTTAAGATAGTTTTATAAATCTTTCAGGAAATTTGTTCCAAAGCCACTATAAAACTAGCTAATAATTTTTCATCCTTTACAGTATTTTGGTGAAGTAATTATTAAAAAAATTTAAAATTCTATTTACCCCTATAGAATTTACCGTATTTGAATTCATCAAATGCCAATAACAAATACAAAATCGTAAAAATAAACTCAGAGATTATAAATAGTTTAAGAAAACAAAATATTTCTACAAAAGAAAGATATACTTCTATAAAATAAGAAAGCAAGTAAATCCTATTAAAAATTCCTAACAAAGGATTAATAAAAACAAGGTAAACAATAACAAATATATAAGTTAAAAAGACACAAATTTACAAATCTATAATATTATGTATTTATTGAATAAAAATATTTAAATGAAAAAAAAACTTTTCGAAAGGGAATATCAGCCATGATTAACAGGAAAAAAAAAAAACAAAGAGAGTTCGGCTAAGGAAAAAATTGATGAAATTTGCCTTATCTTAATATTGAGGTGTCAAAAGGTGTTGACAGGTCGTATTCATGTGTTGACCCAGTATGATGACATATTTTATAAAGTCAATACAAATATAATTTATTTATTAATTATGTCAATATGAAAATGACACATAACTAAACAGGTTACACGAATATAACACGACACTTATAATATATTTACTTAAAAAGGATTATATGTCAGTCATACAACTTGACATAACTCATTTAACTTATATAATATTTATAATTTAAAATAATTTTATATTATTAAATAATCAATTGAAAGATTTTTCATCGATAATAAGTATTTTTTGCTTATTTTAAATATATATTTTGGCTGGTTATCCTTGAATTTTATGAATTTTCAGATATTTTTGTATAAGTTACAATTGATAAAGATAGTTGACTAATTAAAAAAAAAGTGCTAAAAAAGAGCTAATGAAAGCCTTGAATGCAAGCCTTGGACAAGGCTGGTGCTATGTCATACTTGATGCTGAGAAAGAATAGATAACTATTACAACTGGATTTTCTATCTTTTTGGAAGTTGATTTGTTGTGATTTTTTTGATGGATATTAGAAGATATTTCAAGACTTTTATTCTTATTTAAATAAGAAGATTCTCATTATTTTATGATATTTATTATTTTTATTATTTTCATAATTTTTACTTTTTTTCTTGTTAGAATTGGAGTAAGATTTTACGTTTAATTTAGGAGCTATAAATAGAATATTAGGACAATAGCCCTAGATCACTTTGGTTAAAGACTTTGGTCCATAATTTTTATCCATTGTTTTAGTAGATTTTTTTTTATTTTAAATTTTCTTTTTGCAAGTTTGCACAACTAACTTATAATTAGTTGAAGGAGTAATTGGAGTTTCAAACATTGTGAGATCTAAATAACTTATTGCTTCTTTTTTTTTTCTTTTTTTCAATATTTATATATTCTCTGCAACTTATTTAAATTGTTATTTTGCTAATTGATCAATAGGACATTGTTCAAATTAGTTAAATAACATATTGCTAGTTAAAACTCTTGAATCTATAATTATTCTGGACGTTTTGATTGTAGTAGGAAATAGGAGTAGCGTAACGGAATATATAATCTAATTAAATAAATCATATAGTTAATTTTATTAGTTAAACTCAGGTTTTTCTGTTTTATAAAGCTGTCAATAATTAAATTATAAGAATATTACTATAGGATAAGTTATTGATAAAAATTTGTTAGAGAACATTTTCTGATTAACTTATAATTAAGGAAAGATTGGTAATTGCGAGCCTATATAATTCTAGAACTAATTTATTAAAAAATTAGAAAGAATCATCTTTGAATCAATAATCAATATAAAGAATTAAACTGAAATTATCACTTCAACTGAATTTATTTCTATTGGTACTTTTCAATTTATTTTAGATGTTATTTAATTTATAAGTTTTAATTTTCAGTTTTGATTTAATTTTAGTTATTAATTATAACTCCCCCCCCCCCTCTTTTTATTTTTATTTTAGTTTTCTTTTTGGTTTCAAAAGATGTTTAATTAAATGGTCAATTTTATGTGAATTCAATCATATTCACCACTACTATAATTAATTTATTTTTAGAAATATAAATTTAATTTTGGTAACTTCGACACTTATCATTTATATAATCAAATTATGATTAAAATAATTTTAAAATGTAAATGTATTAAAAAAAATTTTAAAATATATTTAAAAATAAAAAAATATATAACTTAATATAAAATAAATAATGAGTATGTATTATATTTTAGTATTAAAACTTAATAATAAATAAAAAATTAAGAAAATAATACATAGTTATCGATACAAATTTTACAATAAAATTTTTTGAAAATTTTATTTTATTTTCTATTTATTCTTTTCTATTCTATTACTTTTTATAAATTTTATTCTAAATTCTAAATTAAAAAAATTATTTGATATAAAATATAAATAATTAGAATATTGAAATCATAAAAATTATTTAATTTTTAACATTTGATTTAGAAAATAATTTCTAAAAACTCATAAAGAATTAAATTAAAATTAATTAATAATTAAATTAATAAAATAATTAAAAATAATTTAGTAATTAGATGAAATTAATAAATTTTTAATATGAATAATAACAATTTAAATAAGCTATTTCTAAATAAAATAATATTATATTATACAATAATATAATTATAACAATATAATAAAATATATATGGCTTATTTTTATTCTTTTAAAGTAAATAATAATAAAATAATATAGTTTTAAGTTATATTAAAATTATATTATTTTAATTAAATGAATTATAATGAATTTATATATTAATTTATTATATAATTTATTTAAAATTATGATATAAATGAATTGATTTTTTTAATACTAATTTGTTAAAAATCAACTATAACTTATTAATTTTACATATTTAAAGTATTAAGTTAGCGAATCATAACTTATTTTGACATGCCACTTTACCCTTGTTAAAAAGGCAAAACTCATAGTTAGCAACTTGTTGAAGCCTACCCAAAAAGTCATGGGAGAAAGTGATATCTGCATGTTATTTACTCGACAATCTGCTTTTGAGAAGATATATATGTAAAGTTGTGTGGTTCAAAATTAGAACATAGACATTTTTTTTTATTGAAGTATAAAAACATCTTCAGATATCCAAACATATCACTACATCGTCCGCCTAGCTTTATGAACCCTGAAAAGCTCCCCACATATAATTTTAGAACTTGTTTGTATATGTACTTGATGTTGGTGGTAGCACACCAAAATTGAAAAATAAAAATGAAAAAAAAGAAAGTCAAAAATGCAAGGTGCCTAACAAGGAAGAAATTGTCAAAAATGGGAGGTGAAAATGGGAGGTGCCTAATTTAGCCTAATTTTCACCTAATTTAGTTTGACAATTTATTTGCATTTGAAGCCTATAAATAGGCTCATTCTCTCCATTTGTAAATACACCAAGCAAACACAAAATATAGCTTAAGGAGAGCTATAGGTTAAATACCAAATAGTTTATATTAGGAATTAGAGAATCAATCTCTTGGAGTTCCTTGGAGTATAAATATTTGGGGGTTGTTTTGTGGGTGTCGGTTAGAAAAATATTTTGTAATTTGTGGTTGTAACAATTTGCCGCATAGTGAATATTTTTCTTGGTTGTCGTTAGACAACGACCGTGGTTTTTCTCCATTCGGGAGTTTTCCATGTTAAATCATTGTGTTTTATTCTCTTTAATTTCTCAATTGTTATTTTATTTTCTCATTTATTCCTGCTTAAAGACGGTCCGAGGGGCGGGAAAATAGCGATTTTCCCAACAAGTGGTATCAGAGCTTAGGTGTTATAATTTTTATCAAAAATCTTAGTATGCTCTGTGGTTGCAGCTTGGTCTGATCTTCCACATCAGAAAAGATTTTTGTTAAAAATTATTTTGTTTTTAAGCAGGTGGAGCCTTTGGAGCTGGTGGAGCTTTGGAAAAGGTGGAGCCGTTTTGCTTTGGTGTGCTTGAGTATTGGTAGTGAGATAAATAATTACATGTCGAGGTAAATTCTGTCAAACGACAAGAATTTAGTCTAAGGCAAGTGGATTTTAAGTGAGACCATTGTGACTCCTCCTCTTACCTGGGAATTTACCTGGTGTAATATTTATTTCTGATCCTTTATTAAGCACAAAGTAAGCATGTCGGCAATGAGATGCGAGATTGAGAAATTTGATGGGAGAATGAATTTTGTACTGTGGCAAGTGCAAGTCAAAGACGTGTTGATACAGTCTGGACTACATAAGGTTTTGCAGGGTAAACCAGTCAGCGGAAGAAATTCCGGAAAGAGGAAGGTTGTCTGCTGGGGGTGTGGTCAAACTGGACACGTGAGGAAGGATTGCCCGAACGGTGGAGCTGATTCGGCTAGAAGCTCTAACGTTGTTGCTGCCAATGTGATCTCCTGTGGCGAAGGAGATGATGAGTTTTCTCTGTAGTTGAGAGAAATGTGTCCTCATGGCATGATTGCTACCCGTTGAGATGCCATGGAAGAGGACGGAATATTGGTAGCTGGTCCACAGAAATGCGTGCTACATTGGTTGACAGTTGATGCAAAGCATGTGGTGGAAAAATGATGTCGATGGCTAATGAACTCTCGGAAAAGTCAACAGGAGGGTTGCACCATAAACTATTAGCGGGATCCGACATGGCCGATGGAAAATTCTTGGAGTTGGCGAAATAATTCCAAGTGGTGATACTCTTTTATGGTGGAGTATGTTAATTCTTGAAGTTAAGAATTATGATTGTCGGTAACAGACAATGTTGTGTTTTTATTTTTCAAGGTGGAGATTGTTGGTGGTAGCACACCAAAATTGAAAAATAAAAATGAAAAAAAAGAAAGTCAAAAATGCAAGGTGCCTAACAAGGAAGAAATTGTCAAAAATGGGAGGTGAAAATGGGAGGTGCCTAATTTAGCCTAATTTTCACCTAATTTAGTTTGACAATTTATTTGCATTTGAAGCCTATAAATAGGCTCATTCTCTCCATTTGTAAATACACCAAGCAAACACAAAATATAGCTTAAGGAGAGCTATAGGTTAAATACCAAATAGTTTATATTAGGAATTAGAGAATCAATCTCTTGGAGTTCCTTGGAGTATAAATATTTGGGGGTTGTTTTGTGGGTGTCGGTTAGAAAAATATTTTGTAATTTGTGGTTGTAACAATTTGCCGCATAGTGAATATTTTTCTTGGTTGTCGTTAGACAACGACCGTGGTTTTTCTCCATTCGGGAGTTTTCCACGTTAAATCATTGTGTTTTATTCTCTTTAATTTCTCAATTGTTATTTTATTTTCTCATTTATTCCTGCTTAAAGACGGTCCGAGGGGCGGGAAAATAGCGATTTTCCCAACACTTGATGAATTAATTAATTATTATATTCAATTAGCATATTAAAATAGAATGGCAAATTGTATTCATATCATATTAATACACTCTAATGACATGATTAAAATTAATATAAATACAACTCATTTATTAATCGTATCAATATATCTTAATATTAAAATAATAAAAAATTTAAATGAATTATACAAATATGACATATAATATATTTATTTAAATAAATTATATGCAAATTTTAAAATTTATTACTATCAAAACTCAACACAACTCATTTAACCTATATAATATTTATAATCTAAAATATTTTTATATTCCTATATAATCAATTAAAACATTATTTATAAAATAAAATCATAATAAAAATGATATTAAATTATAAAATTTATTAAAGAAATATTTTTCAAAACACATAAAAATAAAAGATATAAGTCAATATACATGAGATTATAGGTGTGTTGTAGATTTTAGTAATAAAGAGAAAGAGTGGAGGAGATATTATGAAGTTGTCAAGTTAAATTTTGTAAAAAAAATTTTTTGAAAAATATGCATAAAATTTATTTTTACTATTTTAAAATAAATAATAATAATACAATATAATTTTAGATTTTACTAAAATTATACCTTTTCAGTTAACTGAGTTATAGTAGATTTATGTGTTAACTTATTACGTGATTTATTTTAAGTTGTGTTATAAATATGTCGATCTCTTTATGATATTAATCTACTTATAAAAATCAATTTTAATGCGAATTTTGCATACTATTTTTGTGAGTTGCGAGCCATTTTGACATCCTCTTATTCAAGCAATATTCAATCATTTATGTAATTATTTTATGTTGTAAAACTATATATATGCTTAAATTGATATATTTTTATATATATTATTTTTTTGAAATAGATATTTTTACTATTATTTAATTATTTAAAATATAGTTAATTATGAAAAAATTTTACTATCAAACCATTTGTTGAATTAGCCTATGGTAATACAAGTGTGGATAATTTCATATTTAATAAATATAAAATATGACCTAAATAATATAAAAAAATCAATTTTAATCATTTAGGGTTGATTTTCTCAAATTTATATTAAAAAAAATTAATACCATCAAATGCCACTCAACCCATAAAATTTTATTTTATTTTATTTTTTACTTTTAGTGGTCTATGCAATTCATCTATAGATATTACCTTTGTCTTTGTTGTCACTTGTCAATCTTTTTTGTTCAGCAAAATCTTTATGTTTTTAAGGAAAGCAAAATCATTGTTTAGAATTTCTCGATACATTTTATATATTTGTATTTTTATATTAAAATCTGATTTTAACATGTGAATGAAAATTTTTGAAATTCCCTCTAAAAAAGATTAGATTTTCTCTTGAAATTAAGGAGTCTCTAAAGGTGCATTACCTATATTTAATATGTGCGTGCAGATTTTATAACTTGTGTATTGAATTATAAAATTGAATTGTAATTAATAAAATGAGAAGCAAACTCTCTCATGAATGAAGTTAATCGTCTTGAAGTTTTTACCATCACTCAATTCCTTTTAAGAACATATATAACAATTAAATATATACATATATATATATATATAACACCAAAAAAAAAGAAGATGAAAAAAAAGGCTGGAAAGGACTAATATTTATAGAGAGTTATCCGGAGGGAAAAAAAAAAGAGGGAAAAGAAAAGTAAAAAAGATAAAGCAAATGGCCTGAAAACAGCTTTTGTATTGAGGTGGAGTTTTGTGAGACATATGTTCATCAATATTTGGAAAGGGCAAACGTTTTACAATCATAGACGCCACCATCTGAATTTGACAACTGAGGAAAACATTATTTATATATTTAGAAAAAAAAAATTACAATAATTAAAATGTTTTGTTTTTTGTTGAAATTTGAATATCTGAGAGATCAAATGCATATTCCAGTTTACATGGCCACATAACAATCATTACGATTCCGTCCATCACTTTGTTTCTTTGTGCTTCAATTCGTTCTTTCTCTTTTTCTTTTGCTTCTGTCTTGCTTCTTAGCTTTTCTTTCTGAATTACAATGACCTCTCAGATCTCACAACTTTTTTTTTCCTCTTTTAGTTGTTTATATTAGTTAATTATAGCTATAAGTGAAAGTATAAGTTCTTTTTATGTTCTAATTTTAATTGAATATTGATTTATTTCAATCAAATCAGAAAATTAATTTAGTAAGTATATTTGAATTAATTCAAAAACATCGTATTATAAACTTATGAGCTGTTCATAAAGCTTTTCATGTCGAATTTTAATACAGTTGATATATAAAAAATTGAACTCTAAATTTTTTATTAAGTTAGAATAGTCTTTCACCAATTAATCTATATGTTCGGTAGTTAATTGGATTTTATTTTTGATAGTTTATATTTCATGATATGTTTTACTTTATCACTTATTTGATGTATCAATATAGTAGTTAAGCTGTTAATTATGTATATTGTACGTTGAGTATCTAGTTTTTATAATTTTGAAGGGTATTTTACATATTTGTGAGTTACCTATTAATCTTGAGTAGACAGCCCACAAATATATTTTTTCATCTTTAATTAATTAATAAAATATAATTAATTATAGAAAAAAATCATCTTATCATAACATATAATTTTAAAATAAAAATTAAAAAAGTCAAATAGAAATCCATGTGAGTGCAAAAGAAATGAGATTATAATAATTTTTTAATAAATAAATCTCGATATATAGTATATTTATTAAGTAAGGTGAATATATTGAACGAATTTTAATTATCCTCTCATATTTAATTCATTTTAAATTTTAAAAAATTATGAGAATTATTAACCAATTAGTGATAAAAAAAAATTGAAATAAGAACATTCAAAATAAAAAAAGAGACTGTTAATATCACAACTTGATGGAATATTATTTGATATATAATGTTGTTTTAGCTTTGGGTAATTAACATGAGAGAAACACATGAACACATCTTTCAACTTTTAACATTAACATTTTCATGCGAGAAATTAGGTGGTATAATGTTGATTTCAATTTAGTATTCTAGAATGATAAATTAATTTAATAATTATAGATGGTGATATTTTTCTAAAAATATATTCTAAATTTTTTTTAAAGTGAACCCTTTAATTTTTTTATGATAAAATATAAAAAGATATATTATTATTTAATTAATTTATTATTATAAATAAAATGTCTAATTAAAATTACTGTTATATTAAATAATTTTTTGCTTACAGATATTTGTAGGGCTGACCAGATTTGCTCACCATATTCACCTCTAACACGTTAGGTGACAGATGGCACAGATAATGGCAGATGCATTCTTAGAAGAAATGGGATCCTTGAACACCACATCTCCACAAAAATTCTTAAAAGAACATACATATACATACATACATACATATATATATTTATATATTATGTTACTTAGATCTCAATTAATCTATATATATATATATGTATATATATAAGAGTAAAGAGAAAATTTTGGTGTCATTCGGAGCTGATGCCGCGGTATCAGAATATTGATTAGGAAACTGACATGGCATTTTAATATGATAATAAAAAAAATGGACTTTATACCATATATGTATTGCTCATGAAAAATGAACTGAGAAATTTTTATGACAATGTAAAAAATTGTAATAATACAGTGCAAAAGATATCGAACTCAATTCATATTGTAATGAATGATGAAATTTCAAACACTTAATTTGTATGTTGAGTATATTGTATTTTAGATACTTTTAACTCCAACATAAAGTGTTATCATTGTTAATAGTTTGAAATGATTAATTTGTCTAATTAAATTAAACATCTCAAATAAAAAAAATCAAAAAGATAATCCCCAACCACTCACTCAACTAAAATTCAAAGTTGATATGCACGAACGTCATAGATAAAGTGATTGATCTGATACCCTTTGCAAAGATAGTGGCACATAAAATAGACAACTATAATAAAAATAGGTAGCAGAAGAGGACAGAAAATCCAGCTTGAAGGAAGTAGTGGCTATCAAAGATGGCAGAGAGCAACATTATTATCTAATTTGCATCTTATGATATTCGCCTCCACTCAACTACATTTATATTTACCTAATTTTACTCATTTTATTGCCCTATATCATTTGCCATAGTCGTCCACAAGGTAAGCATCCACTTATAACAATGCATTTTCAGTTTTGAGATTCAAAGTATATATTCTTTTAATGCATTCTTTTTAACAAAGTATTATTTGGGAGACGAGTCAGGTAAGAATATAATAGCGACAAACTTTCTCTATCTAGTTTTAACATAGCTATATAGTTAGAGAATCAAATTTAAGGTATCTAATTAAATTAAAACAGTCTCTTATTAACTAATCTATATGTTCGGTAGAATAATCCCTTTAATTTAATGCATCTTTGCATAAATAGATTAATTTTTTTCTTGGTATATATTATCAATTATAATTTTATCTAATTCTAATACATGGAATCTACCCACAATTTAATGGCTCCAAATTAATGAATTTGCATGCTTATATTAGTCTCATGTATTATTATATAATCAATCATGTCTAAATTAATATATGTTCTTTTTTTTTTCTTTTTAATATTGGTTGATTTGCTCTAATTCTAATACATCGAATTAATCAACAATTCTACTATTCCAAATTAATGAACTTGCATGTGTATACTATGTTCATGTAATTAATCATTTCTATATTAATATTTCTTTTTTAATATTCGTTTATCACTTAATTTCTTGATCTTCTCTTAGTCGTTGCTCATGTATATTTTTCCTGTTTTCTCTTTTCCTAATATTATAGCGCTCCATTACATATCAAAATCACTGCAACCGTCTAATTACAACTCTCTGTCGCCCATGAGAGTCGTTTTCACTTCTTTTTTACTTTTTTCTCCCTCCTAAGGCCAGGTGTTTTTGGAAATTTAATTTTACTTTTTAAAGAATCAGGTGATATTTGACAAAATTGACAATTAACTATGGAATATTTTAAATATTGAAAATTAAAATAATAAATTATATAATTTTTAAAATGTAAAAATATTTGAAAATTCAATCATTTATTCAGTATAAATTTTAAATTAAAAACTTTGATTTACTATTATTCAAAAAAAAAACTTTGATTTACTATCTTATGTAATTTTTAATTTAATTAAAACTTTTAAAACAAGTGTTATTAAACAATTTACAATGATTCTTGACTGTTTAAATCATTTATAATTATGCAATATGTTTTGATTTTCCAAAAAAAAAATATTCAGAATCATTCATTGCTCCAAATTTTAAGTTTAAGCTTTGAATGACGTTATGAAATACTCATCAAATCCTCAATTAATATAAAAGTTCTATTACCCGATAAGTATTACTAATGAAAATTTGTCAGTTCATTTATAAATTAATAAATTATTGATAAATTTGAGAATATATTATTATCAATAGAAATAAAAAAAAAATTATAAATAATGCATTATTTTTGTTAAATAGTAGCTCATAAACCAAATTAATTTTGCACTAGGAGTTCTAACAAAGAAGATGATTATTAATTTTATAATAGAGTTTGAATAAAAAAAAAGGTTAGAATAAGAAAAAAATTTTATCAAGGAAAAAAATTTTCTTATATGTCTAGAATAAAGTAAATACTATATATAGAGCACCTTAAATGTTAAATAATACATTGAATTGTGAGAAAAAAAAATTTCAGTTTTATTCTGTTTCTAAGGAATAAAGTGAAAAATTTATTGTGAACGTAGGTAAATTGCCGAACCACGTAAATCTTTGTGTCTTATGTGATTACTTTTCTTATTCTTCTCCTTAATTTTTCTGTTCATAAATTGATTCTTTATTTTGCATGTTTTAAAATTGCAAATTTTTTTAAAAAAATTTCTCTAAAATCTTATAAAAATTTAGTAAATTTTAAAGATATTAGCAGAAATAGACATCATATTGAGACTATAAATGCTAATAGTAAAGAATATCTCTATATAATAAATATTATTTCAAGAGAAAAATGTGTATCAAAAAATTATCTGTTTTTTCCTCTGAGTTTTTACTACACACAAAATAGTATAATTGTATTAAATTTTACAGCAAATCAAAATATTTTTATAATGAGTAACTTATTAAAAATTGACATTGACATCCATTGAAAAGACCAAATGCTCAAATAATTGGAATTGATAAATCCTATTTGGATGCCAGTAATGAAAACACAGTCCTTGAATGCTTTGATTAACAAGCCATAGTAGAACTCAGTTACTGCATTTGGTGTTGTAACTTGTCTTTTGTGACCTTGAAGCCTTGATGTATTGTAACTTGTTACGTTGGTATTGATTAGATAAAATGATTACATTTTGGTTTTGCTTGAAAGTTGTACTTCAACCTTCATACGGTGTTTTAAATGTACTTGAACTTTATTAGGATCAAATGATAATGCAGAACAAGGCTTTAGCTTGAAATTTTAGATTTGTCATTTGCTTCATATGAATTTTGCTTCATATGGTGTTGTGTTTTGATAATGCAACTTTGTGTTTTGTTTCCTATATGCCACAACAAGCAAGATAAGAATTTTTGCTTGAATTTTTGTAATCAAAACCTATTGTAGCAACTATGCTGCTACACTGCACTAGGTTCACTTTAAATCAAATGGACTAAACTAGTGCAGCAACTATGCTGCATTATATACATCTCATACCAACACAAATTGTTTCTTTTATTCACAAAAGCAATTCAATCAATCATTCAAAAGGTAACAGTAACGAACAAATAAAACAGGGTTGGGACCAAATTTAACAATAATATAAGAACATTGTTATTAGATAAACTGAAACATACGTACATACGTGCTAAAACAGTACACTAACCCTTCTTGCCAATACATAGGGGCGGACGCATGATTTAAAGTTGGTAGGGACTTATTAACAATAAAATTAAAAATATTAAGTTAACATATAGTGTTTCATGGATAATATAATTGTAATCATATATATATAAATTCTTAAATGTGCTATCCATATATATACATATAGAAATGAAAAAAAATGATATAGAAATTTGCAATTCTTAAAATAATAAAATAATAAAATTGAAGATCATATATAGAGAGAGCTCTTACTCTTTAAAAATTACGCAAAAAAGAGCAAGATAAAAGACGGGAGAATTAGGTAAAGAAAAAAATTATTCGTGCATGATACAATTATAATTATATACAAAAAATTTTCAATATAACTCTATATTTGCTATCCATGTATACAGAAATAAAAACAAAAAATCTGATAATATAGAAATTGATTTATAAATGAAATAAAAATAAAACTAGAGCTCCTAGATTCCTTTAAAACAACAAAACAAAGAAAAAAATAGACTGAGAGAATTGGATAAAAGTAAAAATTTTTGCAGTAACATTTTAATATGATTGAAATCATGCAACTGCAAAATTTTCATTAGCTTATAAAAATCAGTGCAAAAAAATATAGAAAAACAGTTTTCTAGAAAAAAAAAAGATTAGTTAAGAAAGAAAGATAGAGAAGTCAAAAGAGTATAATTTTTAATGAGTTATATGAATTAAGTTGGCCCAAAATAAGTTATATATATATAAGGTGCAAAATAAGCATTGCATAATTGATAACACCTATGCATATATACGTGTGATTGGAAAGTCAATAGGGGCTTGTGCCCCCACCGGTCCTTTAGAGCATCACGAATGATGAAAAACAAGTCTCTTCTCATTAGGTCCCACTAACATGCTATGTTGGTGGGATTTAAGACTCATATCAAATTGAGACTTGGTACTTTAATAAAAAGATCAGTCCCGCACTATTTAAAATTATTTTATTAAAAAAATTATTTTTATTTTTTTAATGAATAAAAGGTTGTCATGTGGCGGCGCTTCATTCACTTAAAAAAAAAATTTAATTATTTTGAAAAAGAGATCGTTCCTCCTGCAGAAGGCCTTATTGAGCAAGTCCGTAAAGCACTCGTCGTTGGGGGTGCTCTTATATAAGTCCGTCGCTACTAGTACATACAAAATTTTCAAGAAAATTACACATCAGGTAGTGCAAGGATGCTTGAAGTGTTTTTTTTATTCGAGAGCACAGTGGCAATGCTTAAAAATATAACCATGAAAGCAAAACAATTCATAATCATATTCTTCTTTGCCTCAAGCTGCATAACTTTCCCCTCCAACATATTCTCCATCTCAACCTTCAGTGTGTGTTTGGCAATCATTATCTGTGCTTGATCATCAACATGTGCGTGGTGCTTCATCCTTTCAATAATGCCATTAAGCTTCTCAATTTCCTTATTTAGACATTGAATCTTTGTCATGAATGGGTAATAGATTTGCTTTTCATACTGGTTGTGTTCTAGATCAATCCACTCGAAAAACTTCCAGTCTCTCTCCTTTATATCACTATACAAATCAAACAATAACAACATACAATACACATTAAAATCGATGCGGGCTACAACGCATAATCAATACCTTCTAGTGTCAGCATCTGATGAATCTCCTTCCAGGGTTCTTGGAGCTCAACGACATGTAGCAATATGGTCATTCTTGATGTTCGCAGGTGATTTGACCAACAATGGAAAGGTTTACAATTGCCTCATTTATCAATTGTTCCATGGAAATCAATTTGGGGAGAAAATGGTGACCTACGGTGAAAGGAAGCAAGAGGAGACCTAAAAGAGAGTAGTTGATAAGCTCGTAAGGTTCGATTGTGGAGAGTTAAGTGTTTGTGAATCTGAGCTTAGGGAAAGAGATGAAAATGTTTATGAGCTTAGGGTTCGTACATGGTTGAGCTGAGGGAAATTTAATTTGAGTTAAAGCATCGTCGTTTTTATTGATAGAGAAGACAAAAGTAAAACTTATAAATGTTGCGTTTTAACTCTGCGACAACCACCACCCTGCCACATCAATCATCCGTATAGGCTTGGGTTGCATTTAAGCCTATGTGGGATAGCTCGGACAAAAAAATAATAATAATAAAGTTCAGACACTAAATGATACAAAAATTATTCAGTGATTGAACTAAAAAAAAGGGATATTTTTGGAATTTTCTAGGCCATTGACCCATAGAAAAATAAAGCATAAAATTCATAGCCAACCAATAAAAGCAGAACCAAGAATCGCAACTTTGTTTGAAGTGGTTGCTTCTCTATGAATTTTTGCAATGCTATTACCAATCTAAATTCTCATCAACTTTTCTATAAATTTTGCATATATGATCGATGGTCTTAACTAGTTATAACTACTATGTTAAAATAAATAATTTAAAGGAACTAATATGAAAGGGAAACATATGAAATGGGAAATGAAACTATAATAAAATCCCTAATTCTCAAATTCTCAATTCTAAACTGAACTCTTCAATTCAATATTGTCCCTTCATTGCCATAATTACACCGTCGTCGCCAGAATAAATTGGCGTGGGCTGGGAGATTATTTCCATTTTATTTTTTTTCCCTTTTCTTTTCTTTGGATAAGAGTTTACTTTTTGAATTATCATGATCAAGTAAGTATATTTTGCCAAAAATTTTATAGTATTATAATAAGGCAAGACTTTCCATTTTTTTAGTGCTTGTAATCTCATATATTCATATTTGATAGTCTTTTTTTTGTAATTTATTTTTTGAACTGATAACAGAGTTCTTTTCTTGATTTCATCTCCAATGTGTATCATACATATATAGGTACTGACATTCCAAAAGAAAATAATTTGCATATAGGTGAGGTGTGGTAGTGTCCCACTCAAGTGGGATCTATAAGTTAGAAAAAAAAAGAGCAAGATGTCCAATTGAAAATTACAATGCAACACGGGAAGGCCTATATAAATAAATATTCCCCTTCACTTCTAAATACAACAATTAATTGAGAAAAAAAATAGAGAGAGAGAGAGAGTAAATTTTAAGAGAGAGATAAAATTATTTGTGATAAAATTATTTGGGTGTTTAGGAAACACTTACTACTATTTTGAGTTTATCTTATCTGTGAGTGTTGTGCTTCTAAAATATTTTTCTAGAAAAGTCTCTCTTGTATTTCTACTACTTATTAGTGAAAAAAATTATTCGGAGTTTATCTCGTGGATGTAGCTCAAATAAAAGAGTGAACCATATTAGATTTGGTGTACTATTTTTATCTTAATTTTATAGCTATTATCAAGTGTAGTTATTTTATTATATTGTGCTATTAATTATCCAAGTAAAATTCTATCTAAGGAGACTGAATTTTAAGCGGGACCGTTTGTGATCCCTCCAGCCTTTTCTGAAAATTTTCTTGATATTTATTTTTAGTACAATATTTTATACACTATTTATTTATATAATAGAAAGTAATTTGTGTATTATTAACACACCATGCACAACAGCTGGTATTAAAACTTGGTCGGCTATTGTCTATGTAATTTAAAATAGAAGAGTCTAACAATATGTTTAAATTGATTTCTTCAAATGTTTCTATTTGGATGCCTAGAATGGAAGATCTCTTGATTTGTAAAGATCTTTATGATTTTATTGAAGGTGACAAGGACTAATTAGCAAATAAATTCGATCAGGATTGAGAAAAAATAAATAGAAAAACTATAGGTACAATTAGGCAATGAATAGATAATAGTGTATATCATCATGTGGCTCGGGAGAATAATGTTGAGACTTTATAAAAGAAACTTGCCAACTTATACGAAAGAAAATTTTCACAAAATAAGACTTTTCTTGTTAGAAAACTTGTCTATATGATATTTAAAGATGATAGTAGTATGACTAAACACTTGAGCGATTTTAAAGATATTGTAAATCGTCTAATCAATTTAGAAGTTATGTTATCTGATGAACTACAGGCTTATTTGCTTTTTGGCATCTTGCTTGATAGCTGGGAGACTTTGGTGGTTGCCTTGAGTAATTCAGCTCCTGAAGGCAAACTATCCATGGATACAGTTTATGAAAGTTTATCAAATAAAGAGACCAGGAGAAAAGATCAAGGCTCTTCTACCCACTCTGAAGCATTACTTACTGAGAGGCGTGGTACAAATAAAATTAGACAATCTCAAAATATAGACAGGCGATCAGACAACCGTGACAAGTTAAAAGGTAGATCCAATCAAGAAAAAATATTACTTACTATCACTGTGGCAAGCCAGGACATGTAAAAAGATTTTGCAGGCAGCTAAAAAGGGAGCAAGCAAAATTTAAAAATGAAGAAAAAGAAGATACATCTTTAATTGTACTTGATGGTGATGTTGTCATTTCTACTGGTGATAATTATCTACATCTTGATAGCCATGAGATCTCTTGGGTCGTTGATTCTGGAGCTTCATATCAAGTATCTACTAAACATAAATTTTTTACGTCATATACCAATGGTGATTTTGGATATGTCGGAATGGAGAATGAAGCTTCAGCTAATGTTGTTGG
The DNA here is from genome assembly GCA_947685225.1 of Garcia nutans. NCBI lineage: Eukaryota > Viridiplantae > Streptophyta > Magnoliopsida > Malpighiales > Euphorbiaceae > Garcia > Garcia nutans. The sequence continues at coordinate 12,533,438 of CANTUV010000045.1, forward strand.
CATGGAAAAAGTATGCTTGAATACTAATACCGGGTGCAAGTTGTAGTTCCATAATGTCAGACATGCTCCCGAGATGTGGCTCAATCTTTTTTCCTCTAGTACTCTTGCTGATAAGGGTTGCATGAGTTCCTTTGGTATAAAGAATTGCAAAATTACCAAAGAAAATCTTATGTTGGCTAAAGGAAGCAGACAAGACACTTTATACTTAGTACAAGCCAAGATATCCAAAGAAGAGGTGAATGCAGTAGCAGATACTTCATTAAATCTATGGCATAAAAGGCTTAGTCACCTAAGTAAGAAAGTAATTGGTGTTCTCACTAGGATGAAATTTCTACCCTTGATAAGTATACATTTAGAATCCTGCACTAATTATTTGGTCGAAAAATATTATAAAGTTACATTTCAGAGATCCTACTCTTCAAGAAGATCAAACATTCTAGATCTAATTCACACTGATGTTTGCTTTTAATAAAATACTTGATGGTGTTTCATATTTTGTAACCTTTATTAACAATCACTCTAAAAAAGTATGAGCTTTTACTTTGAAATCTAAAGATCAAGTATTGGATGTGTTCAAATATTTTCATGCAAGTGTTGAAAAAAAAACATGAAGGCAATTGAAATGTGTTCGTACTGATAATGGTGGAGAATACATGGGTCCATTTGAGATGTATCAGAAGGAGCACGGTATTCACTTGAAAAAAATAATTCCAAAAACACCTCAGCAGAACGAAGTTGTTGAGAGAATGAATAGAATCATTGTAGAGAGGATTTGGTGTATGTTCTCTCATGCTAAACTCCCTAAGTCTTTTTGGGGTGAGAACTGCAGTAGACCTAATCAACCTTTCTCCTTTAGTTCCTCTTGATGAAGATATTCCAGAAAGAGTATGGAGGGGGAAAAATATTTCATATGATCATTTACAAATTTTTTTGATGTAGAGTATTTGTTCACATTTCAAAAGATGGGAGATCCAAGCTTGATTCCAAAGCTAAACAATGCATCTTCCTAGGTTATACCCATAAAAAGTTTGGTTACAGATTTTGGGATCCTATTAATAGAAAGGTCATCAGAAGCAAAGACGTGGTGTTCTTTGAAGATCAAACCATTGAAGATCTTAAAAAACCTAAACCAGTCAAACAAAAGATTTTAGATCTCACACAAGAATCCTCTAGCTCTGGGCAAAGTAATACAGATGAACAAAAAGTTAATAATGATGGTGAGCCTATTCATGATATTGATGAAACTAATGAGGCTATTAATGAGCATGGTGATTAGCCTTCTCCTCCACCACCAATTGAAGTCCAATTAAGAAGATCAACTAGAAATAGAGTGGCCTCCCAAAAATATCCTCCTCATGAGTATGTGATGCTCACTGACGGGAGAGAACTCGAAAGTTATAAAGAGGTAGTGGCATGTGATTAGAAAAATGAGCGGTTGAATGCCATGCAAGATAAGATGAACTCCCTGCATAAAAACCATACTTATGAGATGGCAAAGCTGCCCAAAGAAAAGAGAGCATTAAAGAATAAATGAGTTTCAGAGTGAAAACTGAAAACAACAGTTCACAGCCAAGGTACAAGGCTATATTGGTTGTGAAAGATTTTGGGTAGAAGAAGGGAATTGACTTTGAAGAAATTTTCTCACCTGCGGTTAAGATGTCTTCCATCAGAGTTATTCTTGGTTTAGCTGTCAGCTTGAATTTAGAGATAGAACAACTTGATGCGAAGACATCTTTCTTTCATGATAACTTAGAAGAAGAAATTTATATAGAGTAACCAGATGGGTTTAAAACTAAAGAAAATGAGAATCTAATTTACAGGTTGAAGAAAAGCTTATATGGACTTAAGCAAGTACTAAGGCAATGGTGTAAGAAATTTGAGTCATTCATGATAAATCATGGATATGGAAAGATAATTGCTAATCACTACGTATTTGTAAAGAAGTTTCATAATGGTGACTTTATTATTTTATTACTTTATGTGGATGATATATTGATAGTTGGTCATGATGTTGAGAAGATAAGGTCTTTGAAGAAAGAGCTTAGGAAATCCTTTGCAATGAAGGATTTGGGATCCGCTAAGCAAATTCTTGGAATGAAAATTACTCGGGATAGGAAGAGAAGAAAACTATGGCTATCCCAAGAAAAATAAATTGAAAAAGTTCTTGATATGTACAATATGAGCAAGGCAAAATCAATTTGCTCTCCACTTGCAAGTTATTTCAAATTGAGTTCCAAACAATGTCTTTCAAGTAAGAATGACAAAGAAAAAATAAAGAAGGTGTCTTATGCTTATGCAGTTGGTAGTTTGATATATGTTATGGTTTACATAAGGCTGGATAGTGCTCATATTATTGGTGTTGTAAGCAGATTTCTTTCTAATCCTAGAAAGGAACTTTGGTTAGCAGTGAAATGAATACTAAGGTATTTTAAAGGTACCTTCAAAATTTGTTTATGCTTCGGTGATGAAAAATCTATATTGGATGGGTATACATATACATATATAGCTGGTGACATTGACTCCAAAAAATCTACTTTTGGATACTTGATTACTTTTGCAGGGAGAATAATTTTTTGATAGTCAAAGTTATAAAAATATATTGCCTTATGCACCACTGAGGATGAATATATTGCAATTACTGACGCAAACAAAGAGCTATCATGGATGAAGAAGTTTTTGCAAGAATTGAGTTTTGAATAAGAGAAGTATGTATTATACTGTGACAGTCAAAGCGTCATTCATCTCAGTAAGAACTCTACATTTCACTCACGATCAAAGCATATCGATGTGAGATATCCTTGGATTCAAGATGCACTGGAGATGAAGCAGTTTCGGCTGAAAAAGATTCACACAAATGATAATGAATATGATATGATGACTAAAGCTCTATTCACGGAGAAGCTAGTTGCTTGTAGAGAGATTGCCGGTATAGAAATTTCGCTCATTTGAGTGTGAGAGGGAGATTTATGGTAGTGCCCCACTCAAGTGGGACCCACAAGTTAAAAAAAAAAGAGGAAGTTGTCCAATTGGACAGCTTGCACCGAATTGCAAATTGCATTTGTAATGCAATGCGAGAAGCCTATATAAATAGGCATTCACCTTCATTTCTAAATACAATAATTAATTGAAAAAAAAAATAGAGAGAGAGTAAATTTTAAGAGAGAAAGATAAAATTATTTGTGAGATAATTTTTGTGATTAAATAATGAGGTTTTATTTTAGGTGTTTAGGTAATACTTAGTATTATTTTGGTTTTATTTTATTTGCGAGTATTGTGCTTATAGAATATTTTTCTATAAAAGTTTTTCTGTTGTAATTCTACTATTTATTAGTAAAAGAAATTATTCGAAGTTTGTCACGTAGACATAGCCCAAATAAAATGGTGAACCACGTTAAATTTAGTATACTATTTTTTTAAAATTTTATAGTTATTATCAAGTATATTTATTTTGTTATATTATGCTATTAATTATCTGAATAAAATTCTATCTAAGGAGACTTGATTTTAAGTGGAATCATTTGTAATCTCTTCGGTTTTTCTAAAATTTTCTTAGTATTTATTTTTAATATAATATTTTATATATTATTTATTTATATAATAATAAATAATTTGTATTATTAACCCTCACTGTACAACATGAGGCCAGGCCACCTTCCTGCTCATATATAATAAACTGAAAAATTAGGATCTTCCACTTCCATTTATTTTCTTTCCAGTTTGAATTTCAGTTGGGAAACTTTTGTTAAGAAATGAAGAAGTCATTAATATATACGTGTCAATATATCAACTTGGAAACGAAAGCCCACTATGGCTAATAAAATCTTGTTTAATTAATTAGTGTTTTTTGGACCAAAATGAAAATAGCTTGACCACAATAAGCAACAATTATAAATTTAAGAATATCTATGGCCCTTATTCCCACTTTAAAATAGTTTTTTTGGTCAATCCCACTTTAAAATAGTTTGATTGCTGAAGTATGCAACACATATAAAAAATTAATATTTTAGTATTATGCATATATAATTCTAACATTAATTCCTCCAAGTATGCATAATTTTTTTTTCTAAAATTACCATGCATAATTTTTTTTTCTAAAATTACCTTGTAGGAACAGTTAGAAATACATTAATTAAAATTTAATAGTCTATTTAGTTTTCTTTTCTTGTTAATTAACAAATATTGTTGCATACTTCCAATAAAATTTTAGTACTGTGATAAAATTAAAGTTGGTGTACATAAATATAAATTGTTTAACAATATTGAAACCCTATATTATATATTTTAACTCGTCATCCTAACAAAAAAGAAAGTTTCTATGTGAATATAAAAAGTTGAGGAGATGATAGTGTTAATTTTTTTAATATAAATTTATAAGTATCAATTGGAGAAGCTAATTATTAAGATTAGAGATTTTATTTTTATATTAATTAAATTATATTTTTATATTTAATAGATATAAAATTTTTCATATTTAATTTTTTATTATATTATACAGATAGTTTTTAATAAATAGGAAAAAATATTAAGCACTCAATTGAAAAAAAAATTAAGAATATTAAGCACTCAATTGAAAAAAAAAAATTAAGGGGGTAAAAAGCTAAAGAAAACAGACAACAGGCGACGCATATGGTGATGATGGGTTATTTCTCTCTCGACAATAAAATTTATTTACCATTATTTTGAAATATTATATTTATCATTGGATTAGATGAATTATTAGAAGAGGATTGTTGAACTATACTAAGAGCACAAATATTGTGCATTTCTTATCTAATCCTTTTTCATAGCAAAAGTATTTATCAATTCTCCAAAAAAATATGTATATATATTGGTCTAACAGAAGTATTTAGTTTCGTACAAAAAAACACAAGCATTTAGAGGGTTTAAATTGATATTTTCCGAGTAAGGGACCAACTTAATTTTGACTGAATGGGCCTTAGGATTGACGGTGTGAGCAGGTGGCAGTCAGTATCATGCATCACTCGCGTGTTCATTACAACTACACATTACCTTTTAGATTTTAATTAAGCACTCGCTTCTTTTATTTGTAAATTTAATTTCATATTCAAAATTAAAAATTTCAATTTCACAATGTCTTTCAATCAAAATCTTATTGTTCATGCTCAAAAAAAATATATAGTGAAAATAACATAATAAATTGAAAATAATTATAAAAAACTTCTCTGTTGAAGGATGAAAAACAGAAATAACTTGAGTAAAATTATTTTTTAAGTTCAAGTTGTGAAGTGAAAAATAAAAAGATGGGGATGAGAATTTTAACTTAATTTGTGATGCAATTCTTATATAATTCTAGTGTTATACGTTTTTTTTTTTATCACAAGGAGAGTTTCATTAGAAGAAACAATAGGAGAACAATACAAGAGGAAGCAAAATACGACAGAGACTGTAAACAAAAACAAATCTAAAACAAAATAGAAAGAAAACAATACTGAAAATATAACATAGGCAACCCACAAAGCCACAATAACTAGAACAACAAATGGAATATACTGAGTCTTCAATAGTATCTTTGTAGAAAGGCACAGAGATTATCTTAATAATACTCTCCAATGAACGGCCATGAAAAGTAAAAGCAATAATCATGAATAAATTGCAGAGCCAAGATAGTTATAATCGACCTAAAACGGTAGACCAACTGAATAATGGAACAATCATCTCTGCCTCCTCAAACTACCTCAGATCTGTAATATATTGAGGGAAAACAAGGACCAATAGTCCTAAATAGGGCCAAATAAGAAGAATAAAGCCACCAGAGGCGAAGCCCCATCAATGATGGGATTCTTCCAGAACTCCAGAAGAAGCAACTAGCTGAGATTAAAACAATTTGATAGGGTGGGATGAACTCTAAAGGCCATCTACAAGAAACTGATTGAAGAAAAGACAAAAACAAAACAGGGATCGAAAGATGAAATCTTGAAAATTCAAAACCCAAATATGAAGAAAAAATATCAAAAAAGACTCCAGGGAGTCTAAAGAAGGTAGAACCGTTTGTGTTAATGGCTGGGTGTTTAGGTTGCCAGAAACACCCGGCAATAGAGGCGACAGAAGAAAGCCTCTGAGAAGACAAAAGGAATGACGACAAGAAACGGATAACCAAATAGAACCTCGGCGAAGAGAGGCGAGAAAACAAAGGGTTCAGGGCTACCGCCGGCAAGAGAGCAGGCCGTAGCCCTAGATCTAGGGTGAATAATAAAAAAGCGATGAGCTTTACAAAAGGAAAGGAAAAGGCTTCACAGAGGAAGCAGCTTAGCAACTTCAATTTTCTTTTCTTCTTCTTGTTATACGTTTTCATAATAATAATGCTTATGCACAGTAGTGAAATCAATATTGTCAAAATTTTAAAGAAAAAATTGCGTTTAATATATTAATTTATTGTGTATAAATTTAAAATAAAATTAAATAAAAATAATTTTATTAATATTATAGCAGTGTAATAATTAATTTTTATTTTTATTTTAACAACGAAATATGTATTTAATTTGTGATATTTTTATATTATAATTAATAAATTATATATTAATGGTTTAAAATAATATTATTCGGATTTAATTTTAGTAAATTTATCACCAAAAAATTAATATCATATTTTTTTTATAATTAACAATACAAATTTCATAATATAAACAATATTTTTATTTAAATATAAATTCATACTCATAAAATTTAAATAAAATTGATACATAATATTATAAAATTTTAATAATTTAGAGATAAATTTTAAACATAAATATTTTTATTTTTAAATTAAAATAAATTAAAAAATAAGTTTGTGACTAATAATTTCTAATGAATAAAAATTTTACTGCAAAATAAATAATTAAATTAAATTAATAATAAATATTATCAAATAAAAAATTATTTAAGTATTTTTATGTAATTAGATATATTATTTAGAGATAAGTTATAATATCTTTGATATAAAATTAATACAATTACTTATTACAATTATTTTTATAAATATTTATAAAGTGAGAGGATATTTTAAACACCTTATTAATAATATGCTATGAGTATATATACATATATATATATATTTTAGTAAATATACACATATGTATACATATTATATATATATATAGACGATGGTCCATGGGCCATAAGCATATTAAACCTCAATATGCTTTTTGTATCTAAATATCATTTCTTACATATATATACATACATATATATATATATATCCTAGCTATATGTATACGTACAGATAATATATATATATATATAGCTAGGATCCTGCCTTAACTAGACTAAGTCATGCAGTGTTAGCCCAACTAATTAATCACTATAAAAAATATATATAAATTGGCAATAAATTTTTATCCAATGAGTAGGGGCAGATTAATAATGAAAAATTATTTGTGATGGAATAATGACAAATTAGCAACGAATTTAGCTGCATTTTAGATTGGTCGTTAAATTTTGCAACAATAATAGATAAATAACTAATAAATAAAAATTGAGACAAATTTTATTTTTATCACTAATTAGCAAAAGAATTTATTTTCATCGCTAATTAGCTATAATTAGAGACGAAATTATTCATGGCTAATTGTTTACTTTTAGTGATGAAAGGACTTTTGGCGACCAAATTATATTTGGTCGCTAATAATAAATTTTTGAATATAAGCCTTGTCTTTTCAGCAAGTGTATTTACTCTTCTCAACTTTTGTTTCTTCATTTCATTCTTCTTCTTTCTTTCTCTCTGTTTCCTTCTTTTTTTCTTCCTTCTTTTTTCTTCTTTTTTTTTCTTTTTCTTTTTTCTTTTTTTCTTCTTTTTTTTCTTCTTTCTCCTCTCTCTCTTTTTTTCTCTTTTTCTTCTTCCTCTTCCTCCTCTTTCTCTTTTCTTCTCTTACATTTAGATTGAAGGTATGTATTTTTTTACTTATTTATTTAATTATAATTTTATAATTAGTAATAATTTTTAGTATAAATATTATATTTTATTGAATAAATAATATTTAGAAAAAGACTTTTTAGAAATTATTTGGTAGAATAATTTTTAGAAATTATTTGGTTGAAAATTTATTTTTAGATTGAATAAATAATTTTGTTTTTAGATGAAATTAATTTTGATTGAATAAATAATTTTTAGAATAAATTTTTTAAAATTATTTTATAGATTGATTTATGTTTTAGAGAAATATTATAATAAATATTTTTATAAATTATTTACCATTTTAGAGAACTGTTAGAATAAATATTTTTTAGGAATTATTTACTGTTTTAGAGAAATATTAGAATAAATATTTTTTAGAAATTATTTAGTAGAATAATTTATTTTTATATATAATAAATTATTTGTTAGAATAATAAATTTTAGAATAAATAAATTATTTTATTGATTAAATAATTTTTAGAATAAATTATTTCTTAGAAAAATTAGTAGAAAAAATTAATTATTTTTTAGAAATTATTTGATAAATAATTTAATTTTTATGTAAATAAATTATTTATTAGAATAAATATTTTTTAGAATAAATTATTTAATAGAATAAATAATTTTTAGGAATAAATTAATTTAGAAATTAAAAATAAAATAAATTATTTTTAACAAAATAAAAAAAATAAAATAAAATATTTTTTAAAATAATTTAATTATTTTGTGATAAATTTTTCATTACTAAATTTATCTTCATTAAAGAACAATAAGATTAAGTAGCGACGAAATATATATAATTAGCAATGAAAAGATCAGTCGTTAAATGCTATTAGATTTAAAATTCTACCACTAATTTCAGCAACAACATGAATAGCTACAAATATTATTCTATGTTAAACCGTTGGTAATGACTATTAACAATAATTTTTAAAAATTAGATCCGTCGCTAATTCTTATTTTTTGGACAGTGAATTAGCAATAATGTCGATTAATGAGTAAGTCCCTAAAATTATACACTAATCGCAACTCGGTGATAACATAAGCATAATCAAAATCTTTTTATAGTGCTACATCAAACATTAGCAAATAATATACCATAATGTAATTCATAAATCACCAATCGCACTATCGGATGTTAGATATCTTTATATATTCATAATGCATAATATCTATCAACATGTATACAGTAAATATATGTTTTTAATCAAAATTAATATTTAAACATCATAATTAAAAAATAATATTGTATATGTAGGAAAAAAAATGGAACTTGTGACTAAATAGGCAGATGAATGATAAAGAAAAAGGGCGACATGACGAAGTGGAAGTAATAACGTACCATTTATTGAGAAAATTGGCTTATTTTGACTTTCTAATAAGAAATTTTGATCCATTTAGGAAACAATAATACAAGTAATTATATACCTTCCAAATACTTTCAAAATTATCAAAGACTAGAACAGCCACCCGAGAGAAGAATCAACAATTTCTTTCTAACATTTCGCTAATTGTAGTTGTGACGTCACAGTGTCATTTTTCCAATTCCTCTATTGGAAAATTCTTATATTGACGAAAGAGACATATATATGTGTGAGTGTGTGTATGGGCTTTTTTCATTTCTTTTTCATATTTTATAATTAATTCTAACTAATCAGAGATAATTTAATTAATTACTTTTAAAAAATAAAAATAAAAATGTCAATCTTAAATTTCTCATATTATTAGGAAAAAATCTATTAATTTAATTACTTATTAATTTATTTATTTGATAAAATATTTTATCTCGTTTATTTGAATGTATGAAATATAATTGTATTTTTCTGATTTCGTCACGATATTTTAAGCAAGCAAAAGAATAGTCGAATTTCATGGTACAGTGGGAATAGGAAGTGCAGTGAAGCTGTAGAAGCGTGCACTCTATATATAAATGTGAGAATCTAATATTTGTTGGAGGTAGAAAATTAAATTGGTAGTGAAGGAATAATGATAAAATAGTTTTATTAATGGAGTGTTCAAAGATTAATTCTAAGTTAACTAATCAAAATTTAAGTTGACTATTATCTGAAAATTAATTAATTAATTAATTTTATATTTTTAAAAATTAAATACTTAATTCTTAATTTAAAATTCAAAAATTAAATTTAAATTCAAAATAAAATCAAACTAAGATAATTATCAATTAATTTAAACTTCAAATTCAAATTCAAATTTTTAAATTCAAATAATTGAGATAAATAAGTAGGATTAGATTTCATTATAATTATTTCAAATAGACAAAAATAATTTTTTAAACTAATTCAAATCTTTCATGAATTAAAGTTACTAATTTCTTAATATTTTAATCTTTCTCTTTCTCAAGCAAGAAAATTAATGATTGATGAAATTTATAAGTTCTATTTTTATGAACAATAAACTATAATAATCTATCTAACTCAAAGAAATTAAGTTGGTCTTTAGATTATTTTTTTTATCTCTAAATAGAATTTTTTAAAGTTGTTGATTTTCATAATTTAAAATCATACCTAGTTTTCACTCAATAAATAATTTCAATATAACAAGCAATTGATAACTAATCAATCACAAACATTAAGAACAAATCAACTTCAATTCAAGAAATAAAATAGTAATTAAATCAATTCATATCCATCAACCATAACCCTAAATTCACCTAATCTCACTAAAGAGATTAGTTGTTCATAGTTAATTTGAAAATAAAAATATTAGAAATGAAGAAATAAATCAAAGTATCTATAACTCTAAAATTGAATTTAAAAAGATAACAAAGAAATCAAGGCATTAAAAATTGAATTTCTAAATCGTTATTGAATGTTCAAACTTGATGGATGAGTCCTAAAGAGATGATTGAATTCTCCTCCAAGCATAATCTTTTTCTTTCCTCCTCCTTTCTAATGATGAATGAAGGTTTTTTAGTCAAAGAAAAATGAGATGGAGATCAATTTTTTTAAGGATAGCTCGTGATGGTTACTATTCATATTCATATTCACCTTAATAAAATAAAAATCCTACTCCTACTACTCAACTTCCGTAGAAATTCAAATTTAAAATTTTAAGCCAATTTACTATCAGATATAAGCTTTATCTCAAATTAACTTCTTCAATAAAGTTGTAGCCCTTAAAGTGTAGATGACTTTAGGCTCTTGAATCACCTTATTTGGGCTTCATAAGCCTAAGTTATGACCTAATTATTCTTAGTGGTTCGAACTAAAATTATGCTACTGTACTTTAAGCCCAATTTCTACTTTAAAATTGGAGGCCCAACAAACTCAGATTTTGATAAACTAGACCTTTCTGAAAAGTTTGGAATGTCTTATATCAACTTCATGATTATAAATTTTCCAACCTTGCACTTTATCATCATTAAAATCTTTATTAAAACTCTGAAGGTCTAATCTGCCTAAAATCTCTGCTTATAAGAGTCCTACAATAAATTAATTTAAAACAAAGTTTTAATTAAAAATAATGTAACTAGAATACATAATTAAGCTTAAAATAAGTAAATTCAACTTAATTTTATATAAAAACTAATAGAAAAATGTATATTTACTATGCACTTATCAAATTCTCCCACACTAGAACTTTTACTTGTCCTCAAGCAAATTAACCATCATTAAATCAAACTCCAAAAATCAACTAAACATAATTAACCAAAGAAAAATAACAATCAATTATCCTCAACGTAAAATACTAAATTTCAAAGAATTATAACCTTAAACAACTTCACAAACTATGCACACTTCTATATTAGGGTGATTAACAAAAATTTTATATCAAACCATAGTCATAAGAAATTGATCATAACTTTATTAATCCAAGAATATAGCAAACATCACTAAATAATCAACTCTACATAATAATTGAAGATCAATAAGAACTATGTATTTATCATTATTTTATATATATATATATATATTCAATGGGTGCATTTTATGCTCCATCTCATTATTATTGTTATTTTCTTTATTTTTTTCTCTTTTTCTTTATATATATAGGTGGATACACTTTATACTCCATTACACCTTAATTATCTAAAGTGAGTGTGTTTAATGCTCTATCTCGCAAAAAAAATTTAATATATTAATTATGCATAATTCTCATACCATATCTCCATATAATTAAACAATTTACTACCTTAGTGATATATACTAACTCAAGAATCTATTACATTATAATCAACTCAAAAGACTATGATAAAAATAATTTTAACTATTCTTTTTAAAAATAAGTGCTCTTAATTTGTAAAATTTTTCAAGATCATAACCCCATGCATTTCATACATTAAATTAAAAATAAGCAAAAAGTATTTTAATCTAGCTAAAAAGTTTAAATATCATGTTGAAATCTAAAATAATAATAACTAACACACTCAATAATAAGCAAAGAACAAGTATGGATCAAAATAATCCAATAGATTGCAAAATATGAGTAGAACAAATTTTAATATTTATTAAAAATTAAAATTTAAGTCTAATACAAATTAAAATAAAAAAGACAAAATTAAATATGAATAAAAACAAAATACAATCTAATCAAATATTATATAAATCAAACTAAAAATAATAAGAGTTAATTAAAATCTTCTAAGCATCTCCCTCTTTCTTCTTAATGGTTGCTGTACTGAAATACACTTTCTTAGGAATCTTAGAAGGTCTACCTCTCTTATTCTTTTTCAATTTTAAAGGCCTACCTCTCTTCCTTTTGATTGGTACTAACTTAGGTTCATCATCATCATCACTTGAGGTATCATCTAAAACTATTAAATCAAGTTGGGATCCAGTTTTTTCACAAGCTTTCTCTAAGTTTTTCTTCTTCACTATCTCATCAAGATCTATACTATATTCATTAGGATTAAGATAAGCACGTCTAAAAGCATAAAAAGCAATGAGTTATTCATGCGTTTCTACAGGTGAATTCATATAAGATTTTTCTGGATTCCAAATGTAGTCTCTATATTTTCAACCCCAAGTATATAAATTTTCTTTATTATTCATCATTCTCTATTCTAAAGCTTTGCTAATAATGAATAAGAATTGCTAAGAACTCAATTTTATATAGAGAATAAATAAAGACTAATCCTAAAACCATTCAACTAAAAAAATTCTACTTGAACTCTTACTATTAAAGTTGATTAATTAAAAATACACTCTTAGTTTACTAGGATTAGGAGTTTAATTAAAAATAAAAGATATAATTTTAAAATCCTAGATAAACTAAAACAACTAACGAAAATTTAATTAAAACCTAATAATATATAATAAGATTTTATATTTTTAAAAAAAAAACTTGAAAAATTATATTTTTTTAATTTCAAAATTTTTAATTTTTAATTTTTTGAAATTTTTTTAAATCTTTTTTTTTACTTTTTAATTTTTTATAAAGGAGATAAAAATATAAATTAAAGAAAAATTCACAAAAACAAAAACAAAAATAAATACAAATACAAGAAGCAAAATTCACAACATACAAATTAAATAAAATAACAAAATACATTAAACTAACTACTCTCCTCTCACACTTAAGATTTTTATTGTCCCCAATGAAAAATATATAATCACAAACAAGAATACAACCATAAATAAGAACACAACAAATAACAAGAAAAAGATAATATAATAAGAAAAAGAGAAAGGATGAAAGCTTCCCTGATTTATGGTGGCGGTGGAGGTGATGGAGTCAGAGAAGGAACAGACAACTTCGAAAGTTTAATATACTTCATTAGCTTGTAATTATGATAAGTCTTGTTCCTTTTCATGTTGATAATTCTTTTATTTATGAACCCTAATTGATCTCTATATTGTCTCTGCTGCTCCTCCATAATATTTAATTGCGAGCTCATTTGCTTATTTGTGTCATCCATTTTATCGAGCCGCTTTAAAACCTATCATCATCTTTGCCAGTCATTATCATCATTGTCACCTTCTTCCTCATCACTTTCATCTTTCTCATTTTCTTCATCTTCATTTGTTGGCTGGTCACTAGGTGGAGCATTACTAAAACCTCCTTATACTAAGTTGTTGGAACATCTTCTCGTTGTGGGATCCTTCAATTTACTACTTGCATCTAAAATCTTCGCACGACATAATGTGTCAAATGAATATGATTCTCCACTAATGCACTACATTAAGGTATTATTAGGATAAAAAATATTAAAATAAACTGTCAATTCAGTAATAATATGACTTAATGCAATGGTGCTCTTTGGATTTTGAGCATTAAATATCAAACTTTGAAAAATATGATATATTATAGACACTTTCTTATTCTTATAGGCACAATAAAATATAAATAATTCTTGAACTGATATTTTATTACTCTCTTTTTTACCAAACATAAAATGATACATAAATTTATGTAATAATAATAAACTATGATCACGAATCAACCCATTAAGTGCATTTCTGATGTTGAACGAATCAAACCCAGTTAAAGTTTTTCAGAATTTATCAATGTTAAATTCTTTAAAATGAGTACAATCACCTTCTTTAGACAAGCCTAAAGCGTTAAACATAATATCATGATCAATTACATAATCCACACTAAACATTATATACTCTAAATTCTTATATTTAGATTTTAACATTTTAAGAATTGTAAAGAATTTAAGAGTGAGTTTTTTATAAGTGTCATATCTATTTTGTACCAATTTCTCCCAACCTAATCGACTAAACAATTATTTTACTCTATCATCAATACCCAAATGCTCAAAAATATCATGGCTATAATATTTACAATGAGTAATATTTCTCATATATAGAGAGAGAAATTTCTTACCTTCTTCTTGATTATAAATGGGAAAATGAGCATCAAAATGGAAAGATATATCTACCCCATCCCTTAAAGAACTTGAAATCTTCTCCTTCCCTTTCTTTGATGTTGATTTCTTTGTAATGTTTTTCAATCTTGAAGCCATTGTTGGAAGATTTGAGTAGTGGGTAAAGTAGGTTTAGTAAGGATTTGTTGGATTGTGTAAGAAATTGAGTGGATTATGGAAGGATTTATGAGGTTTATAGTTAGAGATTTGGGGAGAGAGGTTGGGGGTGTTATAGAGAGAAGAAGAAGAAGAAGAAGAAATAAGTAAGGAGAGAGAAGGGGTTGATTGGGTTTATTTGTGCTAAATTTTTTTTGAAATTTTGTCCCGATTGCGCGGTATCGCGCGATCGCAATAAATGAAATATTTTTTTTAAAGAAAAAAATAAAAATTCAATTCAAACTCACATCTTTTTGTTCTTTTTTCTCCACCTTTGCCATTTTCTTAACAAAAAAAAAAGAATTCATCATTAAAGAATATAACATTAAAAACCAACCATATAATTAACAATGTCCACGTACCAAAGAGAATTTTCCTTCAGTGAATAAAGTTGCTCATCTGAAAAAGTTTCATTAATTGGGATCTCCTCCTTAGCCAATGTCCTCAACTCTAGTCTAGAAAGATGGTCAATAACTACATTCTCTAATAGTTTCTTGTCTCTAATTTCCACATTAAACTCTTAAATTAAGAGTACCCAACGATCAAACATTGCTTTACCTCCTTTTTAGTCATAAGATACCTAATGGCGGCTTGGTATGTGTACACAATCACCTTTGACCCAATAATATAATATTGAAACTTATCCAAAGAATAAACCACCGCTAACATCTCCTATTTAGTAGTAGCATAATTTACTTGAGCATCATCAAGCAATCTGCTAGCGTAGTAAATGACATAGCACCTTCTATCCTTTCTTTGGCAAAGAACATCTCTTATTGCAAACTCACTAATGTCACACATGATTTCAAAAGGTATATTGATGTTCTTGCTCAAATGCCCTCATATGTTTTTACCAAAGAACATCTCTTATTGCAAACTCACTAATGTCACACATGTCATATGTGTCTAAGCTCACTAATCCTACCTTACAGAAGCTTAATGAGTTAGGATTAGTGAGCTTAGACATGTGTGATAATTATATTGTGATAATTATATTGTAACAAGAGATTGATTTTAGATCAATATACCTTTTGAGATCATGACATGTGTGAAAAAAATCAAGACACGCCCTCATATGTGTCTAAGCTTCTAGGCATTTGCAATGACCGTGCCAATCTCTTTCAAAAATTTAACATATGAGGGCATTTGAGCAAGAACATCTGCAAAAGGTATATTGATTTTTAGTTGCTTAAACACTTCAAAAAACTTCTCATATTATTTCTCCACTTTTTCTTTTGAAGTCTTTGAAGAAATGGTACATGTGGCACATAAGGCTTCACTTCACTCCTAGAAGGGAGTGTATCTCCTTTCTCTTTTTCCTTCTCAGTCTCTTTATTTTGTTCATCTTCTTCATCTTCTTCAACTTCTTCATCTTCTCTTGTTTATTCAACCTTCTTTGAAACTTTATCTTGTAACTGCTTCCCACTTCTAAGTATAATTTCTTTGCAATGCTCCCTGGGATTTATTTCTATTTTACTAGGCAAAGCTTCTTGACTTCTTAAATTTAAAAAACTAACTATTTACTTAATTTTCACTTTAAGATTCCTGGTTTGACTTGCAATTTGATCCATCCTAACTTCTAACTGGTCATATTGCTTGTCTAATTTGTCAAATCTCTCACTAGAAATAGAAATAAATTTTTCTAACTTAGTTTCATAATTCATCTTGTTGTCTTAATAGTTAGCTTGACCTTGACCCCTATTAAAAAATGGTGGTTGATATATCCCTTTTTGGTTAAATTGGTTCCCTTATTTTCCTTTGTTGCCTTGATTTTCACCCCAAGATAAATTTGGATGGTTTCTCCAACTAGGATTATATGTGTTTCCATAAGATATATGTTGAGCTTTATTTTGATTTTTTATAAAATGCACTTATTCTTGAGCTGGATATTTAAAAGATTGGTGGTTTTCACCATACCCTTCGCAACCTATAGTGGTAAGGTTAAGATGATCTAACTTCCTAGCTAAGGCACCAAACTTAGCTAAAATTAGTAAAATTTCATCTACTTCATGTACACCAACCACTTTCTTAGGTAAAAACCTCTCACAAGATCAATGATAATTATTTGTTGTCATGAATTCAAGCAGTTTTAATATTTCAGTTGTATTTTTATTCATAAGAGTCCCTCATGCAGCTGCATCAATTATACTCCTCAATGGCCATGTTATCACATTATAAAATATTTGAACAATAAGTCATTCTGAAATTTCATGGTGAGGGCACTTCCTTTAAGGGTTTTTAAGTCTTTTCCATGATTTATAAAGTGATTCACCATTAAACTGTATAAAACTTGTTCTATCATTTTTAAATTTTGCAATTTTTTCAGGAGAAAAATATTTTGCCAAAAATCATTTAGAAAGATCATCCCAAGTGGTGAAAGTTCCAACACCTTGTCCTTGCAACCAAGCTTTTACCTTGTCCCTTAAGGAGAAAGAAAAAAGGTATAGCCTAATTGCATCATCACTGACTCCATTCATCTTGATTGTGTCACAATTTTTCTTAAAAAAATTTATCAAATGAGTAATAACATCTTCTTGGTCTAACCCATAGAAAAGCTGTTGTTGAGTCATGTTGATGAGAGCTGGTTTAAACTAAAAATTGTTAGTATTTACTGCATGTTGAGTAATACTTGATCCAATCTGAGCATTAGACGTGACATGTTCTTTTAGAGTGAGATTTCTTGGTTGAACTTAATCTTGAGGGTCACCCATTTACTTCTTCGTCACTAACTTCTTCTACTTCAACCATACTTTCTTCTTCTAGAGACTCATGTGCATGAATTTATTCCCTTTCTTCTCTTTCTAAATGAAATCTCTCCTTTCTTGCTTTATTATTCTCTTTGCACTGCTTTTCGATTTCAGGATTAAATTCTTCTCATGCAGTTTGTCAATTACTGTGCATATAATTTCTACATAAAAGCAAAAGAAAATAATTAAAATAAAATTTTAAAGTAATAGTTTTTTCGAACTTACTGTTATCAAATTAATTTCTCTTTTTCTGGTAGCGGAGCTAAAAATTTATTGGTCGATTTGTGTATGTATCGATTCTAACTGCAAGTGTATATATCGTAACAAGAAATAAAGTGAATATAAAGATCATTTCCATAGAGAATGAGTAATTTGACTAACTAAAATTTAAGTTGACTATTATCTGAAAACTAATTAATTAATTTTATATTTTTTAAAATTAAATACTTAATCCTTAATTTAAAATTCAAAAATTAAATTCAATTTCAAAATAAAATCAAACTAAGATATTTATCAATTAATTCGAACTTCAAATTTTTTAATTTAAATAATTGAGATAAACAAGCAGGATTACATTTCATTAGAATTATTTCAAATGGGCAAAAAAAATTTTCAAACTAATTCAAATCTTTTTTGAATTAAAGTTATCAATTTCTTAAATTTTAATTTTTCTCTTTATCAAGCAAGAAAATTAATGATTGATGAAATTTATAATTTCTATTTTTATGAACAATAAAACACAATAATTTATCTAGCTCAAATGAATTAAATTGGTTTTTAGATTATTCTTTTATCTGTAAATAGAATTTTCTAAAGTTATTGATTTTTAAAATCTAAAATCATACCTAACTTTCACTCCACATATGATTTTAATATAATAAGCAATTAGTAGTCAGTTAATCATAAGCATTAAGAATAAATCAACAAAACTTCAATTCAAAAAATAAAATAGCAATTAAATCAATTCATACCCATCATCCATAACTCTAAATCCACCCAATCTCATAGTTAATTTGAAATAAAAATATTAGAAATGAAGAAATAAATCAAAGTATTCATAACTCTAAAATTGAATTTAAAGAGATAACAAAGAAAAAAAAAGCATTAAAAATTGAATTTCTAAACTATTATTGAATGTTCAAACTTGATGAACGAATCTTGAAGAGATGCTTGAATTCTCCTCCAAGCACAATCTTTTTCTTCTCTCCTCCTTTCTAATGATGAATGAAGGCTAATTTTTTTTCAAGATAGCTCATGATGGTTACTGTTTACATTCCTATTCACCTTACTAAAATAAACTCTTACTCCTATTCAACTTCTATAGAAATTCTAATTTAAACTTGCAAGCCAATTTTCTATCAGATATAAGTCGTATCTCAAATTGACTCATTCAGCAAAGTTATAGCTCTTAAAAATTAGATAAATTTAGGCTCTTGAATCACCTTAATTATACTTTGGACGCCTAAGTTATGACTCAATTACTCTTAGTGATTTGGACTGAAATTTTGCTTCTGTATTTTAAACTCAATTTTAACTTTAAAATTGGAGGTCCAAACAAACTCGAATTTTGATAAACCATATCTTTTTAAAACTTGAGATGTCATTTATCAACTTCATGAAGACAACTTTTTCAATCTTGCATTTTATCATCATTGAAATCTTTATTGAAATTCTGAAGATCTAATCTGCCTAAAATCTCTGCTTATAAGAGTCCTACAATAAATTAATTTAAAATTAAGTTTTAATTAAAAATAATGCAACTAGAATATATAATTAAACTTAAAATAAGTAAATTTAACTTAATTTCATATAAAAACTGATAGAAAAATATATATTTATTATGCATTTATCACATCAAGCCAAGACTCCATATAAAAAGTAATTTTATGTATTAGTGGAATTGATAATTAGATTTTACCCTTTTACTTTATAGATGAATAAAGCTTGATTTTTAAAAGTAGATTACAAATAAAATAATTTCCTCATTTACAAATTTATAGCATACATATATGGTAATATAAGCAATTAATATTGTCTTTAATTAATATTAGAGCAATTAATATGAGAGAAATAAACTTAGTATAAATGTCGAAAGCTCACTCTTATATCATTTTAATTATACAAAATTTATATAATATATGGAAAGAACTTATTCTTATGGTACTGTGTTATGGTACACAGGATCTATTTATTTATTTTATTCAAGTTCTACGTTATAAGACATATCATAATCATATAATCAAAATTTCCACCATTACAATATACCTTATGCTACAATATATATATATATATACACACATTTCGAGTAAGTTAGGCAAATTGCATTTTGTACCAATACATAATTAATTAGTTGGATAATTAATGTCTTTGCACCTAATAAATAATTAAATAGTGTTTACGTGTAAGTTAGGCAAATTGCATTTTGTACCAATACATAATTAATTAGTTGGATAATTAATGTCTTTGCACCAAATAATTAATTAAATAGTGTTTACGTGTGTGTGTGTGTGTGTGAAGCTAGAAGTTGAAAAGAAAAGGGATATTTTTTTTAAATCCTAACATCACCTTTAAATAGAGAAAAAATATTGAATAATGTATTTAATTTTTTAGTTTAATAATAATATTGTAAGTATAAATAATATTGTATTCTTTTATAATTCTTTTATTGTGTTTTTAATTTTTTCTTAAATTTTTTATTTATGGAAAGAATTTAAATTAATTTAGTTTTTGTATTTAAATAGTATTAATTTTTTTAGAAAAAAATATATTTAATTATGAAAGAAATAATTTATTTATTTATTTTATATAAACTAAATGACAAGAGATAATTTAAAATTTTAAAAGGGAGCAAATATAATTTTAACTATATTTATATACATATAATTTTTTTCTTAAAAAATAAGAAGATCAGTTGTCTCTTTTTTTATCCACGTGGCTTCGTCACATCTGTATATGTGTGTGTACGTGTGTGTATATATTCGATTAAAATTACGATTAAATAGAAAGTCGGAAACCAATAAAAAAGAAATGAAGTGACCTCCCACTCATAGAAATATGGGTACTAGTCTTCAATAAAAGTTGCCTATGCAAAGAGTTTTCACTGTGATGGAATTAGAGGTTTTTTTTTTAACAGAAGATGGAATTAGAGGTTGTCTCTACTTTTATAATTTTTTTTCTCTAAATTCTAATAAATTTCTCCTCCTTGTTAGTATGTGAATAAAATTACCATCAATTTATTGTCAGCAACAGTTTCATTCATCTTTTTTCATCTTTTTTTTAATTGATTATTTAATTTTTATTGATTTTTATTTGATTTTTCAATTATACAAAATTTTATAATTTTTTAAATAATTTAATAATTATTATAAAAAATTACAAAAACAAATTTTAATAATCAGGTTTAGGTATCTATATTATATATATATATATATATAAATTAAGGAAATAAGATTCCTTTGATATTGTCACATCATCAATTTTTAAAAAAAGCTATTTCACCTTTTTTTTAATTAATTTTTATTTAATGATTTATATAAAATTTAAAATTTAATAATTATTTATTTATTTCTAACTTTTATTTTTTTTATAAATTAATTATATATTAATATAATTTGATAATGTTGATTAATTTATATATTACTTTTAAAAATTTAAAAGGTTAAAAAATATAATTTTTAATCTTCATAATAAATAATTATAGATTAAATAATTTATTTATATATTTTAAGAAATTTAAAAAATTAAATAATAAAATATATGATTTTGAAATTTCTAATAAATTAATAATAAATTTATTTATTTGTTTATTTAATAATTTTTATAATAATTAATTTATATCCATTTTAGAAATTTAAAAATTTAGATAATAAAAAATAATACTTTTATATATGCTTCCTAAAAAATGAATTGTATGTTACTAATTTATATAATAATAATAATAATAATATTAATAATAATATTAATATTAATTTCAATAAATCTTTAATTATAAATTCATCTATAATTATAAATTCTCACACTCACATTTTTTTCGTATTTAAAAAATTTATTTAAATTTTTATTTTTTTCTCATTTTTTTTTATATAGAATTCATCGTTTTTACAGTAAAAATATGTCTCGGTTTTGTTAATTTTAATTAATAAAAATATCAAGTTATGAAATAAAATTTTTTTATTTCTATTCATTCATATTTTTTATTATATGCTCGTGATGGTTACTGTATCATTTTTAAAATACTTCTTCCGTCCATGACTTATATATATATATATATATTATATAAATATGAAATATTAAATTTAATATTTTTAATGTATTTATAGTGCATAAAAATAAAAAATTTATTCTAGGAATTATACTATATTCTTATTTGGAAAGCCATACAACCATAGTAAAGAGAAGTTGAATATATGTAAGGTGCAAAATAAGCTAGAAATGACTAATTAACGGAAAAAGGAGATTACATTTTGTAGAGGAAACTTCATATAATAATAATAATTTATTATATATGTATATATATATATATTAAAGGGGACAAGTTTGATTGAAATTTATGTTCCAAAAAAAAAGTTTGATTGAAATGATCAAATCATAGCAGAGGGCAGATTGCAATTGCACGGTATCTCTCTTTTGAGCGACATTTGGCATCTTTTATATGCTTTTATATGTTTATATTTTTCAGAAGAGTACGCTGAAAAAGAAGACAAGTTTGCAAATTAATTTTTGGACTTTTTTTTTATTAAATTTTGGTGAAGGCGAGTAGTAAACACGATTCACCCCAATTTGAATATTTAAAAAATCTCCAATATTATTTTATAAGTTAAAAATTTTAAAAATATAAATTCAAAATCATTTCATATATAAAAATTTCAGTATTATATTATTTTATAATTTTTAAAATAATTCAGTTTAAAAATTTGATACTAAATTTTATTAACCCAAATATTTTTAAAATAAAATTTTTATTAATTAAAATTTTTATACAATAAAAATATATAATAAAAAGTAAAAAATTAATTTATGAAAGATTTAAATTTTTAAATTAGTAATAAAATTTATTAGTTTTCATAAAAAATTATAAATTTATATGTAGTCAAACACTAATGAGTTGTTTGATAAATTATTAAAAAAATGATTACTAAAAATATATTTTATATAAATATATTACTAAAATTATATTTTATTAGAAAATATTACTAAAATTATATTTTATAAAAAAGATTGTATTTTTTGAATCATATAACTACTCAATTTCATAACCTTTCTTTTATTGTTTATTTTTTATTTATTTTTTCAATCTTTTTGGAAGGGTGTGTCATTAATTCTCTTATGCGTAAAACAGAATATGAAAAAAAAAAGGGTGGTCTAAAATAAAAAATCTGTATGGCCCCTAGCCCACTAAGTCTGCTCTGACTCTCGAGATAATTTCATATAATATGTAACTCTTGAGATAAATTCTATAATTAAAATATAATATAATAAATATATAAATAAAATTTAATAAAAATTTAATTATATAAACTGAATTCCAATAGTAAATATCTAGATGTATGTGTCCCAACCCATCAATGAAGGATAAAGATATTAAACATATTTATACAAATTCATTTATTAACTATTCATATTTTATGTAAATATATTAATATATGTAACACATAAAAATATTTAATTTATTATCAATCTCTATTCATATTTCAAATGAGATAATTTATAAAATTTAATATATAATTTATAAAATTTAATATTTATAATATATAAAATTAAATAGTTTTAAATTAGAATATTTTATATTTGAATTCAAGATTAATAGTTTGAGAAAAGACTGCTAAATTCACTTAGAATCGTTCGGTAGCCGCAGGGGCTGAACTCCCAAGATATCTTCTTAGATTTGGTAGCTGTAGAAGCTGAACTCCCAAGATATTTTTTTGGCGTGCATCGTGAGCCTACCTTGTATTATATTTTGAAAAATAAATTTAATTTAAAAAATACTAATTAAAATTTATATTTATCATTAAATGATATAAATATATTATAGAAAAAATTACATAAAACACTGTTCTTTAAAAAAAAAATTTGCTGTGGTTTTTTATTTTACAGAAATGCCGGTTTATTTTTTTTATTATAATATTTTTGTAATTTTTGTTTATTTTTTAAGTTATTTTTGTAAGTTTTCAAATATTATTATGTCTTAGAATTTTCATTTTTTTTAGTTATCGTTGAATAAAAATACCATAACTGATTCAAAAGCTGTCATGTTTGAATCACATAAATATTTAGAAAATAATTTAATCAAGTTTAATTTGTTTAGATTTTTATTGTACCATATTTATAATAGATATTACATAATGTGTATAATATCTCCCAAAAAATGAAAAGCACTTTGAAGTTCAATAATTCAACACATCTTATTGCACACATTGATCAAAAAGCATAATTCTTACCAATCCTATGGATGCTAGTAATCCTACGATGAAATTGCATTGTCTATCACATGCATAACCACCAGACTCAACGAGAAGCCTGCCCTGAAATCATCTCTAACACAATTTCTATGTTGCTATACTATAAAACATATTAGCAATGGAAAATGTCAAAATGTAGGAGACAGCAGATCCATAACAAATCTATCTGTACACAAGAAACATGCTTCTCTTTGCAAAGAACAAAACTCAGTAAGAGTTTTATATGTATCCCTGTATATATTATATTTTAAGAAACCATGATCCTAAATACAGTAATCATACTTGTGACCTCAGCCATAAATTAATATTTAGATAGCCACCAAAACAAGATTTAGTAATATAATAATAACAATAATAATAAAACATTCCTGATAGCTTTCAGTCAATAAGTTGAAGCACTTTTCATAGAGATTGAAAGAGTTTGCTCAACCTGTGTTTCTCATCCCAGCAGCAATCCCATTTATGGTAATCAGAAGGGCATCTCTAAGCTTATTGTTGTCATCATCACTTCTAAGCCTCTTTAGAATCTCCACCTGCAACATGTTCATAGGATTAAGATATGGAAGCCTACTCTCTATAAGCCTCCGCAGACTCCGGTTGTTCTCGGATAGTTTCTCGTGCTCACTAACCACCAACACATACTTCTCTGTTGTCAAGAGTTCCCTCCTAAGCTCAGTACCAAGTTCTCGCCTGCTAGCAGATACAAGTACTTCATCATAGTGCTTGGCTATAGGAATGTCTGCCTTACCAAGAACCATCTCTATAAGGTCTATAGTAGATTGAAAAAAAGGCCATTCTTTGTACATTGCTTTCAAGTCTTCGGTAAATCCCTTCTCACAGGCACCCTTTAAACCTGCTCCAACTCCAAGCCAAGCAGGAAGAACAAATCTGGTCTGTGTCCACGCGAATACCCATGGAATGGCACGAAGATGCCCAATACCAGTTGAGGCTTTTCTTCTTGTAGGCCGGCTACCAATGTTAAGGAAGCCAAGCTCAGCTTGAGGAGTAGCTTCATGGAAGTAAGCAAGGAATTCTGGGTTTTTATAGACTGTGCTCCTATAACTCTGGCAACTGATTTTTGAAATCTCCTCCATAAGATTGCGCCATTTTTCTTCCCGAGGTGGAAGTGGGGGACGTAGGGTTGCAAGCAGCACTGCAGTTGTGTATATCTCCAGCTGTCTAACAGCAGTATGTGGCAGCCCAAACTTGGCCTGCACCATTTCTCCTTGCTCAGTCGACCTAAGAGTACCCTACCAATTTGAAAGCACATACCAAGTTTAGCATCAGAATAGTTCCACTGCCCCAAATTCGTTTGATTGGGTTCATGGAAATTATTTACAGTTTGTAATTCAGTTAAGAAAAAATGTTGCTTGGTTTGAAAGAACAATTGGCCGATTAAGATTTTAATCACCAGAAAACATTATCAGTTACTGATTAAAGAAAACCATGGGAAGGATGCGGAAGACTAAGCTAAACTCACAAAAAGTTTCCTGTCACACAGATTCCTAAACTTACCATTACTGAGCCAGGTGGTTGGGATTGTATGGCAAGATATGTGGGACCACCACCACGACCAATGCTCCCCCCACGTCCATGGAACAGAGTTACTTTGATACCATACTCGTTGCATGCTGCCACAACATCCTCTTGAGCTTTGTAAAGTTCCCATGCTGCAGTAAAACGCCCAGCATCTTTACCAGAATCAGAATATCCAACCATCACCTGTCCACAACTACTGTATAAGCTCCAGAAACATAATTCCATAAATATCCCATCAAAACCAACTTTGAGAATGGCTTACAAAATGCATACCTCCTGATGCCCATTATGGTTCTTAATAATGTGCTCGCGGTACCAATCAATTGATAACAATTTTCTGATCACCGAACCAGCTCCTCTCAGGTCTTTCACAGTTTCAAACAACGGAACTACTCTCAATCTGTTCCAATATTATATCATCAGTATATACTGTAGATGCAGTGCAAACTAAGGGCAGATACTTCTCTGTTTATCATCCCAGACAATTGTTTTTAGTACAGGCAGAGATGACTCATACACCATCAGTTTAACATAAATTCTAAGCAAATCCAACCTTATAATTAGAATGCCATGTCTAAAAGTTACATTTAAGATTGGTACAGCATCAGCATAAGAAGGGAAGGAAGCAGCCTTCGCAATACAATGAGGTAACAGAACTGTTTTCTGGCAATGCATGTTCCAAGTAAAAAGTATGAGTGAATAACCAGAGATCCAACAAAAAGAAATGGCAAACTGACATTCACCAATAATATGAATCCATTTATTTCAGAAAATCCCAACAGTATATACAGCATTAGAAATGATAGCAGAAAATAATTTAACTTCTATTGCTCAAAGTAACGATATAAGTGACACCATTTTAAATGTCACAGGAAATATATGCACAATTAAATATAACAAACACACATTTAAGTGCGTGCAATGATTAGAACATATCAAAAAAACAAATCGCTCATAACCCTAGACTAAGAATACAAACTCACGTTCCACCAGGACATGGTCTTCCCAGTTCCCCACTAACAGCAAGCCGAGCATCCTTCTGCAGAAGCTCCACAGCAAGAACATCACTTGCCTGCCAAACAGCAAGTTCAGGCCAATTTTAGTGTTCTTTCTCTAAGAATTCCACTTATGAAAATCTCAAAGAATAGAAGATTAATATCAAATTTGAGGCAGATTACACTCTTTCACAGAAATGAGAAATGGATTTATAAGAAGCAGTAGGCAATCATACATTAGATGCCATGGAAATCACATAAGCTCCAAGTGAATCACTCCCCAGTTCAGCAGCAACACGGAAAGCATCCAAGGCTTCTTTAACATCAGGAGCAACCTGCAAAGACCCAGTATGAGGAGGCAAACATATCCACTATAGCAAATGCTACAAAAAGAACAACAAACTGCATAACACTGCACCACAAATGATATAGTAAACTTTCACAATGCAATCTCAAGAATAGAAAATTCCATATTTTCGACTATTTAATTAGCAGCCCACACACCGGCAACTTTGAGACTATTGTTCACAAAATGCAAAAGCATCACTGTGAAAAATATCAAGGTGTAGATACCAGTTTTGCTTTAAGTTTCTGAAGAAAATGACAAAAGAAGCTGAAATACTAGAATGCATATTAAAAAGGAATTAGTTTTCACATTTGTCTTTAGACCTATTTACCTCAAAAACTATAACTTGGCAAATATATGCTTCAAGTTGTTGCATATTAATGACAAATCATTAGTGCAAATAAAATATATCAAAAAAACAAAAGAATCGGGAAAAAATACTTTTACAGTTGCATTTTTTTTCCGAAAGGAAAGCTCAAATAAATGAGTTTTCTCCTTCAGAAAATTTTTCCTAGAGTTGTCACAGTTAGGGAAAAAAGCCTAGAGAAAATCACACCTTTCTACATTTTGCGCGTGGTTACTCTGGTCAGGTGTCAAACCTGCAACATTTTAGTTGCAATGCAAGCCATGGTTTACATTAATGCATATTTGCACTTGTTAGTGGCACTTAAAGAATTTTCATATTTGATTTGCGATCTATCGTCACTTAAATGCCATCTGAACATGTTACCTCAATGCTAGGAGGAACCAATGGCCGCTTCCCTTTCAGTTCTCTTGTTAGAAATTCCAGTTTCTTGTCTTCATCCCACTCGCTATATGTGCCCATATCCAAATATTTGGTAATTGCATCTAGTGTTTCAGCATGTCTACCAGATTCCTATTACATCACAAAAATTCAGTAATTGGAACTTTATATAAGCTTATAATTATTACAAACCACGCAAAAGAAGATGCACCTGCCGCAAGTCTAGCTTCATTAATACCATCCCAAAGGTAGCGACTCTCCTTATCAGGTCAGCCAGCCTACCATCAGCTAGAACCCCAGCTCCACAGGATTGCTGCAAAAATTTATTACTGAAAAAAATCAATTTCAACCAAAACCACTATCATTGTCCCTTTATCCAATTATTTGGAGGAGAGAATTGTTATAAAAAAACAAAAGGTATTACCAGAGACTCGTAGCACAGAAGCAGTGGTTCCAATAATTGATCTGTTGTTTCATAGTAATCCCAAGGATCATATTCGCAAGGAAGGTCCTCTAGCAGAATTTCCAACCGTCTTCGCGTCTTCATAAGCTGATATCACAGGTCATAAATCCATGAATTCAAAATCTTATAATGAAGAAAGAAAATGGCAATGATTATAAAACAGGCCTTGCACTGCATCAATGAACAATGATAGAACCAAGAAAATAAAAGAAAATCACAGCTACTGAAAATTAAAAGTAAACTGATTAGAAGTCGACTACAAATCCTTGGGACTTCTATGAAACCATTTTTCTATCCGAAAACGGATAAGAAAAACATCTGAGACTGCTATCAAATCAATTAACATTAACGCCTGCATTCCATATAAATCTTAGACTTCTATAATATCTACATCCTCTATAGCCATTCTTTTAAACTGACTTTCTACCTTTGATTGCTCAATGGACATTCCTGATATTGGCTGGAAACTTGAAAAGCTCAATATCCTCAAAAATAAAAAGGATGGATCAGGCATGTAAATCAATTGATTGCCAGTCTTTGAAGGATTAAAAGCCTAGAAAAGTAACCTCCCCATTGAGCAGTAAAAAGGGACATACTGCACACATTCTTTTATCCTCAAATAAAAAATTATATTTGTCATTTGCACGATTGCTTTTGCATTTAGCTATTAACATAATAACTTGAAATGTCCATAGAATCTTGAGAAGATTTTTTAAATCAACCCAAGGCAAAAAAAATGACGTTAATCATATGCATATGACCCTTTCTCAAAAAGGGGACCATCTTTATTTCATCAGCCACAACAGATTTTCAAATAGTTGCCTAATTGCCTTACCATCTACTGGTCTTAAACTTCTGTGAATAACTTAGTTGGCAACTTAGAAGAAGAAAGGAGGAGTACCTTATCTTTTACATTGCCAAGAACAATTCTATAAGGAGCAATTCCAGGAAGTTGAGGCAGACTTGGCTCTAGAAGCTTCTGAAAGCTGGATCTTCCTATCTTAGATTCTGCGAATATTTTCCTCTGAGCAAGTAATTGACTAGAGGTGAAAGATCCCCTTGGCGTCCCAGGAGTGCTAGAACTAGAAGAATTAGCACTACTTCCATTTGCTAATGGTATACGTGAACCATTATTGGATCCTGAATTTAAGGAACCCGTAGCATCCTATGGTAAATAAAATCAGAAAAGTGAAGAAAGAACTACTTCAGTAAAGTCTAGCTATAATGATGGTGTTTAGAAAAAGAAACATTTACTTTCAAGGCCCAAGAACATGGTTCACCTGACGACTCAACAGCATGTAATCAGGAAGTTCTAGTTTGGGATACTGAGATCCACCATCATTGCATTCTACACAGAGACCCAAGTTGATCACATATTAGACAAAACAAATGACTTGAGCATATTGTTCTACAACTTCTGAACATAGAAAGGTGGCAGTAGGATGGAAGTGTACGGAGAACTTGGGATAACATTTAACTGGTTTAATATTTAATTAGAAGATAACATGCTCTAAAAAGCATCTTGGGACAAAAAAAAATTATGATATAATTTCTTCAGCTTAGCTATTCTAGAAATTATGCAATGTAAGTTAATAACCTCATTGGTGATACTGACTGTAGTTATTCCCTAATTATATAGGTAAATCTGAGATTCATACAAGAAATTTGACATATCAATTACTTTACCAGTGCAAGCTGGAAGATCAGGCCTTTCTGGAAGCTGTCTAGGCAGAGAGGAAGCTTGTTGGCTGTGAAGCTTTGTCTGAATTCTGGTGACAGGTTGATTCCAACTGTCACAGCGATCGTCTGATGAAGTGTCTGTAAAGAACATTGACCATGCGATCAGATCTTTATAAGGCTAACATAGCTGCAAACGAAGCTCCATGAAAATCTAGAGAGCACCCATAAATAAATTTACATGGAAGACCCAAATAAACATTCATTACATTTATGCTTGGAATAATCTGAAAAGACTGAAATCAAAGAATAAACTGCTAAGCCAACCATGTAGGAATTCCAACATGGAAAAACCACAGAACAAAGTTCTTTGCAGATTATAACTTCTGAAAACAAAACAAGAAAATGCAGAAAAATTTCCATTAACTTATCATACTGAATAGTTATATAAAAAAAATTAAAAAAAAAAGCCACAAGTAAAAGAAAATTTTCCAGACAACAGCATAATTTTCAAAGTGGTACAAAAAATTGTATGAAAATCTAAACCAAAAGAAAATTGATTAAAAAATGTAGAAAGTAAAATGGAAGAAAGGACTGAAGCACACAACCTCTTTAGTATTTATCATTTCCTAATAACAAAAGAACATAAATTGAACTCAAATGACAAACTAAATTCATACTGTATCATAATTCTAGTGGTTCTAACCAAAAACAAACCTTCACAAACAAAATGTTATGACATACTGACAACAAATGATGGCAATGAAATAACTACTGTCAATTATATATACTCATGCAGCATAATTTTTCAGCAATTGCATATGTTACTAGTTGTATTTTGAAATCTTCAATTAACCACCATGTCTTTCCTCACGCCATCTATTTCATGATAATAATTTCTGAGAGCCATCAATTGATGCCCAGCTTTTTTTTATTTCTCTTTATGCAGCTACATTTGTTTGTTGGCAAGGGAATCTATAAATTTTAGAATTCCATTAGATCTTACAAACAACTTGAAACATGCCAATGGGCCAAACCTTCAAGAATTTCATTTGCCACTTTTAACATTCTATCACTGCACTGATTCATGGATAGTTCAAATCTGAGACTATCAACTTCTCGGATGTAAAGGTCAATTGCCATCCACCTAGATAAAAGAGAGACATCCCTTGTGACCTGAAACAATAAAAGAGTACTTATTAACATGGTGTTCTTGAAAAAACAACAGGATGTAACTGGTGCAAATAAAACAATGAGAAACACATACACAATCTTAGAACAAAGCATACTCCAAAAACAAAATTTTTTGCAGTGCAAAAATAAGAATTTTTTCAATTCCATCATTATAAAGGATAAATGCTGATGCATCAATGGTGCTACACACTTCAATATAAGCAGTTAATTTTAATTCAAAAGGAACTGCATAATTTGTACAATAAAGGATAGGCTCTCATGAAAACCTAGAATTAAAATGACTAGATGCCAAATAAGCTAAGACAGACTATTTTTATAACACACCTTAGAATTCAATAGCATGGCTACTCTTACAAAAATAAAGAGTGAAACATGTTTACTCAATTTCTCACCTACTTTTTCATAAAACCCCTATTTCTATCACATTCTCAAGAAATAAAATGGTTGAGTAGTGTATAAATTGATGTAATCAGAAAAAAGCAGCCAGTAATAACAACTTACTCATTCTTATTCTATATCTTTGTAAGAGATTAGGGAATATCTAAGCAAGAAATTTTTGAGGGAAAAAAAAGACCAAAAAAGAATCTAAAACACTTTATTCTTCTTCATTTTGCTGTTTTAAGGCAAAAGGAGAATGTGCCTTTCCTAAAATGACAATAGAGTACTATAACAAAAGAAAAAGATTGACTAGGCAATCTAACCACTCAAATGAGCTATTTATTAGATAAAATAAAGAATAAAAAATGCAAACATCCCTACCACTGCAGAGTTGCAGATAATTTCAGCAATGAAGATTGATTATTGATAACATGCTACACACAGAATTTTAGAATCCTCACCTTTGCAGTTACATTTGGATTTCCATCTCTATCACCTCCCATCCATGAGCCAAACTTTATTGGCGTGCAAGTTAACGGAAGCGGCTTTCCTGTATGCTAAAGGAGGAAAAAAATAATGAATAAAATGGAAAAGCAAAACAAGCAGTCAGAATCATGTGAGAGAATGGAAAAACCAGTTTATCCTTAGGCGTCCGCCCGACCAATCTAGCAGCAACAAAGCATAAAATGGCAACAAACCTTCTTTAAGGCATTGCTGACACGACGTAAATAATGAGGTACAGCTTTCCAAAGGGACTGCTCCACAATGTTCAAGCCTGAGAGGATTACACATTAATATCATCAGTGTGCCTTGAGATAGAGAACAATTCTTATAAAATATCACAGGATGGATCTTCTATATTATTTAAAATCCAATGGTCTACCAGCCCTAGCTTCATCTACTGGTGTAGGTTTGCGACGCCTAAGCTCATCTGTCTGCCAGATAGAAGTAATCTCTCTTACCTGCAAAAGTTGGAGCTAATAGTAAACCACAAAAAAGTTCACGGACAAATGACTTCTCCATTTGATCATACACATCTTTCACACTCTATGGTAGAAATAGGAGGAATTATTAGGGGTGGGAACTGGGAACCATACCAGATCTTCAATTAGCATTTCCCGATCTTCATGAGTAAGATCAGTTCGGTCATTGTAATCTAAAAGATGCTGCAAGTAAGCCCATGTTAAATTCAGATAAATGGTTCTAACACAGCATCTAAGATTATCATGATTTTAATTGACATCAATTTTATGAAAAACTTACAGCAATTCTAATGTGCTTATATTGCAAGGTACGGCGATTAATTTGAGTAGGATGTGCAGTGAGAACAATTTCAACCTCCTGCAACAAGAAAGATTTGATACATAAACGGCAAATGAAAAAAATGATAATAATTAATAATTCTATTAAGCTCCTGTTTCAATTTGCAATTGTATTTTGCCAGTTCACTTCATTTAACTGATAAGAAAACTTGGAAAAACCAATAGGAATTCATATATGATCTTGCACTCTCATTCTCTAAGATTCCTTGCAACAAAAGTTCCAGTAAATGAAACCCAATACAACTCTTTTGACTGATTTGAGCCACTCTTGTATTTGTTGGAAACTTGAACAGCATATATTGTACTTAGAAATCCATATACTGTCTTCTTTATCAACCTAGAAACCCAGCCAAACTGCGACTTTAATGGGACAAAAACACTTAATGACAAATTACCTGCTTGCAAAATGTGTCGTAAAGCTCCTCCGAGGAGACTCCACCCTGTAAGAGCTGGTGAAAAATGTCATCACAAGATTTTGATAGTTGTGTCATACTCCGTGCCTTTCGAACCCTGTAGCGTGCAACATTTGTCCAGAGAGTTAATATAGACAGGTTTCTGTGTTTAAAACTGAACCATATAGAGAAGTATCCAAAAGGCAGGGAAAAAAGGAAAGAATTAAAAAACTATTCGGTATCACCACCAACTAACCCTCCAGTGGTTACAAAATACATAATAGGAACAGAAGGAGAACGCTCAAGAATGCAAATTCTAAATGGATTTTTCCTTTATTTCCTTCCTACCATCTAAGAATTAAAAGCGCATTAGTTCCTCGTGTCATAATATTACAAGAAAATAAATAAAAGGCCATGAAAGCAACTTACCTTTCCTGATTCTGGAAAGTACTAATAAAGGCCAATGCATTTTCAGTAACGTATTTATGGCTTCCAAATTAGGCAATCCTTAATTCATTAAGCTTATGACAATTTGGGGACAGTAAATTATCAACAAACATTGAAAAATAAAATGAACAAACCGAGTATAAATGCATACTAAGAAATGACAGTAAACAGCATTTACCTATGATGGGTCTCAGCAATTCCCATCAATGTGAGGTAATGACTAAATGCACGAGCTAGAGTCAGGGCTTCCTCTAATGTCATCCTCGATATCTCCAATGCCAGCTGTTTCTCCAGGAGTTCAGCTGTATCCTCTACCCCCGCCAATCTCATATTACAAGCACTCTGTAATAAAATGGAAACCCCATGTAAATTTTTAATCAATATCAGTATGCTTCACTATCCTTTTATATGACAAGAAAATCCATCAATGCAAAGAGTATACTCATCGCATCGATGATTAAAATACCAATCAATATTTTAAATCATAAGTTCAACAATGAAAAATTGAACCTCTAACAGCTACTTTGACCGGGCTGATTTTTCAGTATTTATAGAAAATCATAAATATGAAAAACGTTCTACTCTTAAGGGATTAGAGGAACCACGTTAAAAACATATAAAGATAGAATCCATAATAAAGCTAACAATATATTTATCAAAAAGCTAAAACAAAAATTTGGCCACTTTTAAAAAAATAATGAATCAGTAATCTAGTTGTGCTATTTTCTCTCTGTTCTCTCAGTATCCAAACAGACAAAACCCAAGAATAAGTAAAAAAAAAAACACAAATCTAGTAGACTTATTTTCTCTCTGTTTTCTCAGTATCCAAACAGACGATAAAAAAAAGGACAATGATACATATCCAGCATCGAAGAAAAATGGAATATAATCATCAGAGGGGGAAAGAAAAGTGAAAAGTAAAACAGAGTTAGCAGTTGGTTAATGAAACGAGCCCGTGCATAACAACAAGGAGAGTACTGATGACTAAAAATTCCGTAAGACTAAAAATACTCATCAAAAATCCAAAAAAAAAAACGATTTTAAAGCATAAGCACACTGATATCTCTCACAGAATAAGTGAACAAAAGCTCGAAAGAAGACCATCTGACCATGAAAACCCCCAGAAAAAAAAAAGATCAAAAATAAAACAGAAACCTGAGCGAGGATCCGAATCCTTTCAAGTTTCTCCATGAACTTGCTTCCAACTTCTCTCTGCAACACATCATTTAGCAGATTCCCTAGAAGCTTACAGTCATCGTCAAAGCTTTGAAATGAGATTTCTTCAGCTATATCATCTGTAGTGTCCGTCATTGTACCCCAGACGAAACTAACCAAAACTCAAATCTAAAACACTAAAACAGAACACTCTCTACACAAATCTCACTGTATAGAAAATGAAATTCCAATAAACAAAGTGTCACTGTTTCTCTCTATTTGCTCTGTTTTTTATTTTTTTTTTAACAGAGAGAGTGGAATAGAGAGAGATTTGTGAAGCTGGCACTGCTAAATGCTGATGGAAATAGAAGAAGAGAGAGATTGAGAGAGAAAAGGAGCCTTTTTTGTGTGTTTTGTTTGTACGAAAACTTCTGTTAAATTGTGGGACCCAGTACTTTTTATTTTGTTTTACTGCATAATAATATAGCCAAGCAATTTCTAACACGTGGCAATCAGCGAGATAAAGATGGCATTTTTTTTTCTTTTATTTGGTGATTCTTAATTTTTGTAAGCTTGTGATTGTGATACTCAGGACTTACCGGGAATTATTTGCTTTCTATCTATATTTTCCAAGGGAAAATATGCTTTTTCCGGCGATTGTGAAGAAAGTTCTTTCATCACTGTTTGGTGTGAAAGAGAAAATAGAATCTTTTTAAGAGATTCCTCTGATGGAAAAAGTCGATTCCCTTTTATTTTAATGCCCACAAAGAAACTTAACAAGATACTAGCAGAATACGATTTTCAATTGTTTCAAATTTTAAATACCGCAATTATCTGCAAAATTAATTATATTATCTATTAAAATCTATAGAATTAGTTAGCAAGTTTTTAAATTACAAGTAATTAATTATTTTTTTAATTATACATAAAGAAAGAAAATATCCAAAAAATTCAAATATGAGACTATCAAATTATATCTTAGTGGTTATTAATTAATTTTTTTATAAGAGATAAAATACATAATTAATTTTAATTTAATTTTAATTTTGTAGTATTTCTTTAATCTAATTAAAATACGCATGATGTTTTTATCTGAATTATACGTATTACATACATGAGAGATGTGATTTTGTTAATAGAGGAGGGTCAATCAGTCACTAATCATAATCATAATATATAATAAGGATAATAATTTTTAATAATTTAGATTCTAAACTTTCATAATGCTTCTTTTTGTAATGCTTAATGCGGTTTTAAATAATCCTTTGTTATATTAAATTCATACGTCATGTAGTGTAATAAATCTAATAATTAATTATCATAATGATAAATTAAAAAAAAAAGGTCATGTTAATATAGTGGCTTTTGTGAAGAAGATAGAAACAAAATTCATGCGATGGATTTGTTTTATTTTTATTTAGTGTTTTCTATCAATAAAATAAGAGGTATTAATATCATATAACTTTTAAAATTAAGCATATTGATTGATTGGTTGAAACAATATAAAAAATAATATACTTTAATAATGATATTGAAAAAATATAAAAGAATAAAATTTTAATCTATTGAGAGTATTACATAATTAATAAGTCTTAGGATGACTGGATGAGTTCGTTCAAAAAAAAAAGGATGATTGGATGAGACAGAATATGCAATTACTTATGATAAATAATATAATAACAATCCATGATTAGGTGTTTAATGATTAGTAATAATAGTGACAAATTTATATTCATATACCTTCTATAAAATTAATGAAAATTCATGCCATAAATTATTGATATGAAGATTTAATTAATTATACTTGAGAAATTTCAATATATTAAATATTATAAAAAAAAATGGTATTTTTTGTTTAATGTAACTCATTTTACACCATCCAAATGCGACGGACAATGCTTAACTCCTTTAATAAAAACATAAATAGTAAAAATAATATAATAAATTTAAAGGATAACTTATCATCATAATAATCATTATATTTATTATAATAAGTAACATTTTAATTTCTTATTGAAATTAATTAGTATATATATAGAAATAAATTTAATATATAATTTTTTATTTCGTTTATATTGAAAATTAAACAAAGTAGAAGTGTGAAAGCCTTTTTGAGTTAAAAAATGAAAAGCATTGAAGAAGGAGTTATATCCGTGAAATTTGGGTAAAAGCCTGGGTGTGATTTCCATACATCCTATTTTTTCTTATCGTATGACAGAGTTCATGACTTGTAAACTTTTCTGTAGGCAAAGGCAACGAATTCTTGGAGCGAGTCCTATTTTTATTTTTTATTTTTATTTTATTTTTATTTTTGGTAAATTTAGATCAGAGATACTATACAAGTAGTTATTTTTATTATCTAAATATATTTGTAATTAAAAAACTATTCATAGTTCCAAAAAAATATTGGTATCTACGGCTGTGTATTAAATTCCACATCTTATAAATATGGAGTATAAAATACTTAAAAACAATTAATATTCATATAACATTTGCTAAATCCCATATCTAAATTTTATATGATTATTAGATAATTGAATTCTAAATTACGAGATAATTATTTAATGTTAAACAACTATTAAATTATAGGATAATTTAAATTTAACTGCTTAGATAATTAAATTTATATTATAGAGATTTTGAATTTTTGAGTGGTTTTATCTCTGTCTCCCGCAATTTCAGAGATTGATGGAGCAGATATATAAAGGAATGGATTTCTTACTAAATTTTTTCAAACTCTTTTACATCATAAATAATGAAAAGTTTTTTGTCAAAAAAATTATACTTAATTTTTTTCTTCAAGTCTTCAATTCGGTATAATTACTAAAGATATGTATTTATTATGTAAGGGCCGGCATAATTTCTTTTAAAGCCTTAAGCGATAATTTCAATTTATATCTTGCATTATATATTAATTATAACATTATAATTTATATAAATTTTATTTTTCTAGCTTTTTTAGATAAAAAATTACTAATTAGATTCTTATATTCAATATTTTCTAATATTTCATTCTCTATTGATAATATAATTTATCTATTTAATATTTTTTATGACATTCTTGATTGAAAATAAGACTTTATCAATTTAAATTTTAAAAAACATCTTTCTACTAAAATTAATTTAATTTAATTTGATCATAAATAAGGCTTTATTAATTTAAAAATAATTTAATTTAATTATATAATTAAAAATCTCTCTTGACTTATATATTTTTTAAGATAAAAAAGTGTTATATAATAAATTTTTTTAACATTACAATATACAACTTAAAAAGTAGAAGATTTTTTTAAAATTCTCAATAAATTAAAATTTATTAATTTTATATATTTTATTTTAGCTATTTTTTAAATAATTATAATTAATTTTTTAAAATAATTTACTTAATTACTTTTAACTAATAAAAAGAGAGTTAATAATAACTAATAAAACAAAAGCGCTGGTGGACCTTAGGCAATAGCCCAAGTGGCTTAGAAGCAAAGCCGGCACTGCATTATATTTTCCCTGCACATATAATTATAATATCATCATATTAATAGAAATATGATGAGATTATAAATTATTGAGCAAAAAATATCAAATTAATAATTAGTAAAATGTAATTTAATAATTAAAAGTATGTGTTATTTTTGCTTAAATTTTAAATTTTGATTTTAAGTTTTTTCTCAATATATAATTAATAAAAAAATATAAAATTAATAATAAGAAAATAAATAAATAAACAAGAAAGGAGGCCACTTGACAAGGGTGATGGTCCCAATTATAATCTGACTTGTCGAGGCGGCAATCTAGCAACAAAAATTAAAGACCCAAAAGCACATGGTGTCACTTTTCATTTTCTTCTCTTTTGTTTCTATTCGTATTTATGTATTGAAAATAACATTATATATTATCATTTATTGATTTATATTTGGACCAACATGATCAGTACACAGTTGCATAGAACACGTTAACACTTATAGACCCACAAATCTAATTATACTCAAAGCCTTTCTCTGCACTGCATAAGCTTATGGTGCAGTCTTGTTGACTGTTCATTCTCTTTAAAGATCAAATGACCTTTCAACCAATTACAAAGGATTTATTTTTATGGGTATATTTGCTTATTGGACTGGAGGTGTATGTGGGTTGGTTTATATATCTTGTGTTTAGTTTGTTAAATTAAATTAATATTTTATAAAATTTTTAAATTAAAATCAAATAAAAATATACTTTGTTTAAGTTATTAAAATATTTAAAAATGTTTAAAAAATGTAAAACAAAAATTGAGTTCTAATAACCTAACAATAAAAAAATATTTTTTAACTATGGAAAAAATTAATTTTTTATCTCATTGCTTAAATTAAAAAAAATTCACTGATAACCTTGAATTTTATTTTTTTTTCTTTTACAATTAACGATACTTTAGTACTTTTAGTATTTTTACTGTTAAAATTTTCATTTGTGTACTAAAAATTGCATCGAATATAATAATTGTAGGCTCCATTGGAAAAATACATTTGACAAAATTGAATTGTACATTGAATTTCTTCAGTACAATTGAATTCGCGTACAAAATAATTCCAAAAGGCAAACACCATTATATAAATAATGAATTTATTTTATTTTGTCAATTATTTATGTTTATTTTATAATAACTAATTAATAATATTATGATTTTAACAAAGATATTATGGCATATAATTTGACAATAAATTATATTATAATTTTATAAAATAATAAAGTTTTCATTTTTTTTGATAAAAAAGTTTTCATTTACTTTATAATCATTTAATTTTTTTGAAATAATTAATTTATATGGATTATCTCTTTCCAAGCATAAAAAATTTAATATAAAACAATTAATACATTCGAATTGAATTATTATAAAATTTAAATTTTTAAAAATAAAAAAATAAATATAAAAATTATACTCAATTTGGACAAATCTCTAAGAAATAGCAAAAGAAATGCTAAGGAATGTGTCCTTATGTAATACCATAATGATAATGGGGTAGAGTCTTGTTCTATCACTAGAGCGGAATTATGAGAGATATCTGAAGGTTTGAGTCTTACCTGAAGCAAAGAAATCCAGAGATTAAAAGTAGAAGTTGATAGCAAGTGTACTGTTGAGTTAACATTTGGAAGAAAATCTCCAAGTATTCAGAAGCTTTTAAAAATGGATTGACTGATGACAATTCATCATACATATAGGGAAGCTAATTTTGTAGCTGACTGGTTAGCTTCCCATACATTATTCTATCACGTCGGTCTAAGAACCATATAATGGTATCAAGTAATGGCTTTACCATAATTTGATTGGAGTCTCCTATAACTGGGTTATCTTCTTATGATGTTTTGAGATTCTATCTCCTTTTGTAAGAAAAACACAAATATAATTAATTTAATTAAGTTAGATTTACTCATATCCATGTTAATTTTACATGAGAGATTTTATTAAAGTGGTTTTCACAGTTGACAAGCCTCGCCCATTCTACCGTAAACCCGAACAAAAATATTTATATTCAATTCCAATCCATTTGAAAGCCGTCTATATAAATATACGTGAAAATTACACAAATAACCAAAAAAAATTAATTTTTCAAAAATATTGCTTAATTTACATATTATATACATATCATATATAGTCTACAAGAATGTTACTTTACAATTTAATTAATAATTTTTTCATTCTACCTTCAAATAGTTAAATAGTTAATAAAAGATAATACCTATACATTAATATAAGATTTTTAAAGAAATATAGCATTAACAAAAATTATTATACTTTATACATATTTTGAATTACAAATATACATATTCTTAAAATATTAATCATTAAATTAATACACGAATACAATACCTTCTAAGTTGATCTCATAACACCTTAATATTCTTTGTGGCAACAATCAAATCCTTTTTTGAGCAGCAATTTGCTAATCTGCACGATTTACACAACCGCCCTAAACTCGAAAGCTTAGTGGTACACATAACTAATAAATAAAACAATGTATAATTTACTTAGAATTCATTATGCCATCATACCATCATTCATTCAATTACTCTCATTTTTCACACTGTTTATTCGATTCTCATACAATTTTACAAT
The DNA here is from genome assembly GCA_947685225.1 of Garcia nutans. Lineage (NCBI taxonomy): Eukaryota > Viridiplantae > Streptophyta > Magnoliopsida > Malpighiales > Euphorbiaceae > Garcia > Garcia nutans. Next base: position 12,574,266 of record CANTUV010000045.1, read on the forward strand.
ACACATCACATGTTTTCACAATTTATATATATCTTTGTCACTTACCATAATTCTAAGGGTCATTCATTTAGCACAATATTTCATACACATATTTTATATCAAAATGTTAATAAAGAATATTATTTCTCATGGATGCAATATTTCAATGATTTTTTTAGCATGTTTTATCAATTCAATTGATAAAACATATCAATCAAGTATGCATTTACATGTATTTACCTCTAGTAACCAAAATAAGTCCAAACTCCTCAAATCTTTTCTTTTTCAAATTCTTCATAACTTGATTTTCTAATCAATATATGGATACACAAGTTATTGGGATCATCATTCCACAAATCTCAATTATTCAACTTAAATCATCTCTTTCTTTTCAACTCACAACACTTAACTTAATACTTTTCGAGTTCCTTCTTTAATTAAGTATAAATTAAGCTTTAAGCTAATAATACTATTAAAATCATCTCATCTTTATCACTTGCTATAGATTCAAGCTTAAATTACTAATAATAAGATCTCTTTAAACATACTAACATTTTTCTTCTTCCTTCTTTGCTTTGATCTAGATATCTCCTTGTTAATCACTTTCAGAGAGGTTTACACTATCAATCTTGTGTTTGACTCACTTAATCAAAGATTTCTTATGGTGATAAAGAGAGAAAATTGAGAGAAAATGGTGAAAATGGGTGATTAAATGACATGGAACATTCAAGAAATATATTTAAAGAAAACAAGGCCACGACCGTGTTATTCAAAAGCCACGCCCGTAGAGGACAATTCAGCACCCTACACTGCCTCAATCAAACCATTGCAATGACGTGACTCTCCAATTGCCACACTCGTGGGATTTAAACTGTCACTGCCATTCCAAAGTCAATTTTTCAAATAATCTAATCCATAAAGCCACGGTTATGGCTCTCTCATTGTCAAGCTCATGGGATCCAGATCATCAATGCCAGATATGAAAAACTCTTCAGACAAAATCAACACTAATAATACGGTCGTGGCTCACTAATGTTATATTCGTGAGTTCTAAAATTATACTATTTCTTATTTAAATATCTAGAAATCAAAAATTCGTAATGTTACAATATTAGTGTAAGTACAAAACCATTTTTTAAAAAAAAAATCATGACTTGAATTAGTACATTATAAGCATTAAATAAATAATTAGTGTGGCTTCTATGTGTGGCAAGCAAGTTTCATTAATTCAAATTACCATCACCTAGGCTGTCATACTTTCGAAGTTAAGGTGTGACCCCCTCCCTCCTCGGGCCCCACTCCCCAAAATTTTAATTTTTTTAAAATACATTTTAATTTTAATTTTAATATATATATTATTTTTTAAAAGATATTTAGGTTTTTTACCTCCACTTATTTCGTTTTTCATTTTTTTTATCATTTTCCTATTAAAGATTTAAAAAAATAGTTTTTTTTTTTACGTTACAACGAGATAAAGACAATACATACTTCACTACAAAATTATAATAATTTTATAATAACGTACTAACATATATATCCCAACATGCACATTTAAAAAAATAATTAAACTATTAATAGTTATATTATTTTCATACTTAAAAATTTATATTGATAATTCATAAACTTAATAGTTATCTTCAAATTTTATGACTTTTTTTTTATATAATTTTAGTCTATTTGTATAAATTTAATCATTTTATTTAAAAGAAAAAAAATTATGTACAGTCAATCTATATTCAAATAGTTGATTGTCTTATATAAAAATATGATTCGTTATCCATATGTTACAATTATGATTTATTAGTAATTTAACAATAATATTCAGAGTTAAACAATAATGTTTTAGTTTTAACTATATGTGAATTTATAAATAATAATTTATTTTAAAAATTATAAATATGTAAATTTATAGAATTATACTAATAACAATATACGACTTAATTGTATCATTATAATTATGCAATCTTTGTAAATTGATATGGCATTAAAAGGTTGTGGGATTTTTTTTATTAAAAAATTTTTTTAAGGGATATTTTCTTTTATTTATTTAGGAATTTTTTAATGAAAATAGTTAATGAATATTAATTATATAGTAATTAATATGAATTTTTACTATCAATTATGATTTTTTATATAGTAATCATTTTACATAATTTTTTACTATCAATTATGATATTATGAGTGCGATTTTTCAATGAATATTTAAATTTAATAATTTTTTACATAGTAATAATTTTACTTTCAATTTTGATTTTTTTTTCTTTTCCTTTTTTAACCGTCCATGGCTGCTGCTGCTTCTTCTGGTTCTTCTTCTTGCAATAAGATGCGTATTATTTTTCTGCTTCTTCTTCTGGTTCTTCTTGCAATAAGATGCGTATTATCTTTCTCTTTTTGCTTGTTTTAAGCTCTAATTTTGCTTCTGGTAGACCTCTCATTGTGCAGCTGGAAAAATGGGTAATCTTAACCTAATCGGAAAATAATTATATAAAGCCTACTCATCGGAAATTGTACGATACCAGCTTCGTTTATCGGAATCGGATGTTCAATTTCTTGCCTCAAGGTGATTTTGTTCCACCTTCTAGTCCCTCCAAAAGGCACAACCCTGTGCAATATTTATTTAAGTGACCTTATAATTTTATGTACTCCTCATCTTTAATAAGTTTTTGGGCTCTTGAATCAGTCCTCATAAGTGAAGGACAATGAGCCAAGACTATATTTTTAGCAACTGTTTTTTTTTTCTTTTTTTTCCTTTTTTAAAATATTATATATATATATATATATTATCAAATTAATATGGTTTGAATTTCTTTCAATATTCTTTAATCAAAACATTTGAACTGTCAATTTGACTGGAGACATGCTCTGCTCGATAGCTATTAATTAGTCACAAAATAAATTTAAAGTCTCTGAATCGACCAGATTGTTTGAATATTAAAATAAATTCAAAATTAATAAAAAATTAAGGAGAAAAAAATTCTCCCGTAAAAAAAAATAAATTACTCGTATGAATGAACAACTAGTAAATTTCATAAGAGAACAAAAAGCTGTAAAAGAAGAACTAAAAATAATACTAGTAATTATAAACTCATGATAGAAAAATGCAAATTAATAGATTTGGAGAAATATATATTTATTTAATAAAAAATTTAAATAAAAAATAAAGGAGTCACTATGAGCAATGAATTAAATAGGAATAAGTAAATGTTAACCAATCCGACTAACTAGATCGTTTTATTCGATCTGACTTATTATATTAGTTTAAATTAATTGAGTTAAACGATTTCAAATAATAAATTTTTTAATGTGATCGATAGTGATAAGTAATTGACCAACTTAATTCATATTGGTCCCTGAAATTAAAAAATAGATCAAAGATCTATCAAATTGATATTGGTATAAGTTTTTTTTTTTTTTTTCCGATGTTCAATAATGTCTCCGTACATTTTTTGAATTAATTTTATTCATAAATTTTTATTTTTGGCTTATTTTAACTTATACAATCACAAGCATACCAAAATAGAAAAAAATTATATCTAATATATTTATGTGATTATAACTTTGGAAACAAACTATACTATATAGTCCCAAAAATAAAAATTAAGATATAAAATTACGTAAAAAAAAATTAGAAAGCTTTGTTGGGCATAGTCGTGGTTGCAACATTTAATGTGTAAAATTTTATTAAGAACCATTGGAATATTCTCTGAGAAGGATATATTTATATTTAAATCTGACCAGCAGTCAAATCTATCTACTGTTACCTTTCTACTTAAAAAAAAATTATTTGTAATTAAAAAAAGACATTTTATGAAAAGTATTTATCGTAAGTTGAAGAAGTATTATACGTAATGACTTGTCATCAAACAGATGAAAATTCTGTTCAACTGTCTGGATGTAAAATATTTTTTATTTTATAAAAAATATAAAAATGTACGTTTAGATTTAACATCAATTTTGTACTTATATTCAAATAATAAATTTTAATTCTCAAATATTAAATAAATAAAATAAAAGACGAATTATAGTCGGTTGACAGTGTCGATAAAAAGATTGATAGTTAATTGACTGCCTAATTTATTTATTATTTACATACATATTTACAAGTTAATAATATAAATTTTGCAAAGGTCTGGATAAATTCATATTTTGAAAATGCCTTCAAATCTGCACATTTTATTAAATTTACTTAATATTTTTATTGAAAATTATTTAGCTTAGCTTATAAGCTGGTCAAATTAACTTATAAACTGTAAATTTAAATTGACATATTTGTTTAGATAATTTTATGAGCTTATAAATTTAATTTATAAGCTGAAAAAAATAAATTAGAAAGGAATAACTTATTATTTTAGTGCTTATAATCTTGTGATTTATAAGTTAGTTTGACCAAATAAATTACTATATTATTTCTATTTATTTTTACTGAATAATTTTGATGATATAACTTTAATTTTATTTAGTCATTTTACTAGTAAATGTCCTTTTAAACTATTTTTTACTAAATATATTAAAAATTTATCAGCCACTTATAAATATTCAAAATAAATATTTAACTACTTAAAATTTTAATTGCTTATAAGCTCAAATTAACTTATAAACATTTGATGATTATAAGCTATTTTTCATAAGCTAAACCAAACACTCTCGTAATTACTCATTATAAATTTTAGTTTTCAAAGTATTTAATTAAGAATTTATTTTTTATTTTACAAAGTGCAGTATTTTTTTTATTTTAATTGCAATTTCTTGGAGATTATATTTATAAGCATAATAATATTCATACTTTTTTATATGATCTTTTTAAAAGGTATTTAATTAATTTTAAATCATATTATTTCACTATCTTTTGATCAAATTAATTTACCAACTTTTTTTTTTGTAATCTTTGATAAATTAATTATTTCTTAAACTAATTTACAAATATCAATGTTTGGCTTGTAGATTTCAAAATAATCACTAAATGTTAGAAATTATAAAACACATTCAACTGTTTTCAAGGTCATACTTTCAATCTTTTAGGGATTTCTTTAAAAATACTTAAAAAAAATTAAAAAATTAAAAAAATCTATTTTTCTTTTTACTATAAAAATTGCTCACTCTACAATTTTCAGTTTTAAAAAATACATCACTTTAAAAGATACAAGCCTAGTGTCGCGCATGAGACGATGGAGAGTCGGTGAGATATATAAATATTTTATTTAATTTTCATTTGTTTATATTTTTTAATTATTAATTTTTTTATGTGTACTGTGAGTCACCACCAATTAATTATAATATTTAATTAGACACCTATATTTAGTCTGTATTTTTTAGTCTGAGGAGTTGATTATGTATAGAAAAAAAATATCCTACAATGCCCAAAAACTAGTATTATAATTATTGTGATATTTATTATCCATTTTTTTATTCATAAGTGAGATTATATTAATTGTCTGAATATAAATTCTAATTTTATTTTTTATTTTTTTTTTATTTTTTTGCTTACTGTATCCATTGTCTGAAAATAAATATTTTTTTATTAAATTTTATAATTTTATTTGTAATATGTTTAATGATTTTATTATCTTTGTAAGCATATATTTTATTTATTATTTGATAATTTAATTATTGTATTCACTATCTGAATATAAAAATTTTATGGCTTAATATTTATTAAATTTATTATTATTATTTTTATTTATGCCCACTCACTGGACATAACTGTCCAAATTTATTTTTTTTATTTTTGTAATTTGTTAATATATTTTTAAAAGATATTTTTATATTAAAGTGAAATTGAATTCAAAATTTAATTTCGAATACCTACATATCCGTTTGATAGAATAAAAGTCCTCATAATTTGATTGTATATATTTTATTATTATTTATTAGTGTTATTATTATTGTTATTGATATTGTTGTTGTAGCTGTTGTTGTTGTTATTATTAGATCCACTTATTGTATATAATTATTTTATTAGAGTTAGTTTCTATTTTTAAGATTTTTTTATTTGTTTCTCAAATTATTATTAATTTGCTATTTATTTTGTAGGTGTTATTATTATTATTATTATTTTTATATATTTTTTCTACTATGTTATTTATTTCTTTTCATATGTTATATTTATAATTATACACATTTATGGGATATAATCACCGAACCTTTTTTTTTTTATCTCATATACATTTGTCTTCTTTTGTGATAAAGTTTAAAATTTATTGATAATTGTTTTACTCGTTTTTATTTGACTTTTAAATTTATTTATTTATTCATGTACATATATTTATATCTTTAGATATAAATTTTAAACTTATTTAATTATATTTACTATTTAGATAGAATAATTATTGTTTGTTTTAATTTTATTATTAATTAATTAAATATAGTGTGAAAGGTAAAATATTTTTTATTATGATAAAATATCTTTTTAAAATAATTAATCAAAATTTAAATAAAAATTACATAAAAAACAATAAATTTAAAATATGAAACGAATTTAAAAATATGAGAAACTAATGATCCTTTTACTTAATTTTTTTTAAAGTTTATATATCGTAATATTGTTAAAAAAATGATAAGAATTATTTTTATTATGTATAGATTTTGTTTTCATCTCAAAAAAAAATATCAAATTAAAAAAATATATAAAAAAATTCAGTGGATAAAGTTATGGGTATGATCTTATCATATTTCTTCAAAAACATAAATGTCACTCTTTATTTTTATTTTTGACGCAAACTGATGATAATTTTTTTAAAAAAAAATTCTTAATCATATTTATTTTATTGTGAAATTATTTGTGTCATCTGTTTTACTCTTTTTTTATTAATTTTATTTTTTTTGCTATTACTATTTAATTTATCTTAATTAAATTTTATACTGCTGAGTCATACATTTATTTTTTTTTATTTATAGATTTATCTCATTCTTTTATCCCATCTTTTTTAACTAAAATTATTTCTATATATATGTGTATTATGACAACATCCAGTTTTGTATATTTTTATAAATATTATAGATATTTTAATGTTTTAAGTATACTTATGTGTAGTTGTATTTGCTATAAATTATTAGATACAGTCACTTTCTGACTCTATCATATATCAAAATTTTGCAAGAAAAGAAAAGAAAAAAATTAAAATACTCCAAATTTACAGTAAAAAATAAAATAAATAAAATTAAAGTTAAAGTTTATGGTGCATTTACCTGATTATTTGATCTTCGGTTGTTGAATTATTGAGTTTCTACTGCTTTTTGATTTTTCTTCTTATTTTGTTGAAATTTGAATGTAAATTTAATTGTCTTTGTTTAAATTTTTAAGAATTTACTAAGTACACTTCATGTACTTAATAAATCTTATATTTTCTCTCAATTTTTTCTATCAAGAAATTATTTTGTTAGAATTTTCTTCCTTCTAAAAAAATTCACTTTAGCTTTCTATAAAATTCTGTATGTTTTTTTTTGGCACTATTTTTTGCAAATTTTTTCTCTCCTTTTTTTTTTTCTCTCCTTTAACTTCTTATAAAAATCTTTGTGTCCTCCATTATCATTCTCCTCTCCTCCTTTTATACTAAAAAAAAATAAATTTTTATATTTATTTTTTATATTTTAGGCCATGAATTAGGAAAACTTATTTTTACAAAATATATCCCCCCTAACTTTTCCATGTTTTATGCCATAAATTATTATCCATATTTTATTTTTTGAATTATGGATAAAATAATTTTTTATTTATATAATATTTTTATATTTTATGCCATGAATTATTCTCAAGATTTTAGATATTAAATTATGGATAAAATATTTTTTTGAATTAATTTTCTTTTTTAAAAAAAAAGAATAGATTATTGCACCTAATACATTTTGAATACATTAAGTGTATACTCCATTTTCATAAATACAATTTCAGCATATTAAAAATATATAAAGCTATAAAATAATTAAAAAAAAGGAATATATAGTGTAATTCTCATGTTATTTTATTTATTTTATCAATATTTTATTTTGGGTATTTTTCTATATGCTTTTAAGTGTAAAAAAAAAAAGGTAAAAATTTAAATTTTTACATAAAATTAGAAACTAAGGCTGATATAAAAATTAATGGTCCCTCCAATAATGTATTATGTAGGACCTTGATAAGACCCTGGTCATAACTCACATCTCTGACTTTGTCCCTCTCCCATTCAATTTTCAACTTGGGCTAAATAATGGAGGTAGTTTGCCTAATCTCATAAATAATTGTCTAATTCTATAATAAGTGACATATGTGCTTGATAAGAACTTAATCATTATATCTAAATACTGGTTTTTGTATTATCATATAATTCGATGTCCATATCATTATCAATTCAAAAATTAAGATTATCAATCTCCCTGACTGCTGCACATTGAGAAAGACAAAAAAAAAAAAAAATACTTTGAACTTTTGGTTTCCTACAATATAAAATTACGGTTGTCATTCACATGGTATTCTGCCACATGTCTCCTCCTCAATTTGTCATATGTCAAATTTTTGTTTCATTAAAAATTTTAAATATTAAATTAAAATTAATTAATTTAGATAATTTTCAAATTAAATTAAATTTTTTAAATAAATTTAAAATTAAATTCATTTAAATAGATTTAAAATTAATTTAAATCCCTTTAGATAAATTTCAAATTAAATTAAAAATTCTTTTACATAAATTTAAAATTAAATTAATTCATTTAGATGAGTTTTATCAATTTTTTCTTCTTTCAACTTTGTATTAGCCAAAATATCAAACATTGCAGGATGCTTAAAAATTACTCCAGAAATTCTTTTTATAATCCCACCAACTATCACTTGAGTATTATTGTAAAGCCCTTTTTGCCTATTTCTAAGACCCCCTGTTTTCTTCATTTTCTATTCACAGTTTTACTTGAATTAAGTTAGGTTTTTTTTTTGTATCTAAAGTTCAGGCTACTAATACTTTTTAAAATTTTGTTGTAAATATATATATTTTTTATTATTGATAATGTTGGTATATTTTGATTTAACAAATAATTTCTATATTTTATATGAATTAATATGATATAATTATGATATTGTAAAATTTTATTTATGTTTAATGATTTGACAATTATAAATTATTTGCTTAGATTTATCACTGTACATATTAATTTTGTTTAAGTAAATAATTATTTAAAAATTAATATATATATATATATAAAATAAAAATATCTGCAGTATCACATGGGTACTTTTTTCACTCGCGACAATGCCAAGAGCACTTTTCTAGTTTATTAAAAAAATCATAACATAAATGTGTAAATAATAAAAAGTTCAAACCATTAACTCGTAAATAATAAAAATAATTATAATTTAAAACTATTATCTAAATTTAATAGCTAGAAAGTTCACTTTTACACACAATGCAGAGGGAATTTTGATGTGTTAGTTTTTAAAAATATTAATTTGCCGCTTATGTGTATAAAAAATCTAAAAATAAATTTAATTTTTAATTTAACTGAAAATATATATATATATATTTAAAAATAAATATTTTTAAAATTAAAAATTAAAATAAATATTTTTAAAAATATTTTCGCTTTTTCTATTCTGATACAAGCCCATGACCTCTTTTGGCCCATGGAGTAATCTCAACGTTCTTATTTGTCCGATAGTTCAGTTATTGTTTAGTCCATTAGTCTTATATTTGAATTTTACGGAATTTTTTTAAAAATATCTTAAAAAATAAATATTTTTAAAAGTATATTTTTTTAATTTTAATTTTAAAAATATATTTTTTTAACTTTTAATTTTCAAATTATCATTTTCAGATATATATTTTTAATATATTAAAAATATATTTTATTTTTAAAAGTATACATTGAATATATATTTAATATATTAAAAATATATTAAAAATATAAAATATTTAAAAAAGTTAAAAATATAATATAAAATGTAATTTTTTTAATTTTTATTTTAAATATTTCTTAAAAAATTTTAAAAAATAAAATTATTTAAAAAGTTTTTTTTAAATATCTTAAAATTTAAAAATATTTATTTAAATATACATCTGATATATTAAAAATATATATTAAAAATATATAAAAATAATGAGGTGTTTGAAAAAGAAAAATGACATCAATTTTCTTTTTTATTTTTACTGAACTTGTGTAATTAGCCAATCATCCTTAGCTTGAGCCTTAATGGTTAAGAGAGCGGCTCATTCCAACTTTGTGGCTGATAAATAATTATTTGTGGTTGATAAATAATTAACACGTATAGTTTATTATAGACAAATAGAAACTTACAATAAAAAACAATAATTTATTGTAATGAATATTTTTCCAGTTTTTTCTTTTAAATACTTGACCAGAGAAGTCAAAAGATTGCTGCCAGTGGACTTGACACCGTCGTGTCTTCCAATTTTCTACTTGAAGGCCGAGAAAAGCCTAAGGAAGAACCAGGTAGAAGACTAACGAACCCTGTCTTGCCACGTGGCTAAAAAGCCAGACTTAGTCTTGTTCACATTCAGTGGAAATGACGTGGCTTTCTTTCATTGCATGGTGTGTAAAAAATTCTCTAAACCGGCAAAACAACCTATTTTATTCATCATATGTGGCGGGAAAATACTTTAAAAAGGCGCTGGAGCAGCAGTCGGGTACAAACGCAATAAAAGGTTGCCGTTTTAGGTTCCAACTATAATAAAGTAGGCAATTTGCAAACTGGAAAGAAATAATGGAGAAACCTGTGCCCAGAGTTGCTGTGGTAGTTTTCCTGTTGAAGGGGAAATCAGTGCTTCTAGGGCGGCGCCGCTCCTCCATCGGCGACTTCACCTTTGCTCTTCCCGGCGGTCACCTCGAATTTGGTTAGACTCTCTCTCTCTCTCGCCGAGGCAGATATGCAGTTTAAATTCGAACTCTAATGCTGGTACTGATTTTCAGGTGAGAGCTTTGAGGAATGCGGAGCAAGAGAGATGAAGGAGGAAACGGGCTTGGATGTTACCAATATAGAGTTTTTAACAGTTACTAATAATCTTTACTTGGAGCAACCAAAGCCATCACATTATGTTACGATCTTTCTTCGTGCTTTTTTGGCCGATCCCAATCAAGAGCCACAAAATCTTGAACCTGATAAGTGCTGTGGTTGGGATTGGTATGATTGGGATAACCTCCCGAGTCCGTTGTTTCGGCCGTTGGAAAAAATGGCAAAGAGTGGCTTCAATCCTTTCCCGATTGATGAGCGTAATGCTTGACCAGGTTTCATGTATGGATACATGGTGTTCTATATTTGTGGTGTTACTAGTTGCTAGCTTTTTGTTTTTCTCTGTATTGGTACCAGAGGTTGAAATTGGGGTTTTGGGTACATGTATTGGGTCTGATGGGTTATATTGAGTAATGTTACTGAACCCTTTTTTTGGTTGAATTACGTGAAAAGGCTTGCCTAATTTAAGTTTGCTATAAATCTTGTCTTTGTTGCGAGTACTTTATTTTTAGTCCTTACCTGAAAAAAATTAGTTTGATTTGTAATATGCTGATATGTAAATGTTTATGAGTTTTTTTTTTTTCAAAATTTTCCATAGCCTCATATTTTCACAGCATATGTGACATTATTATGATTTACAGACATTTAGAAATATGAAAATCCAAAATTACTAGTGCTTCTGTTTCTAAAAGGTCAGGGAGTTGTTCTGTTGACGTCAAAGCACAATCCCTCCTCATTATATCTATAAAGGAGATTTTAATACAAGAATTTCATAAGATTGATGGAGCAATAGAAATGATTATGACTGAAATGTTAATTTTACCCGATTGCTGTCTTGTTTTTCTCATTTACCTTTTTGCTATACTCTTATGTATATATTTGCTGCAATTCAAGTTTAATCTGAACACTAATCAACCTAGTAGTTGGCACCTGTTGAACACTTTTTGAGGCACATATATTCGGCATCTGATAGAGTGAGCAATTCTCTCTTCAGTTAGTTCAGCATACTCCTTAGTCCTCAGTCTGCGACCAGTTGTATCTGTCTCTCTTTGATCTCATGTAGCAGTAGCAAACACAATTCTTTAGTTGCTATATTGTTCTGCTGACATTTGATTTTCATTGTTTAAAATTATTCTCTTATAATTTGCTCTAAGCTATCCTTTTTGCTTATAGTTTGGCGTGGTTAGTGACTACGACATTGGATTGTTTATTTAAGAGAGCAATATGATAATACAGTCACTTAATTAGAGGATGAACTTCCTACTATTTAATCTAAAATGCAATTCAATCTTTTATCTTGGATAATATTTTAAGATTTCTTGGATAATCAAAGAATATAACTAGGCTTGGACATTTTTTTTTTGTTTGTTATGCGCTCTTCAAATCTTATATATAATGAGCCTTAGCTGGCTTTAACTTTGCGGGAACTGTGTCTTATACTAGCTATGTGTTTGAAATGTGACTTTCTTGAGGATCAAAGTATGGGAGCTGAGAACTCGATTGACATTCATGCATTGAGTGTTGATAGAGATAACAATGAACTACAAAATAGCAATGTTAAAGCTGCTGTCAGCAATATGCAATTGAAGATGGGATATGGCAAGAGTAAAGTTGGAAATTTTGAAAGCAATGCAGCCAGGAAGTATCCCTTAGAACAATTTTGGAGGAAAAATGAGCAGGAGGATGCTGAAGACGATTCATACTTATTTGATCCATGTACTTTAAGATGGGTGATCTTATGAACAGAAGGATGCCGAAAATCTATCATGTGCTTTAAGGAGATTAGAATACTACATCTGATCCACATGTTCTATATAACTGCTTAACTCCTCAAAAGGAAACCCACAGAGAGATGGCAATTATATTCTTTTTCCCCTAGGACTTCCACACTTCTAGGTTTCTCTATTCTGTTTGCAGAAAATAGCTTAAAAACATGTTTTGCTTTCATTTGAAAATTTTGATAATGTTCATTCCCTTCCATTGCATGCAGAATCAGGTGCTATTTATCAGTAACATTGTCCTCGTGCTGAATCAACTGCCTTTTTAACAGATGTATCTTATCTGCTCTTTTGATCTTCTTTTGTTGCACTGGCTGATATATTAGGCATTAAGGGAGCTGAAGACATTTAATGATCCGCAGCTACAGGTGCACTTAACACAATTCCTTACTAAATGCATTTACTGTATCATGTATAGCTTATTTCATTGTGAAATCAGAACTACTAAACTATTATAGCTAATCTCAGTTAGGTGCCTGTATACGGTCATGTACCACACTTGCTGCTCAGCCATCTGAATGATTGCAATTTTTTTTCACTTCACCACCATAAACAGCTATCATCCCAATTCCCAACCATGATCACAATGACCACAACTATTGTCCCTGCACTCGCATGTCTGATAGGCTGCATTATTTGCGATTACCATATTATATTGTTATTACCATTACTTTATCCTGTTTCCTCACTACTATCATTGCCCCAACACTTTATTCACCACTAAGACTACTTTATTCCAGGCACTTAGATCACTGGCTTTGTTTTCACAGTTTCTGTCACCATCAAACTCTTGCCACAGTTGCTTTATCACTGACTAATGCAGTATCATGTTAAGGTTCTCCATCAGTCCATCACCAAGTTTTGTACATGCTAGTTGTTTCTGTTTCCATCACTACTACTGTCATAATTGATTTTAATCTATAGTTACACAACAATACAACATGCATCTTTGTCCTTAAAGAACAAAAATTCCTAATAATCTCCTTTTGATTGAATAAAATATATGCTTCCAAGGAGGAAGGTATGATTTATAAGGCAAATGATGTGGTATTCATTAAAAGGAGGGTATTTTAGTAGAATACTAGCATGGCAGAATGAAGATGATGATCTATTTATTGGTTTTGTAAAATTTTTCCAAGTTGAAGGCCACTAATTTCACCTCTATTTTAGAGGGAGCAAGTGGAAGGTTAGGGATCTTTTTTTTTCATTTTGTGTGAATGGCACGCTCAACAACGTTCTCCACCAACGTCTTAAGGAAAGCTTCAGGTTTCTCAAAGTTGGCTATTGTCCCGTCAAATTAAATTATATTATTCTTTTCCCCATTCACAGTTCAGTGCTCTTCATGAGAGAGACTGTTCCACGCTCTCTATGAAAGAAAGAAAGAATGTGCAATATTGAAAGAAAGTGATTTAAATGTGGTTTAAGTTAATTTTACTAGCATTATATGGATGGCCTCTTTCTTTTGCTTTCCATTTGATGATGAGATAAAATATGCAGACTGCTGTTTCTTCCTGGTTTCTTTTCAACACTAAAGTCACACGACTGTCAGTTTTTTTTGGGCTTATAAGTATTAACTTGTTGCTTGATGGTGGGGTAAAGATAAACACTTCATGTCAGCTGAAGACATGCTATCTCTATTATCTAATCTTATTTGCATCACTTACTGTTCTGTTCTCTGTGGTATTTATGGGCATGCTAAATATCATGAAGTTAACTTTCTAGCATAAAATTCTACTTTGCTTTTTTGATGTGTACCTTTTTTTTCTGACGTTGAGGGTGATTAACAGGTTATCGTTCTACTGTGGTTCGTATAGCCATTCATTAGAGGAATTCCTTAAATTTCACAATGATGTTGCTATCGATTTTCAATAATTGCAAGCAACACCAGTCCTAAAGGAACCATATTGCTGGTCCTTATTTTGCAAAAAAGCTTCTTAATATTTTCATTATGAGCTTACAGGCTTAAACAGTTGCTCTTGGTGATAAAATAAGAAAACTTTTTGGCCGTGGTATCATGCAAAGTTATGAATGTGTTTTGTATCTCCAATATGTTAAAAATGCATATTGCTGCAGAGTTTGTGATAGTTGCAAATAATGTGGCATGGGGTCTTGGACTTGCCTAATTGTTATCCCTTGGCGTCCAGATGGTGATAATGGTGCCCATGTTGTGTATGTGCTTTATGAACATTTGTCTGCATGCAGTTATGGTGCAGGGGAATTATCTACATCAGAAGATAGAGAGAGAAAACAGGGAAAGGAGAGTGAGGGGAAAAAGTAACTGATACTATTGTTGGTTAACGATTTACAACACAATTGTTTAAATTTACATCCTCACATGAGTAATCTAATTTCCCACACAACATTATCAGACTTCAGACGCAATTCTACTTCTGTAAAACTTGTTGTGACACCTCTTCTTTAATTTTCTTTTGGAATTCAATGTATTTTTTAATAGACTTTTGGAGCTTAATACATTTACGTGGATATAGTGTGAACTCGGATGTCCATTTTTTTTTTTTTTTGTTTCTGTGCTTTCTTTCCTTTCTTTTGATAGGCTACAAGTGGTTTTATATAATCCACAAATAACTTTACGTGGGATAATTTGTAGGGGTATTTTCGGTCCGGGCTCGCCTAGATTTTATTTTAACACGCAGCCCGACTCAAAAATTATTCGGACTGTAAAGCATAGTCCATGGTTCAATCCTAAACCAGGTTGGGCCGGGCCGCTTCGGGCCGGGCCGGATTTGGTCTGGGCCGAGCCAGCCCAACTGACCATTTTTTAAGAATAAAATTTATTTATTTTTAATTTCAATAAAATTTATCTATAAATATTATTTTTAAAAAAATATTTTTCACAATACTTTAAATCAAATATAAAATATATATTTCAAAAATCAAATAAAAATTATAATTAAATTAACTTAAATTGCCAATAAATTATTTTAAAAATCAAATAAAAATTAAAATAATTTTAAATATCTATCAACAATTCAATATGCAGTAAAAATTATAATATTATATATTACAAGTTTAAAATACATATACAAATTTAATATTAAATTACTAAACGTAAATCATCAACAATGCTTGTTGCTACTGCTTCTTGCTATTACCGCTGCTGCTGCTGGGACAGAAATAGAAATAGAAGGAAATGAAGAGAGTGAGCTTTAATAACTAAATCGTATTAATATTAATAATTTTTTAAATAAAATATTATATTATTAATAATATTTTTTGACAAATCATTATCAACTTACCCCTAATTTTATATATACATATATAAAGATGTATATATTAAAGATGAACAATTAAATCAGTTTAACAAAGTTCTTTCCAAATAAAATGTATATAATAACTAAATCAGTTCAACAAAATTGTTATATTGACAATTCAGCAACATCTAAGATTGGTGCTCTTCTTTAATTTTTTCAGTTTCCATTTTAAATCATTTGCTCAAAAAATTAGTAAAAAAAAATGAAGAAAAGAAATTACATGCTGCAGTTACTGGTGTTTGCTGCTATTGTTGCCGCTACTAATGCTTGCTGCTATTACTACTTGCTGCTACTTGCTGCTACTTGCTGCTACTGTTGTGACAGAAATTGAAAGAGGAGAAAATGGAGAGGATGAGCTTGGTAATGCTACTAATGCTGCTGACTAGAGGGAGAGAGACAGAGAGAGGCATTGGATCGAGACGAAGGGAGAGAGAATGAAAGGGAGATGGTGATGAAGAATGAAGGAGAGAAAGAGAGAGGTGGAGGCGTGGTTGTTGCTGCTGAAGAAAAGATGATATAGTTATAGTATATATACTTAGGGTATATATTAAAAAAAATAATTAATTAAAATTTTGGGTTGGATTGGATCAATTCAAAAATTTTAATATACAATTCGAGGTCCGGCTCGACCCAAGCACGGATATAATTTTTTGGCATGATGTCTAACCCTATTGCATTTCGGACATGACTAATCTGGCCTGAATCTCTCAGGCCGAATCGGGTTTATCACGTTTGTGGGCCACCTAAACACCCCTAATAATTTGTGTGTCGACTGGAACTTATTTCTTGCCCTAAGTTCTGTCATTCTTTTTTAGTTCAATATGCTCAAATACGCTTTGCCAAATGATGATCGCCCTAGGCAATCAAGATGCGTACCTATGAAGAAGCTGAAGGAGAAAATATTTGAGGTAGATGATAAATTGCAGATTCCAATTTCACCTAAGAAAAGTGAGTATTGCATATCCTTAAATCATTGCACCAACATCAGAAAAGTGCACATCTTATCGTCACAGGGAAAGTTTAAAATGAGACTCAAGTTTTGTTATTTTCAGTAACCAATCATCCTCAGGTGAACTTGCCTCTCCTAACGCACTAATACAAGAAGTGGTGGACCTGGAATATAGAGATGATGGGCTCAGAGGCAACAGCGGCAGAACTCAGTCCTACCCTGAATATGTTATCTTAAGCAGAGGTACAGTGAATTTGTTTCTTTATTATGCAAGCGACCACTAAAGAGTTTAAACCACGAAGCAATATTCCGATACCACGCAGCACGAGCTCTGAAGGGTCGCTGTCTGATATATAATAATTAAGATGCAGTGGTCCTTCAACTTATAATTTTTTTTTTCAGTAAATATGAAAATCCTTACCATAGTTTCTTTTTTTTAATTTGTCACATATAAGCTTTGTGCACATTATGTCTTGGTTGTTTAGCTGTGTTAGCAGTTGTTTAATTTTGACTTTACAACAGTTTTCGGTAGCTAATGGTTTACTTTTTATATTGGCCAAAAAAAATGGTATACTTTTTATTGAAAAAGATAAATCCCATAAACTGAAACTATGATTAAGAGATACTTAGTGCGACTAAACCCTGGATTAGATTTCCCAAGTTGGTGGCTACACATCATGGTTAGTTGATCTGTAGCTTTGGTCGGTCTCCATTGATATATTATTATTATCATTTTTTTAATAACAAGTTCCATGTGAATTCATGGACAAATCATGCTCCCAGAAAATTCAACAAGATTTGACTTTAGTATACGATATTCTTGCAGCACATTTGTACCATATGCATAGGCTGGTGAGACAAAATTCTCACATTGTCTTCACTCTGGACCTTGGGATTCACTTTGCACTGAAATTCAACATACTTATAGATAATAATCTTGGAAGCCAGGAGTACACGCCAATGGCCACCCTATATGTGTAGCTACTACATTCTTTAATTCTTTTGTAGGGATATGTTGAGTTTATTGGCTCAACGACTATAGCAATCATGATGACTATATCACTCCTGATAATAATGATAGTAATGATAATAATTAATACCCTTTTGGTGTAAACTATTAACCAACATGTGAGAGCACTGTTGGATTCTTGTTGGCCCTTTTATTTGCATTTACAATTTCATTGATCGATCTTCAGAACTTTTATTTTTCTTCCAATAAAGAGGAAAGAACTTTCATTTATTATTATTATTATTGTTTGGCCTAATCCAACACACTATCTGATTTCAGAAGCTTCTTCCATCTAACTGTAATTCAATGTTTTATGCTTTTTTCCCATTAACTGCAGCATTCATATTAAGAGCAAACATAATATAGATTACAATAGTGAGATAACTGTAAATCAATGTTTTATGCTCATCTCTCATTACCACTTCATTATCATTTTTCTTAGTACACCTATAATGAATTACATATGATGGCACAGACCTACAACTTAATCTCATTATTTTAATAGAAGTGGTTAATGATTATTATACATCCAATGGCAATAACAAAAAAAATTCAAAATGAAAAAAGGTACTATAACAGAATGAAAATAACAAAATTCATTACGTTCTCCAAAACCAACAATATAATAATTTATAATTATTAGGATACAAAACACTAAGGTGGCTGATGGGTGGCTTGTGGATAAATGCGCATTTGGTGTTGGCTAGGGCAAGGCTAAAAGGAACATTGAAGGACTACAGAGCAGTGTTGTGTTGGGATGGTCCTGGTTCTGGTCAGAGCAATCTGGTTCTGGTCCTGGGTGGGTACGGTTGGTGTAGCCTTACCTGCTCTGAACTTTTTCCAATGCAAGCCAGAGCAATCAGTCAAGCCAGCCTTTCTCTTTCTCTCTCTTAACCCATCCATGTCCTTATTTCAAGCTTCGGCCTCCCTCTCACCCACGCATTGATTAAGAAATAACACATCTCCTCAGATTCCACTATTTCTCTAATCTCCATTTTCGAAAATCTCCTTTCTTGTCCATTTATATCTGCTTCTTTTCTTCTTGTTTATTGTCTATAAGCTCCACGTTATTTCTTTGTTTCCTGTTCAGTTAGGTGGGGCTGTTCACCTTCCTTTTGTCAGGATTCTCTTTTTACTTGGCTCTTATTCACACTCACGAAGGCTGACAAAATAATGTGTTATAGAAACAAAGAATAAAATCATCCTCTCCCCATATCCATATAACCAGTATATAGAAGCAAACATAAAACATAGCCAAATTCTCTATCTCTTCCCTTTCATAGTACAGCTCTGTCTTTGAAAAATTTTCTTCTTTCTTTTGTTCTTTAGCTCTCTAGATGAAGACAATAATGGCCAAGACCCCTCATGACTCTACCTTCTCTTTTTCCAGGAGATACTTCAATTGGAGAAAGAAAGTTGTTGAAGAAGATGAAGATGATGATGAAGAAGAAATCTTGAAAAAACAGGAGCTTAGAATCAAACTGCCATCTCAAGGAATGTCAATAGTGCGAGGAGCACCTAATAAGAAAAAGCTTTCTATTATGGCAGTTTCTTCTAAGCTCCGAGTAGCTCTTGCTGTTTTCAGTAAGAGCCGATCAACCAATCATTCTGGTTTAGGCAACAAATTGATAGGTACGCTTTTTGGGTATCGTCGTGGTCATGTCCATTTTGCTTTTCAAGAAGATGCGAAACTGAATCCAGCCTTCTTGATTGAACTTGCAACACCAACTAGTGTATTAGTCCGAGAAATGGCTTCTGGGTTGGTGAGAATTGCATTGGAATGTGAAAAGAAACCACAAAATAAAGCAGGAAAATTGCTGGAGGAGCCTTTATGGAGGACTTATTGTAATGGCAAGAAATGTGGTTATGCAATGAAGCGTGAATGTGGTCCAGATGAATGGAAGATTTTGAAGGCAGTGGAGCCAATTTCAATGGGTGCTGGTGTATTACCAGGGAATGTAGTAGGGTCCGAAGGGGAACTCATGTACTTGAGAGCAAGGTTCGAGAGAGTTGTTGGGTCAAAAGACTCAGAAGCATTTTATATGATGAATCCTGATGGGCCTGGAGGTCCTGAACTGAGTGTTTATTTGCTTAGAGTTTAGTTTAGTATCAATCAATCCATTTCTCATTGGTGCTTTTGTGCTTTTTTTATGATTTGGATTTTTTTTAAGCTGTTAAGCCAAGGTTTAAAAAAACATGGAGGGTGACTTGTCTCTTTCCATGTGTTCATTTACTTCAGATTAGGAGGAGACTATTGTTAGTGATATTTAGATAAATTAGGTGAAGCAACGATATGGGGATGGCAGATGGGCGCTGGGGTATATTTATGAATAGGGTTTTTACTATTATCTTTCTTTTTTGGAACTTTTTGTGGTGGTGAAAATTGGTTTTTGCCTTAATGAAATGTATGATATATCTCATTTTAAAAACTATCTTTAGTATGCAATTATGGTCAATTATTGTAGGAGCATAGCATTGCCAGTTTCCACTAAATTCACCTCGTACTGAAAAGCTATTATAATCTTAACAAAACTTTCTTCAAACCCATAAAACCATTTCCTTTGGGTGGTTGCCGTTGGTTGGATAGTAGATCTTTGATTAAGTCCTAATTCAAGAAGAAAAGGCCAGATTGTTGCTTTTTATAGTCTTATTCTTTAATTAACAGATCTCTTTTGGTTGCGTATCCATTTTATTATGTATTTAAAAGTGAAAAAATAACAAAAATAGTAGAAGTTCATACTTCAAATCCATAATATGCTTGTGAGTTTTTTTTGAACTGTATATGCTTGTGAGTTTTGAGCCATACTAGGAGTACTTGTTTAATTATCTCCATATCTTCATAGATTTTGCAGTTCAATATGTAAACCTAATATACCAAATACCAACTTTATTTATAATAATAATAATAATAATAATGGGATTGTATGTGTATGAAAATAGTGTACTTGCATTGAAAGTTGCATATGAAATTTTGGATGGAGAGAGAGCGTTTTCCCACATTACAATAACATGATTTTTTCCCCCTCAGAATAACAGAGTTAAAGGTGTCTTATTTTATTTCAAGTCTTGTAGTTTATCAAAGTACTCTTTCATTGTTCTGATAAAAAAAAAGTACTCTCTTATTCCCAACTAGTTTATCCCATTTTGTAATATAAAAATTTATGATTTCCGAAAATTTTTTAAAGCTATCTCATATCAAATATTATATGAATTTAAATTATCATAGTGAAATTATTGAGTTTGAATAAACAAAACATTAAAAAAAAAGGGAAATAAAATCTCTTATGGTTAAAACTTATAGGTTAATCATTATTGGAATTATTTTCTACAGCAAACCTCTTAAAAGAATATATTATTTTATTAAGGGAAAATTATATAACTATTCTAAAAACATAATTTTTTCAGTAATATGACATCTAAAAATGAATTTCAAAAACAGATTAAAAAAATTTAGAAATTACAAAAATATGGCGATATAAACAAGCAACAAATTTTATTTTCTATTAAAATCTATAAACCGCGATACGTTGAGGATACGTAGTATATATATTACTTATATATTGAATTAAATTTGAAAATAGAAGTGTTACTTTCAGTGGTGGAAACAGACATGCATCAAGGGGTGCAAAATTTCATGGTCGATGCACCGGTGAAGACGATCGGCTGCTGTCTGGCCGGACGGTGGTGGCTTGGTGGCAGCGCCGGCCTCTCATTTTCCTCCCTTTCTCTTTCTCGCTCGTCGCCTCTCCCTTTTTGCTCTCTGGATATTTATTTTTTTAAACCTCCTCTGTAACCAGCAGTCAGCAATCCTCCTAGGGTCGTTGGTTGCCATTGAAGTTTGCCATAAGCACCTATAAGTGCTTCTGGCTTCCGGCGAGAGGGGGTTGTTTGCCCCCCACGACTCCCTAGGTTCATCCCTCGTTACTTTTATATTTTCATTAATTATAGTATATATGAGGTGTATTTATAGTGAATACTTTGTTCAAAAGCTGAATTCCAAGTGATTATATGCAATAGTATTCAAAATAGAATAAATAGGTTATATATGTTGAGAATGTGTAGTATATATGTAATGTATATGTTGAGATAAATATAAAAATATAATCGTTGCTTTTATATTTTCTTTATTTATAGTGTATATGTGGTGTATATATTATGGATATAATGTTTAAAAGCTAAATTCCAAGTGATATCATATGCAGTATAATTCAAAATAAATAAATTGATTGTATATGTTGAGGATATGTAGTGTATATGTTGAATTAACTCTGAAGATATAAAAGTAGGAAAACATAAGAGCTACTTTTATATTTTCAATAATTTTAGTGTATATATAGTGCATATGTGTGCATAGGTTTACAAAAAGTTAAATTCCAAACGATAAAATATGTTGATATGTAATGCATATATTGATGATATGTAGTGTATATGTTGCATTAAGAATTTTATTAGATCTTTCAACAAGAAGAACATCTTAATCAATGGGAACTAACCCTTTCTTTATGGACTTCTTAACAACTGAAGGCTACTTTAACGATTTAATAATTTGACTATTTGATTTGGCAATGGACTACCAGAATCACGAGTATTAATCATTTTGAATGAATTAATAAAGTAAAAAAATAGTTTATAAAGAGAAAAAAAAAAGAACGGATAAAACCCAGGCCAAATAAAAAAAATAAAATGAATAACTAAATAATGATAAACAGTATGAGATCAAACAAATAATACAAAAATAATAAAATAGAAGAAATGATATGAGAATACAAAGAGTAAAATAGTGAGAGGAAAAATATAAGGAAGAACAAATGAAAATGGTATATATATTATGAGAAAACTGACGAGAAGAAGAATAAAAGAGTGTAAAGAACCACAATAATAAAAATAAGCGTGAAAAGCATAAATAAATACATTATCAAAACGTTAAAACATGTTAAATAGTGTCAAAACCCATAAAACTAAAAAGGAAACAAAGAAAAAGGTGAAAATTAAAAATTTAAAATTAAAATTTAAAATTTAAAAATAAGAATAAGAAAAATAAATATGTACAATATTTTTTAAAAACAAAATTTTAAAAAATAATCCATGTAATTTTTTCTTTTATTAATTCATAATTTAGATATCCTGTACCATTCAAGTACAAGTTAATTTTACATATCCAAAGAATTATACTCCTAATATTCAGTAGAAAAGAAAAGGAAAAAGTATATTATGTCAATTTTTAAATTTTTTTAAAATTTTAAAATTTTTGTATATTTTTAATATATGAAAAATATACTAGATATATATCTCTAAAAATGGATTATATTTTAATATAAGAAAGGAGATATTTTAAACTAAAAGTTAAACATTTAAAGAAATCCCCCAAAAATAAATACATAAAATTGTATACAGGCCGGCCCACTTTAAACTCAGAACTGGTCGAATCCAACACTGAGGCCCGTAGATGGACGGTCTACATTGCACCAGATACAGAGTATAAATAATCAATCTTCGTCTTCTAAAATTCCCACCTAATATAACATGCAGTAGATGATATGTAATTATCATAGTCTATATATAATTGGTTAAATTTTTTTCTCATTCCCTCATTGACATGTCCATCTATATATCAATATAAATAAATTGAATTCTTTTTACTGGAATTTGGTGTGTTTGTTAATTACCGTCAATGAATATTAATTTTGTTATTTTATATTTTTTATTTGTCAAACATGAAACTTATTGTTTAATTTTTAAAATAATAATCTTCTTAATTTCAATATGTTGTTACTGTTTTTCCTTTTGGTTAATTAATATTGTTCCTTTTTTAAAAATATATATAGTGTGTTAAGTCAATAATTTGATTATAATAAAGGAACTCTTTATTTATAACGTTATATGTTTATATATATGATATGAAAACACATATATTTGTATGTTTGTCTATCTTAATGTCTTAATTATTAAAATTTATTCATATATTTGTAAATTCTCAGTAGCAATACCTGTTTTGTTTTAACCGAAAAATTATATAATAATAATTTGATAATTATAAATGTTTTATATTTTATTATTAAAATATAAACGGTTCACCTAGTGAGATTTTATGGTATATTTTTTAAAAAAATATAGCTACATATTATAATTTAATTAGTTTAACTAGAATATCTAATTGAAATAATTGTTATACATTATAATTTCTCATTTTAATCTGCATTTATGTATCTTGCAACTCTAAATTGAAAATTTCTTGAAACAAGAATTGATATTCACTATAACAATATAATTTCTTTACCATTACCAATAAAGATGCGGTTGGTATTTTAATAGTTATTTTATAAATAGATATTTTTAGAAATTTTTATAT
Organism: Garcia nutans; assembly: GCA_947685225.1. Lineage (NCBI taxonomy): Eukaryota > Viridiplantae > Streptophyta > Magnoliopsida > Malpighiales > Euphorbiaceae > Garcia > Garcia nutans. Next base: position 12,598,535 of record CANTUV010000045.1, read on the forward strand.
GGTTTAAATTATTATGTCAAATGATATGCATGTATATGTTTATATATTATATCAAATTATATTATTACTAAATTACTAATAATCATATAGTATTTAGAATTTGAGCTCAGACGCTCTAGTTATGGTAGTACGGGTTAAACTTCTACTTTTTAAATTAAAAGTTTAATTTTAACTTTTTAGTTGAAAGTCTAAATAAACTCGAAATTTAACAAAACATACCTCTTTGAAAAGCTTGAAACGTCCTCTATCAACTTCATGAAGACCACATTTTTAAATTTGTACTTTACAACCACCGAAATTATACTTAAAATTCTGAAGATCCAATTCTGCCAAAAATTTCAGCTTATTCACAATTATAAGAAATTAATTTAAACTAAATTTAATTCAGGAATAATGAAATAAAAATACATAAATAAATTTAGAATAGATTAATTCAAATTAATTATATGCATAAATCTAATAAAAAATATAAGGTCAAATTACGCTTATTAAATTATCTCACACTTGAACTTTTTCTTGTCCTCAAGCAAATTAACATCATTAAATCAAACTCCAATAATCAATCAAACTCAATCAACCAAAGAAAAATAATAATCACTTATTCTTAATTTAAAACACTAAACTTCAAAGAATTATAATCTTGAATAACTTTACAAACTAAGCATACCCATTTATTAAGACAATAAGCAACAATTTCAATATAAAAATATAGCCATAAGCAATTCATCATCATTCCATTAATACAAAAATATAGTAATCATCACTAAGTAACCAACTCTACTTAATAATTTATGCTTCAAAATGAGTGCATTTTATGCTCCATTCACTTTTTTTTTTATCAACAACGAGTGCGTCTTATACTCCATCTCTTAATAATAAAAAAATTTTAATTAATTATTCATAATTCTCTTATTATCACTAATTTAGTAATTGACTACCGTAGTAATACATGCTAACTTAAGAATCTATGACATTACAATGAACACAAAAGACTATGATTCACCTGAAAATAAATATAATTATTATAATAAAAAAGCGTTCATAATTTGTAAAATTTTCAAGATCATAATCTCATCTATTCCATGCGTTAAATTGAGAATAAACAAAAATTATTTCAATTTGGCTAAAATAGTTCAATCATTACGTTAAAATTTAAAATAACAATAATTAACTCACTTAATAACAAGTAGAGATCAAAAGTCAAATATGTTTCAAAGTATGAGTAAATCAAGTTTTATTTTATTAAAAATCGAAATTTAAATCTAGTACAAATAAAATTAAAAAGACACGAAATTAAATGAAATTCAAAACTAAAAATAAAATTAATATAAAATTTCAAAAAAAATTAATTTTTATTTCTAATTAAAGAAAAATTTACAAATCAAAAAGAAAAATTCATACTTAAGCAACAAATGGCAAGACACGTTAAGCGACTGCTCTCCTTCCACACTTAATATTTTTATTGTCCCCAATGAAAAATACTTTATTATAAACAAGATCACATAATCCAAACCCAACATTCGACACTCTAAATTCTTATCTTTAGATTTAGATATTTTAAGAGTTATAAAGAATTCAAGAGTGAGTTTTTTATAAGTTTTATATCTCTTTGCTATCAATTTTTCCCTCCTAATCTAGCAAACAATTGTTTCATTCTTGCATCAATACTCAAATATTTAAATATAACATGACAATAATATCTACAAGGAAAAATATTTCTTAAACATAGAGATAAAAACCTCTTACCTTCCTTTTCATTATAAATGAAAAAAAAATACCAAATTGAGAAGAGAGATCTACCTCATCTCTTGAAGAACTTGAAACTTTCTACTTGTCTTTCCTTGATGATTATTTTCTTGCAACGTTTTTTAATTGTGATGCCATGATTTAATAATTTAAGTAATGGATAAATGTGATTTGGTAAGAATTTGTGTGATTGTAGAAAGAAATTGAGTTAATTTTTATGGTTTGTGGTTAGAGATTTTTGAGATTTTTAGGGAGAAGAAGAAGAAGAGAATAATAATAATAAATATAATAAGTGAGGAAAGAGGAAAAAGGTTTGGATATTTGTGGGTACTGAGTTAAAAAATATTATTTTTTTAATTAAAAAATATTTATGTACTACTGGAGTGATCGCGACGCGTGTCGCAATCGTTATAGCAACTACAACAACTACAATAATTTTTTTTACAAAAGTAAATAAAAATCCAAATTAGCTCACTTTTTCTTGTTTTTTCATCTCTCCCTTAGCCATTTGCTTGAAAAATAAAATAAAAACTAAAATACAAAATTAAAGAACAAAAATTAAAATACCAACCTGTAAAATCAAACACACTAAATTAATAACTCCAAATTAACTCAATCAAATGAACTAAACTACTAAAAACAAAAGATTTAATTGGAATAAAAGAACTAGAAAATTGGGTTGCCTTCCAAAAGCGTTAGTTTAAAGTCTTTAGCTTGACTTTCTTTTGGAGCTCAAGTTGAAAATCACAATGTACTTCCTTTTTCACCATATTACTTGTTGTTGTTGACTTTGAAGTATGCTTTCCAAGTTCTTAATACCCTTCAATTTCTATTTGTGAACTTATATCCATGGGTGAAGTGAAATGGATTGCTTTATAGTTTTCTTCCTTTGATTTGGAATTTATTATTAGGCAAACTTTGAGAGAATTATTTTTAATGAAATTTTTTTGAAGAGATTTATCATTTACCTCCACTTGAGAACTTTTAGAAGGAGAATCCTTCAGAGATTCAATCATGTTAAACTTCATCTGATCATCCTCAATTTTTAAGGTGAGCTTGCCACTCTTTACATCAATTACAACTCCAACGGTAGCTAGGAAGGGTCTCCCAAGAATCAATGAAACATCTATATCTTTATTTCAATCCACAACTATGAAATTGACAGGGATATAAAATTTTTCCACTTTTACAAGTATATTTTCTACCAAGCCTTCAAGGTACTTAACTGATCCATCTTTAAGTTGTAAGGTTATGCTGATAGATGTTATCTCTGTGAGTTTTAATTTCCTGTAAATAGGCAAATGCATTAGGTTAATACTAGCACCTGAATCACATAATAATTTTAAAATTTAAATCTACCAATTTGAAAAGGAATAGAAAAACTTCATGGATCCTTAAGCTTAGAGGGAATTTTATTTTGAAATAATGTGTTGCACTTTTCAGTAAGTACAACTGAAGCTACTTCTTCCATCTTCCTCTTCTTAGAGAAAAGATCCTTTAAGAACTTCACATATATTGGCATCTGAAAAAGAGTTTTTATGAAAGGTAAATTAATGCGAAGTTGCTTAAAAATTTCAAGAAACTTGATGTATTGTTCATTCCACTTATATTGTATCAGCCGCTGAGGAAAGAGAATGGGTGGCACGTAAGATTTTATCTCTTGTTTAATAGGTGCATACTCTTTTTCAGTTTCACTCTCCTTGGTTGTCAATTTAGAAGAAAAAATATGTCGAACTAGAGTTTTCTATGCTAAGTCTTCAAGCTATATGCTATTTAGGAAAATAGCATTGCAATATTCTCTTGGATTAATTTCAGTTTGACTTGGAAGCACTCTTTATGGGCGATTTTTAAGAGAACTTGCTATTTAACCAACTTGAATTTCCAAATTCTTATTTTGAATTGCAATCTGCTCTATTCTTGATTTTAATTTGTTAAACCTTTCAGAGGCAACTCCAGTAAATTTTTCCAAAGCTAATTCATAAGATGGTTTACTTTCTTCTGTTTGTAGTTGGCTTTGAATTTGGTTTTTCAAGAATGGAGTTTGATAAAATGTCCTTTGGTTACCTTGATTACCACCCTAAGGTAGGTTTGGATGGTTTTGTCATCTAGGATTGCAGGTGTTTGCAAAGAGAAATGGTGGTGCAAAATTTTGATTTCCTATAAACTGAATCTGCTCTTGAACTCTACACTCCATAGTTCGGTGGCTTCTCCATAATTTTCACAACTCATAACAGAAGCAAGGTTCACATGATCAAGGTTTCTCGCTAAAGTATCTACCTTGGTTGTTAAGAGAGATATTTCATCCACTTCATGAACTCTGGCTACCTTCTTAAGCAAAAACCTCTCACTTGACTAATGATAATTGTTTGCTATCATGGATTCAAGCAATTCTAATGCTCAGTTATATTTTTGTTCATAAGAACACCTCCATCAGCTGCATCAATTGTACTCTTTAATAGTCCTGTTATCCCATTATAAAATATTTAAATAATCAGCCATTATGAAATTTCATGGTGCAGACACTTTCTTTGAAGGTCTTTAAATCTTTTCCATACTTTATAAAGTGACTCTCCATTAAACTACACAAAATTGGTGACGTCATTTTTGAATTTTGCAGTTTTTTCTGGTGAAAAATACTTTGCCAAAAATTCTTTAGAAAGTTCATCCCATGTGTTGAAAGTTTCAGCAGCTTGACCTTGCAACCAAACTTTTGCCTTATCCTTTAATGAGAAAGGAAAGAGGAATAGCCTAATCGCATCATCACTGACTCTATTAATTTTGATCGTCTCACAAATTTTTAGAAAATTTTCCAAGTGAGCAATATTATCTTCTTTGTTCAAACCATAGAAAATCTGTTGTTGAGTATCACACCCCATTTTTAGAAGTGCGACGGTCCTAGAATTCAGGTAGGCTTAAGGCCACCAGGCACCACGTAGAACCTAACTAATTTATGAATTCATACAAATTGGTTATTGCATTAGTGAATTAAAATTTTATTATTATTTACTCATAATTTTATAATATATTATTACACATTTATTTTCATATTATATATTATATACAAATTATTTTTTTGTTACATTATAGTTTACTTTTACAATTTAATAAACTATTCACAATCATACTACGGAGTAACTAAAGCATAGTACAAAGATAATTATTTAATTATATATGATAATATTTATTAATTACATTATTTTCAAGCTTTTTGCTGAAAGAAGAAATCAAGAAGTTGATGGTCTTGAGTCACCTCTTTCTGAAACCATAGACAATGGGGTGAGTCATAAACTCAATGAGATTATAGTGTCACAAGGGTAAGATGTACAATAAAATAATTTAAGGTTCAAGAATAATAAATATATAAGGTAGTAGCCCAATAAAGATATAACAATAAAATTCAATCCACCAGAAATGCCCACAATAATTGGACCAATATCACAAAAGCAAATCACATAATATTATAGATAACACATAGCAATAACACTGAAGAAAATATATTATTATTTCAGTGCTATCACACATCACATTCACATAAGGGTAGCTTCTACCCTACAAATCACAAACTTCTATGTGCACATAGCCTGATGGTATAGCCCCCATCAAGTTGAGATTCTGTCATATTAGCTAATCAAATGGCATGGTATGATCACATAGGCCAAGAGACCACATTGGTTTTCACAATTCACAAATGCAGAATCCTAAACAATAAATGATATCAAATGGCTCAAATATCAACAATGGTTAAATTTTCATCAAAGAATTTCAGATGTGACAAAGCAAGGGTTGGACACTATAACTCACCTCGAATATATAAATTTGATTCCTCTAAGACATTGAGAATTATTGGTTGGTTCGATGGCAATACCTGACATATATTCACATCCATAAATAAATCGCACATTTAGGTTTATTTTTAATTTTTATTTGTCATTTTTGTCTTAATTGTTTATTAGGCACCTATGTCATGTTTTAACATCTTAATATACTCTAAAATTTATTTTATAATTATAAATTCAAATATCACAAAATTATATTATAATAGGGCTATACAATATAATAGATTCAAAAATGTGTCATATGCCTAAAAAAATATTGGCTTCTTCAAGTCATTTGATTTACTTATTTATTAAATTATTATTTATAGTTTTGGGAATATTAAATACACATATTAAAATTTATATTCATCTATTATATGCTTATATTTATAACCAAATCAAATATATTTTGTTATGCTCAATTCAGTTCCAAGTTAATTAAACACCTAAATTTCAGTATTTGAGTAGTTTGTATTCATTTAATTATATATTAATTTTTTCAAATTAATTTATCCTAAAATTTTTTCAGAATGTTTTCAACATCATATACGACCTCTCTGTAAATTTTCACATTTTATAGAGTTCATTTATATAGGTAAATAATTTAAACACAGTAGCAAAATCTCAGTGGTATTCATTCAGACTATTAAAATGAGCAGCTTATATTCACTTATTTACTCACTTACTTTTTTCTCATCATTTTGACTAGACCTTTTACTACAGTCTTCTCAACATCCAAATACAACTTTCTATAAATTTTTATGAATTTTAAATCTCGTTTTCATATTGAAATAAATAAAATACAGTAGCTAAATTATTAAAAGTTCAAGCTGTATATTTGGGCAGATTTGAGTGTTAGGGTTTATGGTTTTATTTCTTTTAATTTCTTTCAATAAAAATCAATTTTTAACATCCTAAATACTTAATTAATATGTATGAATGATAATATTTAGCTCAGATTTAATAAATAATAGATTTAAAGTTATAAAAACAAAATAAAAAATTAATATTCAGATTTTTAAATTCTTATCTTTAGGAGTTCCTTTGCGTTCTTTGCCTTTATATCACTTTGTTGATTTAATTTTCTAATTTAGATCATTTTTAAACATAATAATCTAGTAAAAATGATTTTTGGCTGCTGAAAAAGAGAGAAATTCGTGATAGAGAATAGGTATTTTGATAGTAAGGAGAAAGAAGATAAGAATAATTTTTTTTCTTTGTCATCTTTTAATCATCATTTGACCAAACCCACTTTCTATTCAAACTAGGTGAGTCACCCACTTCATTTGGCAGAAAAATGGCTAAGAATTAAGTGGGTAAAATGTCCATTTTGCTCCTCAAATATTTTATACTCATTTGTTAACTTGAATGTTCTTATAGTCATTTCACATTATAATTTACTATCTGCACTTGTATTAATTTCTTTGAAGTTATTTTTCACTTCTAAATTTTAAATTTTAAGTTATATTATATGGTTTTTATGTATATTATTATGTTAAAATATTATTAATTAAGTTATGGTACATTTTAAGTATAATACTTTAAGATTTTTATACATATGAGTTAACGTAGTAGCTAAACGATTTTAAAATTTTCATTTTTATTATTCTAGTAACATATAAATTTTACTTCTTTGTATATGAATGATTCCTTTATCATTCTAATAGGTCATTTTGTTCCTCTAATAGTTTATATACAAATATAATTAATTATTTAACAACTTACAGTTAATTGATTTGATTCACAATTGTTATAAATTGTAGAGTTTTTAATTCAAATACTTTAAATTTTTTATTTATATTACTTTGGAACATTATAATTTTATTTCAATCAAAGTTTTTCCTCACTTTATTCATTAATTGTATAATATTTAAGCTACTAGATTTGTATTTCATCTAGGGTATTACATTGAGCCATGTTGATGAGAGCTAGTTTAAGTACAAAATTATTAGCATTCACTGTAGGTCGAGTGTTGCTTGACCCAATTTGAGCATTAGACATGGTGTATTCCCTCAAAGTTAGGTTTCTTGGTTGAAGTTAATCTTGTGGATCCACCATGTTAACTTCTTCGTCACTAGCTTTCTCTAGGTCAATTCTACTTTATGTTTCTAGATAGTTTTGTGCTCAAATATGTTCCCTTTCTTCTCTTTCTAATTGAAGTCACTCTTTTCTTGTTCTATTGTTCTCTATGCACTGCTTCTCAATTTCAGAATTATATTATTCTAATACTGCTTGTCGATTACTGCACATATAACTCATGCAAAAAAGTAAATAAAAATAATTAAAATAAATTTTAAATTAATAGTCTCCTTGAACTTACTGCTATCAAATTAATTTTTTCTTCCCCGGCAACGACGATAAAAACTTGTTATGTCGATTTGTATATATCGATTTTAAAATCGTAAGTGGACTGTTCTTAACAAGTAATATAGTGAAAGTAAAAGTCGATCCTAGAGGTAATGATCAATTTGATTAACTAAAATTCAAATCAACTATTATTTAAAAATTAAAAATTTGCAACAATTTAATTCTTTTTCTAAATAATTTAAATCTATCCAATTTAATTACTCTAAATTAAGTATTTAAATAATCAATGGTAAAGGAGTATGATTAGATTTCATTGGCGTTTTTATTATGGGTCTAATTAATGAAGTATTAAGTTTTAATTCTTAAATCCTAGATATCCAATATCACTCAATTTATCCACTTCTCTCTCAAGTAAGGAGAATATAATTGGACAATGATTAATTACTATTCTCATGTTAAATAATCAAAGTCCAATTCAATTTAATCAAGATATTAATTTTGGATCCCTAAGCAATTAATTTATCTCTAAACTTAATCACTCAAGGTTGATGATTTCACATCAAAAATCATATTCAACTTTCGTTTTTGGTATGATTCTTTAAATTTAACAATTAATGGCCAAATAATTACTAATCAATTAAACTAAAATCATTAAATCAAGGATAAAAAGAAAATCAATCTATGTATATTAATAGATTATAATCAAACTTATTGTTCAAACATCCAAATCCACTTAATCCCATAAAGGGATTAGTTGCTCATAATTAAATTAAACATAGATAAAATAGAAATTAAGAAACAAAACACAAATTTCATCATTATAATGTTCAAAATAAGAAAATAACAAAGCATTAAATAATATGTAAACTTGAAAATATAAACTAAATAGAGAGTTCAAACGAGGTTGATGAAGAATCCGGCAGAGACGACCAAGTCTTCCTCTAAAGTAATCTCCTTATTCCTTTAATTTCTAATTGAGATAAAATTAATTTACTCTAGACAAAATATGAAGAATTGTAGGCTAACACTCTAGAATGCTGCCTCGGTGTATTGTTCACATCCTCTTTGAGTATCCAACAAATAGCTCATTCAACTTAGATTCCTACTCCTACTCAATATCTATTTCAAAATTTAAATTTAAAATTAAAACTCAATTTTCATTAGATATTCTCCTTATCTCCAATTGACTCTTTCAGAAAAGTTTTATCTCCAGAAGAGTAGATAGTGTTAGGCTTTTGAATTTCCTCATTCGGATTTCAGATGCCTTAGTTATGGCCTGTTTACTCCCAGTGGTACGAGCTGAACTTCTGCTTATGAAATTAAAATCCTAATTTGACTTTTTAGTTGGAAGCCCAAACGAACTCAGAATTTAACAAATTAGACCTATTTGGAAATTTTGAGATATCCTCTATCAACTTTATGAAAACTACATTTCCAAATTTGTACTTTACAACTATCAAAATTATACTTGAAGCTCTGAAGGTTCAATTCTGTCAAAAATTTCAGCTTATTCACAATTACAAAAAATTAATTTAAACTAAGTATAATTCAGGAATAATGAAATAACAACGCATAGATAAATTTAGAATAGATTAATTCAAGTCAATTACATACATAAATCTAATAAAAAAATATAAGGTCAATTTATGTTTATTACCATATAATAGACTAACCGTCAAATCATGGGATAGAATTTGGTTTAGCAGAAAAATCTAGACTTGTTATTAACCTAGGACCTCAAGAAAATTAGGTATAAGTAATTTGTGTGATGGACTAGAAAAGTAGGATATCATCTATGTCTAAAAAATGATAACTGGGTTAGGCCTAGTTACATATGAAGGGGATTATTGGAAAATATAAATATACCCACAACATAAAACTATAAAACAATATAATGACAGTGAAACATATAAGTACATATAGTGCCGGTGAAACATATAAGTAGTACAAATTAAGCCTTAACATAAGCCAACCGATTTTCTTTTAAATGACGTTTTATCGATTTTCTGTTAGTTGACATTTTAACTCCATTCATATAATCACTATGCATTTTTCTCAATACTCCTAAGACCTATATAATTTCTACAAAAAATAGCATTTAATATAAGGAAAAATCATATTAAATATGCATTCAATTAAAAAAATATTTCTTTACTAGTAGCCAAAAATAGGAAAATAAAAACAAAACATTATGAATTATAATTGCAGAGGTATTTTTCTTTTTTTTTCTTTGGTAACTAGGAACAAAAACTCAGCGGGACCATCACCCCTTCGGGGTCAGCCTGATATACTAGACAATCTAAATTCGGGAGAGACTAGCCCAGCAACCCATCGTCAGAATCTGTATTTTTCTTTTTAATATCAATAATCACACAATTTAATAATTTAAAATGAAAATACTGCCTAACTTTACAAGGAAGATAATGCTTTTGTTACACATGAGCATTAGAAACAATGTAGAACGAGTATATGAATATTTGAACCATATTCTGTGAGAAAAAAATGAGGGAAAATTATGCGCATACGGGGTTTTGATTTTGCCTTTTCAATTTTGCAGCAAACTTTGTTATTATTTAATTACATCTGAGCGTGCTTTTTTTTTTTTTTCTATTCCTTTCTTATCTTTTCTTAAACGTTGATTTTTTTATTTTTTATTTATTTTTTTATTTATATTTATTTCTTTGTAAATAATTTTTTCGGACTCATATTCTCAATATACATAAAAAAATAAATATATATATAAAATATATACAGAATATATATAAAAATATACATACAATAAATAATAACATATGTACAATATATACTAAGCATCCACTAAACATCTATAATATCTATTAAACATCTATCAAATATCTACTAAATATCTATTAAATATTTATAGAATTTTTTAATATTTTTTTAACTTTATTTTTTAATTTTATATTTATAGATCATAGACACAATATATACATAATATCTATCTAAAATAGATATAACATACATAAACAAATATATAACACACACAGTATCTACTAAAAATCTCCCAAACATATATAACTTTTATCAAATATCTATATAACAAAATTAATATATTTTTTATTTTTTATTTTAATTTATATAATATGTAAAATTTATTTAAAAATAAATTTAATGATTTTTATTAATATATTTTTATATGTGTTGCTTTTTTAATTTTTTGTGAGTGTTATTTATTTTTTGTAATTAAAATAATTTTTTTTTATAAAAAATGACATATTGTATATTCTAAAAATAATTTAAAATATTATTTTTTATTATTTTATTAGAATATTTTTGTTTAATCGTGAAGTTTTAAAAAAATAAAAATTAAAGTAAAATATTGATTATAGTGAGAGAAAATATATTTTTGAAAAAAAAAATTTTTTTAGTGATGGGTGAGATGTTTTTAAAAATTTACTTAATTTTTTTTAAAGTGTAAATATTTTTATTTTTTATAGTATTTTTAAAATAAATTTTATTTTTTTGGTATTTTTGTAAATGCCCCAAAAAATAAAATAAAATAAAATTATATTCAAGGCCAAGATAAACTCAATATAGATTTTGAAACCTAATATGATCCAACTTGTCGGCCCATAATCAATCATGCAAATTTTTGTGATGATAAATTTCATGGATTAATTCATAAGTTTATAATTTCATAATTTTATGTTTATAATTTACCCGTCTCTCTTTTTTTCGCTTTAGGGTTTGTTCTCTCCTTTCCTCTTTCTAGCAGCTGCTCTCTATTTTTCATATTAGGTCTAGGGCTGTTAAGCCCGCGACAATCCTAGACCTTCTATTTCTTATGTTTTTTTATGGTTTCTTTATTGTTTTCATGTTTGTTGTGTGCTTTTTCTTCATATTTGGTCTTAGTTGCTATTTTGCATTGCGTGTAGGGATTGCAAAATAGTCCAAACCCGATCGACCGCAATTTGATCAACTCAACGTGCTATATTAATTTAATTTGATTGGATCAGTCGATTTCAGTTTGTACATTTATTAGTAAAACCGATCGAATCAGACTGAACTGACCACATATTATCAATTTTTAAAAATAAAATTTTTTGACCAATAAATAATGGTCGGGCTAGCAGACACCTAAAATTAAGATGATGCATATTCCTAATTTGGTACACAATTTTTGCATAAGAATAGTTTTTATAAAATATTTGATAAAAAATATACAGCATGTGCACATTCTAAATTAATTATTTTTTTTTATTTTTGATTTAAATATTCTATTTGAACCATTTAGAAATAAAAGAAAATTATATGGCACGTTATTTTTTGTGCATTGCTCCCCAAAATATGTGAATATGGGCATTTGAGCTTGCTTTAAAGTAGTTTCTCGAAAAAGATGCAATTAAAATTGCTGATGCTAACCTAATTAAAGCCTTGATTAGATTTGCATTTTGCGTAAGTCAGGTAGGATGTTTAAATTTGGACAAAATCTGGAAAATAACTTTACAATATTGTAATTATCAAAAGTATTGTTGTCCACATGCTCCTCCCCAAAATTACTCTCAGTTTGTTTCTCTTCATAGTCTTACAACCCAATTAAAGAAAAAATGTTTTTAAAGTCAAATAATAAATGATCTTTAATTCTAAAAGTTGCATTTAAAAGTGAAAATATACCTTAAACATATGTTTTAATTTATTTTCCCATAGAATTTTTTAAATTTAGACTACTCAATTAAATCCTAGTTAAACTTTTTCTTTTCTATGCGAATTTTTTCAAGAGGGAAGTGAATAATTATTAGAATTTTAACCATTTATCATAGAAAAATGTTCAATTATTAATTTTTTATATATTTAAAATTTAAATTCGAAATCATTCAATTACTATTAAATTAAAAGTGATAAATATTTAATTATTAGTTTAAAAATAAAAATTATAGTTCAAACTAAAAATTTAACCATGTATAGAAATAGACTTTTAAAATGAAATTTACAATAAAAATATAATAAAAATATCATATATTATGTATCTCATGGTTAATGAGGAACATATGAGCTTTATATAGCTTATTTTTATTTAGGTTGTTTTTTCTAAATATTTATACATTAAATTTTTTTTTATAAAGTAATATTAGACAATTTAGCGCAGAGTGAGGATTTTGTTTTCCGAAACAAATAATTAATGGTGACTTTAAAATGTCAATAACTTGAGATTAATGTCAGCTCTATACTTTATTTTTTAATACTAATTTTACCCTATACAATTTCAATATGACCGACGAGTGGGGAAAAAAAAGTTTTCTTATTTTTTATTTAATTATAATACCACTAATAATGATATCCTGATCATTGCTGTCTGGCAATGAATAAATTTACCACTTTCTTAGCTAAAAATATCTATATTTATTAATTACTTACATATATATATATATATATATATTAAAAATATATATAATAATAAGGCTTACACGAAAATGATACAAAATGCTGATATATTGAAATATAGGATCAAGTAAAATATTTTGCTGCAAGTAGATATGTTATTTTCCGAATTTAATATTTTCATATATATCTTCGTTAACGTCTAAAAATTGATTTTGATTTATTAATTAATGAAATAAAAAAAATAAAAGTATAAAAATTATATATAAATTCTTAGTGAATCAAATTAAATTTAACATTAATTTTTAAAAAATAGATCTCAAAGTAAATATTTCAAAATTTATACTTAAATAAGTAAGTGAGATTTGAAGTTAAAATTCAATCGAAATTTCTCTATATTTACTGTTTTTTACACACAGTTTCAATTAGAAAGAAGTTTCAGAGTCCAAATCTTTAATTTCTTGGTACTTACATCACTGAATTAAACTGAATTTTAACATATATATTAGGTTGTTGAGATAATATTTTAAATTTCGGGATTTTGGACTAAATCTGGCAACTGCTAGCTGTTCTAACTTTACAATACCATTAATTACTATTTAATAATTAAATAGTAATTAAGACTCTTTTAGTTGCCCTTAAGACTCAACTATCTAGTTGCCTGCAAGTAAACACCTCATCAATACAGAAAAAATAATCACTTAATTAATTCTATAATTTTCCCATAACTAGACTTTATTATTATTATAATTAATTTACTATATCTGATTTTTAATTAATGAACTGTCACGTAATGAAGTATTATGAAGTTTATACTCGCATTGTATATATATATATATATATATATGTATATGTATATGTATTGCAAGGCATTGACAAAATTGTTTGCTTGGGGCAGAAATTCAGATCCACAAAGTCTACAAAAATGATTAATTTATTAATTACCACACAATATTGAAAAGTCAGCTCAAATAAATTTCAATTTTACTATTATTTTTTGTCATTTTAATTGGGGCTTTATATCATTGTTGACCTTATAGGGAAAATCCAATTTGAGAAAGAAAGGAAAAAAAAAATGCAAATGGTGATGGCCTGACACGTTTCATTTTTGTTGGTTTTGATTAGGAAAATAATAATATTACAAGAAAATGTGACCATATATTTTATTATACACTTACTTGAGAGGATGAAAAAGGTCACCGTATGTTGATTGAGATTACACATAATAGTATAATACTATTATTTTTATTATTATCAATTATTTATTATTATTATTATTATTATTATTATTATTATTTCCTTAAGGACTTTGCTCAGTAGGTGACATGAAAATTTGTATAGATGGAATTCCGTACAAATTATTTTAGATATCTAAATATTATTTTAATCATAATTAGTTAGAACGTTGAACTTTATACACATATTAAGATATATGTATGGCTCAAAAGACGAATATGCCTTTCACACATTAATTAGAACAAGATTAGCCTTGCAAGAGACAATTTTTTCTTTATATATATATATATATATTAATTATTTATGTACACGTGTCGTTATATGTATATATAAATATATATTAATTATTTTTGTAAATGTGCTTCATGTAGTTATTATAATTTTTTAAATGATTATATGTTATTAAATATTTCATAAAATATAATTATCATAATTTTTGAAAGTATAATTAATATTATTAAATTTTAAGTATTTAATAAAATAAAAATATTTAATTAATAATTAATAAAATTTATGAAAACTGATATTAAATTATTAAAAATTTATATATTTTAATTTATATATTTATATTTTAATTTGTTGATAGTTATTATTTGTACTTATTGTAATGTTTAAAATTTTAGATGCTAAACTCTTAATTTAATATTGATAATTGATAGTAAATTGTGATATAAGTGGTATGGATAAGTGATTTAAATAGTGGATCTCAAAAATTTACTGAAAAAATTATGTATTTTTACTATTTTACGAGACTAAAAATCGAATTAGAATCAAAAGTTAAGAGTGAGGGTGCACCGTAGTTAAAATGAGAGTGACTACACTAGATTAAGCCATATATATATGTGTGAACAGGTGCGTGTATGTGTAGAAACTTCTCTCTTCTTCTTTCTTCTTTCCACGTTCATCACCACCTTCACCACCAAAAACTCTTTCTTTTTTTTTCTTTCCAAGATTTTAAATAAAACTTAAGAGAAAATTACATCTAGATATAAGTTATTAGAAGAATAAGCTAAAAAAGTTGAGATTATCAACAGGTAATTAGAGAAAAAGAAGAGTTTAAAGAGGTATGTGCTTATGTATTTTTTATTTGCAATTATCTAAAATTCTATGAATTTTATTGATTAAAGTGATTGATTGAGTTGTTTTTGAAGAGTTTTTACTAAAAATATTTAATGTAAGCTCTTTCTATGTTAAAGAAATTAGTTTTGATCCATTGTTATAATGTATTTGGATATATGAAGTTTAAGTTGATAAGTGTTCAAAAAATAAAATTTTGTTTGACACAACCAGTGACACGGCTATGTCATTGGGAGTGTTAATGTTGTTGTGTTTCAGTATTGATGACACGACCAGTGATGCTCATGTCATTAGGCGTGTCATAGATACTGTAATGAAAATAAATGACACGGCCAGTGACACGTCCATATCATTGGACGTATCGTAGCCACTGTAATATAATTTAAATGATACGACCAGTAACATGCCCATATCATTGGGCGTGTCACTTGAGAAAATTACTAAAATAACTTTTTGCTTGGTTTTTTATTTGTAATTCTAGCTGTAACGATTATAAGTCCTCAAAGTGTAAAGAATTTCTTTTTGAAGTCAACTCTAACAAGTAGTATAATAGATTTATTTAAATATATGATAAAGTGTGATACCAAGCGTCGATCAAAGAACTATTCCATTGAAGTATTATGTATGATTTAATGTTAATTAATAATTATTGAATTGTCTAAATAATACTGATTTTAGATCTAGTTTGGGATTGAATGACTAGCTAAAGATAGGATATCTAAAGTGATAGTGGGCACTCTGTGCCATCAATAGACACTCTGTGTTACCATATTCAGTGGGCATTTATGCTATAGTGGGTCATGGCTAAAATTTTATACAGTAGACATTAAATTACCGACAGTGACCCGTTATCTAAATCTAGAATTTGAGTTCAGTGTGTATGGGCATAATTAAAGAAGTTATCTACTTTGAAAATAATGTGTTATATTATTATTATTTAATTAATCGATTTTGTATTTAATCGTGTTTAGTATTTTAAGATTCAATTAATTTATTAATTTCTTTATTTAATATTTCGAAAGCAATACTTTTTATTGTTTCTAAACTATTTAATGTTTGGATCTCTTTCTTTTAATTTTTCTTGCATATTGTGAATATATAAGCATCACTAAGCTTTGCTTAGCG
Source organism: Garcia nutans (assembly GCA_947685225.1). NCBI lineage: Eukaryota > Viridiplantae > Streptophyta > Magnoliopsida > Malpighiales > Euphorbiaceae > Garcia > Garcia nutans. The sequence goes on from CANTUV010000045.1 coordinate 12,615,181, forward strand.
TGTTAGAATTATTTTCTGATGTGCAGATCAAATAAGAAGAGTTGAGATTGCGGAGTAAGAGATTTACGTTCCTGGTCAACTGCATCATAAAGGTTCAATAATAATATTGTAAATATTGTGTTTTGTATAGTTCTCATGGCAATACCTTATACTTTTGTATGACAATTGTATAAGTTTGAAAGTAGTTTGAAAATTATAATAATGTAAGTTAATAATATAATTTCTTTACAATTTAATAGATATATGTTTGTAATATTGGATTGGTTATAGTAGTTATTTGGAAGCTTAACAACTGCATTAATACATAGAAATATTTTGGTTAAATTTTTGTGATACATATATTGACAAGTGTAATTGTTAGGTGACATCTCCTATATAGTTAAGTGTGTAGACTATGTAGGAGGTGTTATATTTAGTGGTATCAGAGTATGTTTAGGCGGTCCTAAGTTTATGGGTTAAAAAAAAAGAGAAGTACAACTGTCATTACTATATGAAATATATAATTGAATAAATGTTTGTTTTAGTTGATTTTTAATGTTTAAATGTATAAAATGACCTCTGAATCCCATCAAGGTGCAGAGGAACAAGCTGCGTCCTCACACAGTCAAGCTAGTGTGAAAAATCAACAGCCCTCAAAATCTTCTGTGGAATAAATTCCATTAGATTCCTAATTTGTGAGAAATATGGGGGAAGTCCTCAGGCAAATTATAAGAGTTATTCCTCCTGCACAACCTCCAGCTGCCAGTGTCCCAAAGATCTCCATTGGAGAGAATTAAAAAATTAGGAGCATAAGGTTTTAAAGCTCGTGATATTGATGAGTCTTCAGTAGAGAAGTATTGGATGAAGAGGATTGTGAGAGATTTTAATATTTTGTATTATACTCATAAGAAAATATTAGAGTGTAATTTTTTTGTTTTAGGAACAAGCTTATGTCTGGTGGGATACAAAGCAGAAAGGTGTACCCATAAGTAGACTCACTTGGGTATTTTTCAAGAAGGATTTAAAAAGGAATATATTAGTGAGATTTATTTAGAGAAGAAGCATCAAAAAATTTTGTATCTTAAGCAAAGTCAATCATCTGTGTCTGAATATGAGAGACAATTTGTTCGCCTCAACAAATATTTTCCAGAGTTGCATCTGAGGAAGATAAGTGTAAGCGGTTTGAACATGGTTTGAACGGTTAGATTCGGGTGTATTTAGTAGCGATGAGGATTAAAGAGTTTTTCACTCTTGTTAATGCGGTAGTTGCTATACAAAATTAGATTAAATAAGAGTAGGAAAGAAAACAACAGTCAAAAAAGGAATTTTCTAGTGAACAACAACAAGGTGGCCAAAAAAGACAGAGAAGTATTCAAGCCCAAACTCAGAGGTCTGGTAGAGAAAGTGGAGCTAGTTTTCAGAAATCTAGAAGTGGTAGGTTTGGAGTGGCTACAGGCTCATCTTCAAAGGTTGTTATTACACCTTGTCAATATTATGGTAAGGGTCATGCAAGTGAAAATTGCTGGTATAAAAAGAGACTTGTTTGAAATGTGGTTCTTTGGAGTATAAAATCAGAGATTGTCCAATGATAAAAGAATTAAAAATTGTTAAAGGACATAATTCTATATTGAGGTCTCAGTCAGACCGTAGAACAGGTAGAGATGGTCGATCCAGTGTTAATTAGCAGAGAGGATCTGAAACAGTTGATAGACCTCAGACTCAAGGCAATGCTCCAGCTAGGGCTTATGCCATGAAAGCTGTGGAGGACCAGGATGCTCCTGATGTTGTAGTTGGTAAATTTTTTTTACTTGGTCTTGATATGTATGCATTATTAGATCCTAGATCTATAAATTCTTATATATGTGCATCTATAGCTTCAGGGAAGAAAATATGTGTTGATAAACTTGATTATAAGATAGAAGTTATAAATCCCTTAGGCCATATTGTGAAGGTAAATAGAGTATATCAGAATTGTCCACTTAGAATTCATGATGTTGAACTTTCTGCTAATTTGATTGAACTTCCATTCCATGACTTTAATGTAATCTTAAAAATGGATTGGTTATCCCGACATCAAGCAGTTATGGACTGCTATAGTAAAGTTGTATCTTTTAAGATTCCGGGTTATGGTGAAATTGTAGTTCGAGGAGAAAAATAATACTCTTCTAGTTTAATTTCTGCAGCTAAAGTTAGAAGGTTGATTAGGAAGAAGTATGAAGCTTACCTTGCTTATGTTATTGATAAAGGACATTCAAGCAAGGCGTTGAGAGACATACCTATCGTAAGTGAGTTTTCGGATATTTTTTCAGAGAAATTACCTGGAATACCACCGGAGAGGGAGGTAGAATTTGTTATTGATGTAGTTCCAGGTACGACACCAATTTCTATTCCGCCTTATAGAGTGACACCTTTGAAATTAAAAGAATTAAATGTACAACTTTAAGAATTGCTTGATAAAAGATTCATAAGACCTAGTGTGTCGCCTTAGGGCGTACCAGTATTATTTGTAAAGAAGAAGAATAGTAACTTAAGATTATGTATAGATTATCGACAGATGAATAAAGTGACTATTAAGAATAAGTACCTGTTACCTAGAATTGATGACTTGTTTGATCAGTTGAAAGGAGCAGGTGTTTTCTCTAAGATTGATCTTAAATTGGATTATTATTAGATGAAAATTAAAGAAGTAGATATTCCAAAGACAACTTTTCGAACTTGATATGGTCTGAATATGTCATTATGAATTTTTAGTTATGCCCTTTGGTTTAACTAATTCTCCAGCAGCTTTTATAGACTTGATAAATCGAGTCTTTAAACCTTATTCTGACCAGTTTATAGTTATTTTCATTGATGACATATTGGTTTATTCCAGAAATAAAGAGGAGCATAATAAGCATTTGAGAATTGTATTACAAACACTAAGGAAAAATCAATTGTATGCTAAATTATCGAAATGTGATTTTTGGTTGATAGACGTAGCATTTATAGATCATGTAATATCAGCTAATGGTATTCGTGTGGATCCTAGTAAAATTGAGACTATTTTGAATTGGCAGCCACCAAAGAATATAACAGAAGTTCAAAGTTTTCTTGGGTTAGCTGGTTACTATAGAAGATTTGTATAAGGATTTTCGAAAGAAAGCACTTCCTTTAACTAAGCTCCTTAGAAAAGAAACTAAATTTGAGTGGAATGCCCAGTGTCAAGCTAGTTTTGAACAATTGAAGGCTATGTTGATTGAAGTGCTTGCATTAACACAACCGACCCCGAGTAAAGATTATGTTATTTATAGTGATGCTTCTCATCAGGGACTTGGTTGTGTATTGATGCAAGAGTGTAAGTTAATTGCTTATGCTTCTAGATAATTAAAATCTCATTAATTGAATTATCATATACATGATTTGGAGTTAGTTGCTATTGTATTTGCTCTTAATATCTGGCGAAATTACTTGTATTGTGAAAGGTGTTATATTTTCACTGATCATAAAAGTTTGAAATACTTACCAACACAAAAAGAACTAAACTTAAGGTAAGGAAGATGGATGAAATTGATCAATGATTATGATTGTGTCATCGACTATCATCCTATAAAAGCTAACGTAGTAGTCGATGCTTTAAGTCGAAAGACTTTAACAGGTATGTTATAAATAAATATTATAGTACTATATGTATATATAAATTAAATAAACTAAATAATACAATGTGTTATGTTAGCAGAATTAAGGGTTGAACTAACCATAAAGCAAAAAATAATAGAAGCTCAGAAACAGAATTAAAATTTGTTAGAACTTTTGAAACAAGTGCATGAAGGTGAAAAGCCAGATTATGTTGTGTTAGAAGATGGTGGATTGTATTATAGAGGTCGATTATGTGTACCTGATGTGAAAGAACTAAAGAAATGTATACTTAGTGAAGCTTATAATACTACGTATACTGTACATCCCATAAGCAATAAGATGTACCAGAATTTAAAGTCTCATTATTGGTGGCCTGGCATGAAGAGAGATATTACTAAATATGTGACTCAATGTTTAGTGTGTCAACAAGTCAAAGCAGAAATCAAGTTTCATTGGGTCTTTTGCAACCTATATCAATACCAGAATGGAAATAGGATAAAATCACCATGAATTTTGTGACTGATCTTCCGACCACCCAAAAGAAGCATAATACAATTTGGATAATTATTGATCGATTAATCAAATCAGCTCATTTCCTTCCCGTTTGAGTTGATTATTCTATGGATAGACTTGATGAATTGTATATTAATGAGATAGTTAGGCTTCATGGAGTACCAATGTCTATTATTTCATATCGAAACTCTCGCTTTACTTCAAAATTTTGGAAAAGTTTTCAGAAAGTGTTAGGTACTCGACTTTATTTTAGTACTGCATTTCATCCACAGACTGATGATCAATCGAAAAGGGTGATACAAATACTTGAAGATATGCTTAGAAGTTGTGTAATCGATTTTGAAGGCAGTTGGGATAGATATTTGCCTTTAGTAGAATTTTTCTATAACAATAACTATCAGACGAGTATTGGAATGGCGCCATATGAAGCACTATATGGAAGACAGTGTAGAACTCTATTGTGTTGGATGGAATTGAATAAGAGCAAACTTGTGGGACCTAATCTCATAAGAAAAACTGAAGACAAATTGAAGCTTATAAAGGATCAATTACAAATTGCAATGGATAGACAAAAATCTTATGTAGATTTGAAACGGCGTGATATTGAGTATAGTGTGGGAGATAAGATATTTTTGAAAGCATCACCGTGGAAGAAGGTTCTTCACTTTGAAAAGAAAGGTAAACTAAGTCATAGATTTATTGGACCATATAAAATATTTGAACGTGTAGATCCAGTAGCTTATCGACTAGCTTTACCTCCAGAACTGGCTAAGATTCATAATGTATTCTATGTGTCGATGCTTAGACGATATAGATCAGATCCTTCAAATGTGATTCAAACAGAGTCCATTGAAATTCAGCCATATTTGAATTATGAAGAAGAACTAGTGGCTATTTTAGCTTGTGAAATAAAGGAGTTGCGTAATAAGCGCATTTCTTTAGTAAAAGTGTTGTGGAGAAATCATTCGATAGAAGAAGCTACTTGAAAAAGCGAAGAGACGATGAGACAACAATACCCTTAATTATTTCAAGCATCTATAACAGGTAAATTTTAAGGATAAAATTTCTTTAGTGGGGGAAGAATTGTAATGCTTAAAATTTTAGATACTAAACTCTTAATTTAATATTGATAATTGAGAGTAAATTGCGATATAAGTGGTATGGATAAGTGATTTAAATAGTGGATCTAAAAAATTTACTAAAGAAATTATGTATTTTTACGGTTTTACGAGACTGAAAATTGAATTAGAATCAAAGGTTAATAGTAGAATACACCATAGTTAAAATAAGAGTGGCCACACTAGATTAAGCCATATATATATGTGGACATATATGTGTATGTGTAGAAGCTTCTCTCTTCTTCTTTCTTCTTTCCACGTTCATCACCACCTTCACCACCAAAAACTCTTTCTTTCTTTCTTCTTTCCAAGATTTTAAATAAAACTTAAGAGGAAATCACATCTAGATATAAGTTTTTAGAAGAATAAGCTGAAAAAGTTGAGATTATAAACAAGTAATTAGAGAAAAAGAAGAGTTTGAAGAGGTATGTGTTTATGTATTTTTTATTTGCAACTATCTAAATTTCTATGAATTTTATTGATTAAAGTTATTGATTAAGTTATTTTTGAAGAGTTTTTACTAAAAATATTTAATGTAAGCTCTTTCTATATTAAAGAAATTAGTTTTGATCTATTGTTATCATATATTTGGATATATGGAGTTTAAGTTGATAAGTGTTTGAAATATAAAATTTTGCTTGACATAACTAGTGACACGACCATGTTACTGGGTGTATCAACGTTATTGTGTTTCAGTGTTGATGATGTGACCAGTAACACGCCCATGTCATTGGGCGTGTCATCGATATTGTGATAAAAATAAATGACACGGCCAGTGATACGCCCGTATCATTAGGCGTGTCGTAGCCACTGTAATATAATTTAAATGACACAGTCAATAAAATGTCTATGTCATTGGGCGTGTCACTTGAGAAAATTGCTAAAATAACTTTTTGCTTTGTTTTTCATTTGTAATTCTAGTTGAAATGATTATAAGTCCTCAAAGTGTAAAGAATTTCTTTTTGAAGTCAACTCTAACAAGTAGTGTAACATATTTATTTAAATATATGATAAAGTGTGATACCAAGTGTCTATAAACAAACTGTTTCATTGAAGTGTTGTGTATGATTTAATGTTAATCAATAACTATTAAATTGCCCAAATCATACTGATTTTAGATCTAGCTTGAGATTGAATGGCTAGCCAAAAGTAGGATATCCAAAGTGATAGTGGGTACTCTGTACCATCAATAGACACTCTGTGTCATCATATTCAGTGGACATTTATGCCATAGTGAGTCATTGACCAAAATTTTTTACTGTGGGCATTAAATTGCCGACAGTGACCCTTTATCCAAACCAAGAATCTGAGTTCAATGTGTATGAGCATAATTAAAGAAGTTATCTACTTTAAAAATAATGTGTTATATTATTATTGTTAAATTAATAGATTTTAAATTTAATCATATTTAGTATTTCAAGGTTCAATGAATTTATTAATTTTTTTATTTAATATTCTGAAAGTAATACTTTTCATTGTTTCTAAACTATTTAATTTTAGATCTATTTCCTTTAATTTTTCTTGCATGTTGTGAATAAATAAGCACTACTAAGCTTTGCTTAACGTATTAGAACTATTTTTTGACGGACAGATCAAACAAGAAGAGTTGAGACTGTAGAGTGATAGATTTAAGTTTCTGGTCAACTGCATTATAAAGGTTTAATAACAATATTATAAATATTGTGTTTTGTATAGTTCACATGGCAATACCTTATACTTTTGTATGACAGTTGTATAAGTTTGAGAGTAGTTTAAGAATTATAATAATATAAGTTAATAATAGGAGTTTTTTACAATTTAACAGATATATATTTATAATATTGGAATGGTTATAGTAGTTATTTGGAAGTTTAACAATTGTATTAATACATAGAAATATTTTAGTTAAATTTTTGTGATACGTATATTGACGAGTGTAATTATTAGGTAACATCTCCTATGTAGTTAAATGTGTAGACTACATAGGGATGTTACACTTATATTTAATTAATAAAATAAACTACATAATGTTAAAAAACCAAAGTAATAAATAAATAATTCAAATTTTTATAAAAATATAAATTATGAATATTTTAAGTGCTCTTGATATTTTTCAAGTTTTTAATTAAGATAAATAAATTTAAAAATAAATATGATTTTATAATTTAATCTTTTATCTGAAGGAGCAAAAGCAAAGTTAATAAGAGGAACTTATGAATTTTTTTTAATAGGATTATACATTCACATGCCTCTTATTTTTATTCTTACTTTTACTATTAATTTTAACTTATTAAGTAACCTGACTATATAAATAAAAACACTATTGATGTGATATATAAAAATAAAATAAAAAATTCAATAAAAAAGAATAAATACATACAATAATAATAAAAATGAAAAGAAAGTTGCCTAATGTTTTTTTGTCTTTTAATAGGAAAGAAAAATCTTAAATGAAAGATTTTAAATTAAATTTTTATTTTTTTTAGGTTTGCTCCATTATTAATTTAATATTTAATGGTAGTAAATAAGAATTATCATAAACATAAAGAAATAACAAAAATATCATTGAAAAGCACATATAGTTGATACTTCATATATAAATATAAAAATAAGTCATTAACCTGTAAAAGTAAAGAAAAATGAACTAAAAATTAATAAACAAAATTGAAGAATTAATTTATACAAATAAATATATAAATATAAAATTAAATCTTCAATATAAGTAACAAAGAAAATTGAATTAAAACTAACAAAAATTCTTAAAAAACATAACATGTGGAATATGATTGATTGATCGATATTTTAAACAAATATGAAAAATTGATATTGTAAAACATAAAGGAATATAAGAAAAATAATAATCTCCTGAATATGTATTTGTAGTGAAATTATTAATTTATCGCAATTATTATTGAAATATGAATTGGAATATAATTATAATTTTTATTTATATTAATTTTTTATTTTTTAATTATATACATTCTCTTTGATTAGAATACAAAAATAAGACATACCACACCAATCAATTTAGATTTTTTTTTTTAAATTTTGAAAGCCAATCTTTAGAATACAATTCAAACGTTTTTTATCTTAAATTTAAGAGAAACTTAAAACGTTTTTTTTTTCCTTTCAAAAAAAAAAAATTTTAAGAGAAATTTATATATGTAATATAGATATAAAGATATAAATACTGAGATAGATTTATTTATATAAAGGCAATAATTTTGATTTTTGCATAATCAAAATTAGGCTTTAGCTATAATTGATATTATCCATGGACATTTTTTATTAATAAAACTGCAGCTTGCATAATTAAACTCCTTTCATGAACTTTTTATTTATTTATTATTCTACTTTCCACTTTCCGTAAAACTATGCTTCCAAACCAAATCTTTCTGTGAATGGGAAAAAGGATTTTAGCCATTGTTGTCGGTAATAAATACAGCAAATCAAAAACTAGAAAATTTTCTTTTACATTTAATCAATTCTCTTTTAAATAAATTAGCATTGCAAATGTAATTAAATTTCATTGAAAAAATATCTGGCATGGCAATTATTTGATCTTAAAACATATATATAATCAATATCTTATTTCAAAATTGAAATATTTCAATTTTTAACTCTTTTAATATAAAAATTATGAATTTGCTTTTAATATAAATGAATTATGTGCTATGAAATAATATTATTAATTAACAGAAATTGAAATAATCTACTAAAATCACATTTTACCTGAAAAAATAAAATAATAAATTATTAGCAATGTAGAAGTGGGGTAGGCAATGACATTTTTGACATCAATTTCTAATCTAAAATTACAACCACGTTGAATGCCTTTTCTGGTACCGGTATTAGACCGTCCATCTACAGTAATCAAACTAGTTGGTCCAAATGATGGCTTTATATATATTATATTGACATGAAGTCAAATTTCAGTTTCTGATAAAAAAAGAGAGTCAAATTTCAGAAATTAAAATTAATTAATCAAGAGATACAAGCATTGAGAAATACCCCCATCAAAATAACCCAATGATATTCTCTAATAAAATGGAAATTAAATTAAACTAAATTAAGCTAACTGAATCAAATCAAATTGAATTGAATTGACTGAATTTTGATATGTCCTAAATTAACAAAACAAAAAGTATACAAAACATTTCATATTCAAATGTGTATATAATTCCGGTCATGACCAAAATAAATAAAATCCTTTCTCCTATTCTACCTATACATTAATAAAACTATAAATCTAATATCTATATCAAAAGAAAATAAAAAAGAAAAAAGGAAAAACCCAGTTGCTTGAATATTGTCTTGGCTCATTATCCTTCACTGATCAAGACAGATTCAAGAACCCAAAATCTGATTAAAGAAGGAGTAGAAGAAGAGCAAATAAAATTATAAGGTCACTCTTCAATTCAATTTTGCTCAGAGTTGTGCCTTTTGGATGGAGCAGAAGGTGGAATAGGAACACCTTTAGGAAAGAAATTGAACATCTGATTCCCATAAATGAAGCTGGTGGTGTCGTACAATTTCCGATGACTAGGCCTTATATAATTTTCCGATTCGGTTAAGATTACCCTTTTGTCAAATTGCATCATGAGAGGTCTAGCAGAGGCACAATTAGAGCTTAAAAGAAGCAAAAACAGAAAGATAATACCCATCTTATTGGAAGAAGAAGAAGAAGCAGCCATGGAAGATGTTGTAATTTGGTTTAGGGCTTTAGAGAGAATTTAATTATAATGATTTTGTGAAATTCTGAGATGTTTTTATATTTTTTTTAACAGAGCTCTCTATTTATGCATGGAAAGTTAACAGAAGGAAAGTGGGTATGCAAAGAGAAGGAAACAGAGTGAAACTCACGCTAACGACTTATTTATTGCATTTTATGTTTTGATTTTGAGGATGTCAACGTTTTTAAGTTTAATATTCCAAAGGTATTTGGTGCCGGCTTAGACTTTTGTATGCTCCATTGTGTGTATATGTATTATAAAATTTCTTAATTACCTTTTTCTCTTTTGTATTTTTTTTTACTTTTTTTTTCTTAATTACCTTTTCAAGGTCAATAAATATATTCATTCAATGGATTTAAAGTATAATTAATGCTTTGTTTCGTAAGAATTATTAATATATAATAATTGTAAAGTGCTATACTATTTATAAATATACTAGATTATAAGTTTATATTATAGTTTGTATGATAGATTACTAAAATTATTGATTATAGCGTTTATTAGATTATTGAAATAATTAATTAATATATTTTATATTAATATATTAGTGAAATTATATTTTACTGAAAAAATTATATCATCATATAATATAATAAAATACTGAAAATAAATTAAAAAATATTAATTTATTTGATTATAATCTAATTTGATTAAAAAAATATAAGCAAAACTAAAACTACCTTTATAACATCAATTTCTAATTTACCATATCCTAAAGTAATTATATAATTATTTTTAATATGAGACTCGTTAATTATCTTTTTCAGTGAAATATTTTTTTTTACTCTCCTATGTAAAATATTTTACTAATTGGTTAATAATATTTAGTGAGTTTAATATTTTATTTTATATAAATTATTTATAAACAATTATTATATTATTAATTAAAGAAGATTATACAATCAACTTTTTTAAAATTTTGGCACAACTAAATGTACTATTAATATCAATACCGTTTTGATATTCTACTCCAAAATAATAATTTAAAACATACATATATTTACAGTGTTTCTAAACATTTGTGATATGATATTTCACATATTAAATAAAATGGTGACTAATTTTTAACATTAAAGTCTTTTTTAGTTTGCTATTATAAACATTATAGTCATTATAAATATTTCTTTATTATAGCGGGGTAAAATTTCACATATTAAATAAAATGGTGACCAATGATTTTTTAACATTAATTTTTTTTTAATTTGCTATTATAAACATTATTGTCATTTTATAAAAAAAAATTATTTATTTTAGCGAGGTAAGAAAATACAAACTATGTAATTAAAATCCATTAAAAAATTTTGTATTAAAAATCAAAATTCTTAAACAAATAAAAGAAAATATCCTTAAGAATATTTTTAATAAAAAAATCCCATAACCTTTCAATGTATTTCATATTTTGTTTATTAACACTCTACAGTATGTCCCTTTAATTTTTTTTTGACAGGTTGAATACATTTTTAGTGAAAATTAAAATTGGTTATAGAGAGGTATGAAAGTCAAAAAAATTAAAATATCGCATTTGTTTTTCGACATGAAAATATCTAAAAATATAAAAAGGCAAAACTTATTTATCTAGTATTTCTACATATTTCAAATTTAACTATTCCTAGTGTATTTTTTGAAAAATAATGCAAGTTTTTCAATAATTTTAAATGGTAACTATCAAATTGTAAACCTAAAACTTTGATTTTATGATTGACAATTTATTTAAAAGATAAAGTTTTATTTTTTCCCCCAATCAAATGCAGGATTACAGACTTAAACTCTTTAACTTTTGTAGATTTGAGGATTTCAGTTTCATACTCTATTAAAATATTTGCTAATGTATGTGTCATTTCAGCTTTAGTAAGTCTGTATTGGGTTAACCTTTAATTTTACTCGATGTTTTTTTCATTGAGTTGCTACTCATAATTGCGGTCACCTTCACTTGATTTCTCTTTTTTCCTTCCCTCTCTTTCTTTGTCTAACTATATTCTGTTTTAATTATTGAATAGGTTTGCAATTAAAAAAAAAAATTCTAAACCTAAGTGCATTATTTTCGTATTTGTATTTAATCCTTTTAACCAAATGATTTTTGTAGGTAAATAAAATACAGTAAGTACTGAGTCCTCTGAAAGCTCTAAGATGGTTTTTTCCCAGAAAAATAAAGCCGATACTGTGCTATTTTCCCCTGTTTTCAATTTTAAAAAGGTCTATGACTCACACGTGTATATTTTTTTTTCTTCTTGTAGATATATATGCAGTAATGGAAATTAAGTTACCATCCAACAAATATAATTCATTTATATTTATTTGGTGCATAGGTCCAAAGCTTTCAAAGACGTACAAATAGGCTACTCTATTAATTAAATAAATATATATATATATATAGTTAGGTGAATTTCATCCTCAATGATTTTCTATCTTATTATATATATTTTACAAGCAAAACAAATTGGTATCTATACATTTTTGTGATAGATACAGAAATTGATTACAAGCAATGATTCTTGAAAATGTTACTTTGATGGATGAGTACTTTCATAATAATTGGAAAATGTAAGAGACATCCTTTTCTTGTTTCTTTTCTGAGATAGATGGATATGCTAAAGCACAGGATCAGATAACTTTATTAATCTGCATTTTCCAAAAAAAAAGGAGGAAGAAGAAAAAAAAAGTAGTAGAATTCAATAATCAAATGTTCGAGTCTAGTGAAAATAAATTAGCTATTTTTTTTTCATAAGTATTATGCCAGAAATTATTCACTATGTATTATGAAATAATGTTTATGCATGTATAATAATTATTCATTTATAAAATAGTTTGTGACCTATTCATGAATTATAGTAAGCGTCTTTACATAATAAATCCGTGCTAATTGAATTATTATTTTGTAATTAATTTCTTTGCATAATATCATAAAAATAAATACATAAACATAAAATTATTGCTCTCTTTTAATTAACAAGGAATTACCATCTTTTTAATTTATGAACCGACTTGTTATTCATACATATAAAAGTATAATATATTGACTAATTAAGATTTTAGATGATTTTACACTCAATTAAAGCCATTCATATCCATCCATTTTGCTCTGTCTAATCTTCACTCTCTTTTTATGAAAATATACGACTAATAAATCAATCTGGTAGGTGAATTTCACATAAAATAAGAAAGAGATATAGAATAAATTAACCAATTAATTGCTTGTTAATTATGATAATAATTCGACCATGTATATTTCTGCCATCAACATATAAAGATTTTCATATCCATTCATCAAAATATCATATTGCCATTTGGATTAAATTTAATCCATAAGGATTAAATTAAATTAAATTGCCATTTGGAAGCTGAAAAATTGCCCAATTTTTTTAATTATATATATGGCCTAAAAATTGAATTGAATAATTTAATTTTATTAGTACAAAAATTGTATTTAAATTTGGATAGTGTTGAATTTAAATAAGGGGATCTTTTGCGTGCGAAGCTCTTTTAAGAAAAAGAGCTTAAAGGGGTCCACTAGCACTAATCCCTGAATATTACATTCATTTTGACATTGATAGACATCTGTATTTCGAATAAAATCTTAATTATTCTTTTTTCTTATATTATAACTAAATTAAGTGTGTCCAACTATTATGCAATTACATGCTACTACGCAATTTTAATTAACTTGTTTGTGATTTTGATGGTTTATTTAAAAATAAATAAATAAAATATATAGGCTACTCTAATGATCAATTCCTTGATAGCAAAATATTGTATTCACTGTATCTATTATATTTTGAACGATTGCACATGTATGTATATTTTTAGTAACCAAACCTCACAATAGAGAAAAACATTGCATGTTATTTTTTTAAATCATTAAATAAATCTCATTCGTGAAAAATATGGTAATAATTCAACAAAAGAATAATGAAATCAACAATTAAAAAATAACTTAATAATAATAATAATAATAATAATAATAATGTTGAATAAATTAATATATTTTTCAAATTGCTATTTTTAAAAATTCTTCTATTTTTTGGTATTTCTTTTTTTAGTCAATTTTTAATATAATATACAATTTCCTAATTTTTTTCTACAACTAATTCTTTTATTTTATATTTCTATTTTTTTTGCATGGCTTCTATTCTTTATTTTTGTTTTTAAATAATAAATTTCTATATCATTAAATTTATTTTTTCTATTTATATGTATGTGTATGTATGTCAAATATGCAATTATATTCAAGAATTCATATGTAAAATTATAATTCCATTATCTATGAGATATTCATCTCAATTTGCTCTTTATTGATTGCATTGGTCATGAAAATTTTTAAAATCTCAAGTTATTTTTTTTATATTTTTTTATTAATTTATGTAATTATTGTGTAAAATTAAGACGTATTAATAAATGTTAAATTTATTATTTTAAAATGTAAATATACTATATAAGTGTTATGACTAATAAAAATTTTAAAAGCATAACTTCAACAGGATAAGTTCTTACTGACTTTAAATTTTGTGCCTCTATATATATGTATGTATGTATTGGTTGGTTTTATTCTAATTTGAAAACTTTTTTTTTATATTCCTGTGTCAAATTATAATTATAAAGAAAAAAGTTTATTAATTAAAAGATTAAAAGTCAAATTGATTTTTAAATGCATTATATCATATCATATTATATTATTAATTTAACTTCTAAATTTAGGTGAAATCTAATTAAATATTTTTTATTTCTAAATTTGTTGAATAGAGTAATTAATTTACCTTTTTAATGCAAATAAATTTGCATTGATAAATAAAAAAATATATTTATAAGGTACAAATAAAATTATATAATTTTAAAGTACCTAAGATATACATAACTACTGAAGTTACTGAATCTCATTGAACTTCTTTAATATAAGCAGTAGATAATGGTAACATATTGCGGATAATTTTTCTTTTACCATGACATTTATTTTATCTGTCAACTATAAAAAAATATCGAGCCACCTTTTATATGAGAATGACACTTCTATTAGAGAAAGATAAATCTCTATTAGAGAAAGACACATAAACTTCAAATCATAAAAGACAAAACCTCATAATAAAAACTTAATTTATATTAAGTTCTATTCTAAAAGATAAAAAAAAAAAAGAACAAGAACACATACTGAATTTTAGATCTATATTAAATGCCATATTAATTTGCTTGTTATTAATTTATTAAATTCATAATATTAGAGAAATCAATTAATTATTGTCAAAATTTAAAAATTGAATTAATAGTATAATATAAAAAATTTGTAAAATCAATTTCACTTTACATATCCTTTAAATTAATATAAAAACTATTATTATTATTATTTTGAAAGCATAAAAACTATTATTATTATTATTATTATTATTATTTTCAATTTGACTTTAAGATAGAATTGCAACTAAAATACTCAAATTGAAAAAAACATTAAAATTAAAATATAAACAATTATAAAAATTCATAAAATTAGGTTAAATTTATTTATTAAATCATAAATTAATGGCTTTTTAGAGTTACATTTTTTCTAATATATTGAAATTGCCATTATATATAGGAAAATTATATTCCGTATTCGGTGTATATGTAATCATCTAATAGTAAACTGCTGAAGGAGAAATAATATAAAAAATAATTATATTTACTTAGTTTTTATTGGTTGAATATATATATAGAGGGTTGGCAGCAGTGGCGTAGCCAGGATTTTAGATAAGGGGGGTCCAATTCAACTTAAATACTAAACATTAAAAATATCAAATTATAAAAGAAATAAAAAAATTCCAGATTATAAACTACAAAAAAATAATAATTTCAATTTAACTTCATACTACTTTTCTCAAAAAAAAAAAAACTTCATACTACAAAATCAAATTAAACATTTCAAATTTATAATGTCCTCAAGTATTCAAGCCAATTTCTTAATTCATTATTTTTCAAATTTCAATTCATTTTAGCAAGATAAAAAAATTGCAACAAAATAAATATGAGATTAAAAGTAAGTGGTGTACCTATTCTTAACTTGTTGCCGCTGCCTTGCTGGTGCCAATCGGTGAAAGAATGAAATTGAAAAAGGAAGAAACTGTTATCTGAAAAAAAAAAGAAAGAAAAAGGAATTAACGAAGAAGAAACGTGAGAAAGAAGAGAAGAGTCACAATTAAGTTATTCTTGTTTGTTTGTAATGGGCAGAGTCATTGGCAAATCTTGTTTGTTTGTAATGGGCTTGATTAAAAGGCCCAGTTTTAAAGATTGGAAAAAAAAGGATGAAAAATGTTGGGAGCGTGTATCGAAGTTGCGTGCTCTCACATAGTAAGGTCAAGCTGTTCCATCTCAACCAATATAATATTCATTCTTAAATATACCTAAAAAAATTTTATTTTTAACTGAGGGGGGAACAGGGCTCCATGGGACCCCCTTTATCTCCGCCTCTGGTTGGCAGAGCATGACTCCCTCAAACTTACAAACACTAACCCCTCAAACGTACAAAAGAAAATAATTAAATATATATACAATTTTTATTTAGATATAAATTATATTCTCTATTATATATTTTGCTCCCCTCCAGAGGTGTTATTTTTGAAAAGAAATGATTTGATTAGTGTGCAATTAAAGATAACTATCTCAGCGCATTGAGACTTAACTTAATAATAAATGCACTCTCTTAAACAATTCAAGATGGATTCTCTTTTTACGGTTGTAATATTAAAAATAAAAAAGGACAACTATCTTAATGAATTAATAAAATTAAAACTTTTTATTTTTTTTTGGGATAAAAAATAAAGAAGCTCTAATTATATTAAAACTTCTACTTTTCTCTTCTTTGTCACTTTCTACCTCTCAAAATTTTTTTCTTTATTTTATTTTATTTTATTGTTCAATTGAAGCTCAATTGTTAAAAATTATACTAAGTAAATCTTCAACTTCATAAGGCATGTCTCTTTTATTTATGCAATTTTAAGTTGATGTAATTAATTATTTTTTTAAAATTAAAATTAGCAATTGTATTAACAAGTTGATTAAATAAGGATTGTAATATAGAATACCATCATTGAACATCATGTTATGTTCAAATTGATTGTTTATTAATAACGAAATTTTTTATTGAAAATTTATTATAATATTTTTTTAATGGACTATTTATGATCCTCCTTAATTAAAAAATTTTCTGAGTCCTGCATATATATTATACATATAACAGTATAACTTAAATATTTGACCCAAAAGAAAAAAAAAAAAAACAAGAACATTAATAATAAAGTTATATCCTTGGGAGAAAAGAAAATAACAAAAAGAGGAGATGACTTTGAACAAATACTTACATGTTGAGGAGATGGCATGGAAAGTAGTTGCGTTATCCATTCAAAACGAGGTTTTCTAATTAATTTCAGATGTCAACGTTGTTACCAACCGTCAGACTAATTATGCTTAATTCTCATTTAAATATTATTAATAATTTATTATTATTAATTAATTGTCATATTATTTGCATGGTGCCAAAAAATTGAGCGTCCATTTAGCCAAGCATGGTGCGACTCGATCGAGTCCATTTCTAATTTTCTAGGTAGACTTGAGGCGAAATTAGCTCGGGAAGGTCAAGCTAAGTGGGCTTATTGATCTTGATGTGTTGGTCCTTATCTTTACAGTTGCATGTTTGATGGTTTGGTTGAGTCACTCTCTCTTTAATTTTCCAAGCAATTTTCCTAGAAAAGTTTTGTTTACCAATTTTCCAAGAAAAGCAAATGTATGAGTTATTAATTATCGCGGGAATATTTCTTTGCTTGTTCATCTGTTTTTCTATTAACTTGACTAGGCTTATCTATAAGTAAAAATATTTGGTCATTGCACCAACAGGAATGCAAGATTGATTGTTTCAATTTTGGGGTTGTTGTCACTTGTTGGGTTAGAAATTTCTACTGTTTTATTTCGACGATTATACATATTTTTAGGATTTATTATTTTTATTAATTTTTAATAATTGATTAATAAAATTGTTATTTTTTAAAAAAAAATAGAAAACTATTTTCATTATTAGTAATTAGGATTGAGGGGCTAGCCTAGTCCCCATGTAATGCATCACAGTAGACCTGATCATGAGTATGAAGATCCATTCTAAAATAACCTAAATTTTGATTTATTTGACAATTAACCTTTTATTAATTTTAATATTAAAAATAATTATTTTTAAAATTTTAAAGAAGTTAATCATTTATTATTATTATTATTATTATTATGGCAAATTTCATAGTACTGTCACTGTCTGGGTTGCTTGTTCATAATTTCCAAAAGCTTAATGGACGGCTGATGCAAGGTTACTGTGCAATTTCTTTAGTTTTAATTAAGTCACGTAAAGCAAAGTCTGTCAAATTTGAAATGCTCCTGTATACCATTTATCATAATTTTTCAATTCAAATTATCCTTTTGTGCCATAATTTCTAATTCAATGTGATTAAACAAAAAAATAAATGAAAATTTTCAAATTTAAAAGTCTTACCAATTTCAATTTAAGAAAATTTGAATCATATTTTTTTATTATAAGTCAAATATCCAATAACTGAATAATATTAATATTTTTTACAAAAAAAAATCATATTTTAAAATATAAGTTAAAAAACTTTTATGATTTTTCATTATTTGCAAAAATCTATCTTATTTGAAAAAATCTTTCTTATATAATATACTAAATAATAAAAATAAATATATTTCTTTGATAAATAAAATCTAAAAATAAAAAAAAATAGCCATATCAAATGACCATGCAATAAAAATGAAGAGTCATAGATATGTTATACCATTATTTAAAGAATTTTCAACAAAATACCTGTGTAAACTCTACGCTCAAAGAAAAAAATAATAATAATAATAAAAAAAAAGAATAGTCAAAAATTCTCATCAAGGAAACCGCCAGCCGACTCCTTGAATGAAATTCAATGGATGGCTACGGGTCCAACAACAGGAAGCAAGTTGCTAACATTCAGCCTCCTCTCCAGTTTACACCGCCATTACAGGGTGGACATTGTGTTGAAAGAAAACAAGTTTAAGATAAATTTCACAATGAAAAGGGATAAATTTAATGAAGAGTATATAAATATAAAAGATTTATAAATTTAATATTTTAAAATTTTAAATTAAAGTGTGATATTAAATTCATGAGTATTTTCTCTCACTAAAGCTTTTTAAACGTATCTTTTAAGTAATTAGGTTCTCCAGTGCCAATACATGATAGAAGAGCCGATAATTTAATAGAAATGGATATAAAGACTGTGATTATATCATGTAGTTGTCTATGTCCTTCTATGTGGAAGAGTATATGCTACTATTTTTAGTGAATGTGCATGCTGATAAAAGTATAAAGGATTCCAATAGACACTATATACTTAAGTCAAACTTAAAAAAGAATTCTACTTTAAGGAAGCCCATATCTAAATGTGAAAACTTACCCTTTAAGGAGAAATTATTAAAATATGGTAAGTATAAAAAGAATCCTACATTTAAAAAAATGGATCCAATGGAGGATATATAAGTGCAAGGGATTTATAAATTTAATACTGTAATATTCTGATGATTGACAATTGTATGCAATGGATCTCATTGAAAAGGTGTATGTGTAATGATGTTGAGTTACAGAATATTTCTGTTATTGGTTACAGAGGTACAGTATATTAATATTGTACAGAGATAATGTTATACTCGATTGATTGGCACTGATATTGACTGGGTTAAGCGCTAAGCGCTATTCATTGATTTTGTTTTGGTTATCTGATAATTGGTTTTTATTTAATGAACTCTAAATGGATCGAACCTGGAATGGTCATTAGTGCTTGGTATCTTGTGGTTATGGCCTGATCAACCATAACGACATATACTAAGTAGACGATACCATCCGGATTTGTGTATAACTATTGTAATGACAGTTTTTGATGGATAATGATTATGTTGGATTCAATTGCGTGGACGCAATTATTTTAAGGGGGTTAGATTGTAAAACCCTTGGTTTTTGTATGATTTTAAGTATAGGGGCAAAATAGTCATTTTGTATCCTCATATGTCGTTTGAACATAATTTGGTGGTTTGAATGTCTTTTTGATACTCGGGACGACGAGACGGTCATTTTGAGTATAATATTGTATTTTTGAGTGCCGAGGGTATTTTCGTCATTTTTTAGATTTTTATCGTTTTCGGTATTTTCGGGTATTATTATGGGTAAAACATATTTATAAATTATTTTGGGTTAAAGTTTGAAGTTAAAAATAAATTTGAATTGATTTTGTGAATTTTATGGTTTTGGGTAATTTTTATGAAAATAAATAGTTTTGGGGTGTTTTTAATTAAAATAAATTAGATTGGGGTCAAAATATAATTTTTAAAAGTTTTCTTTCCTATAAATAGGGGTGTTAGGGCACCCATTTGTGTGTCTAAAATTATTTGCGCCGTTTGAGAGAAAAAAAGAAAAAAAATAATAAAATTTTCCTTCAAATCTGTGCGTCTGTCGTTTCGTCAGTGGGCGTGCGGAGTGCCCGTGTCGTTTGGCGAGGCGCTGGCGTCGTTCGGCGGAGAGGCGCGAGCCAGGGGCTTGTCGTTCGGCGTGCGAAGCTCCGTCGTTTGGCGTGCTGCGGGCTGGCTCGCCGATGTCGTTTTGGCCTCTGTTCCAGTAGCTCAAATTTTTGAGTTTTTGGGTTTTTTGAGGTTTTTCTTGATTCCTTTTGCATTATTTCGACTTCCATTTGATTAGTTCATGTTCATATTATATTGGGTTGGTATTTTTCTTAATTAATTTGGTTAAATTCGATTTATTATTTAATTAAATTGATTTTTACAAAATAGGTTAGGTTTTGGGTTTTTTATTGTTTTGATGGATTTTGGTATTGAATTAATTGATTTGGACCAGTATTGGGTTCTGAAATTTGATGAAGGTACTGAATTAAGGTTTGATTGAATTGATTTGGGTATTAGGATTTTCGAATTAATTATTTTCTTTGAGTTTTTGGATGATTTAATTCTCTGTTGAAGTTTGATTTTAGTGCTGTATGTTGCTCGATTTTTAATTAAATATTGGAATATGATAAAAATCTGAAATTTGGATATGTGGTTCAAAATTGAGTCTAGTTTATAAGAAAAATAATTTTTGGGATTTTGGAGCATCTTATATTTATGGAAAATTCAAGTTTGCTACTGTTGTCTGAAGAACTGTACTGTAGATGCGATTGCATCATCTGTAATTTTCGAAATTCATACCAAAAAGTGTAAAAATGTTTTAGATTTTATTTTCATATATGTTGAAGTTATGGAAGTCTAGTTTACAAGAAAAATATGTTGGGCTATGTTTCTGTTTGTTATATTATTGAAATAATTTGATCTTTCTACTGCTGCCAGTATGGTAACTGGTTGTATGAATCCGATTTAAAAATTAAATTGAGGGACTTAGAGGTTTCTAAAAATTATGAAATTTTGATATGTTGTTTATTAGGATGTTTTGAATTTGTGAAAAATAATTTGGAGTCTGGTTCTAATTTTTAGATATCGAAATAAATTAAGAATTGACACTGCTGTTGGTTAAGGGTTTTCTGATGATGTCTGATTTGAGAATTAATTTGAAGGTCTTAGATGTCTTGAAAAATTATGAAATTTTTATAGGTTGTCCATCCTGATGTCTATTATATGAGAAAATTATTTAGATAACTTGGTGGTAACGAAATGTGAAGGATTTATGATGATTTTTGCTGTACTGATTTTTAGTGGTTCAAACAGAACCAGAATATTGTAAAATATTTTTGGGGTATCAAATAAATTTGGATTAGTCTGAAATTTTGTACACACGTTATTTTGATGTTGGAGAAACTACTGGAATGTTTCCAGAATTTTTGGATGATGGAATTATTTTCTGGAAATTTTTGAGTTATAGAGACTACTTAAGAATTTTTATCGGTTTTGGGTGTTGGTATGATTTATGATTTTTGCATAGGGATGATGTGATATCATTTGATATATGAGTTAAAGAAATTGAGTTGAGGTTCTGGTTCTAATAAATTTTAAGTAATTAATTGATTCTGTATTTTCGAGGTGCGATCGGTTTAACCATTGGGTTGAACCATAATTTTGAGTTGAGTCGGGTTGGTTTTTGATTTTGGATCATCTTGGTTAATTGTTGGTTAAGTATTGGTCTTTTTGCATTCATAGCATGCATTGCATCCCTTATGATAGATGAGATAGTAGGATTGATTGTTGGACTGTGTAATTATCTTTCCTTAGGCAATAATCCGGCTGAGGCTCGAGGTCAGTAGGTTGTGAGGATTGGGCTAAGCTTTCTTTGGATACCAGGTAAGTTCTATGGGTGTGTTGTGATTATTTGTGTTGTGCTACTTGCTAACAACTTATATATATATATAAACCCTTCTTATAATATATTATCCTTTCTATATATTCACTAGACTATTCTTTCGAACCCAGCCTCGCATGCTTTAGGAGACAGAAAAACTTGCATGTGATTGTATTTATGTGATAATATTGAATATGATATTACTTGTGTTGTGTGATGGTGTGTCATGAAGGGGAAGGAGGTTACTGAGGCTTAATGCCTATACTGTTACTGAGGCTTAATGTCTATACTGCTACTGAGGCTTAATGCCTATATTGTTTACTGAGGCTACATGCCTAATTACTGATTACTGTACTGTACTGAGAAGTTATAAGGGCGGATGTGACTGATATGATTATTGTACTGTTTACTGATTGGTGACCCCGACACACCATCTTGTTTGCTTAATTTGTGATTGTATTATATGTACTGCTTATATAACTGTTAGATGTTTCTCTGCCTCTCATAGACTTACTGGGCGTCTATAAAGCGCTCACACCCTTACAGATTGTCTTGCAGGTTTACAGTGATTGCCTTCGTCTATCTTCTTTCTCTTCTTGGCGAAGTCGATCAGGTTTTCCGTTTGTGTTATTGGTCCTTCTGCTTAGAGATTTTCGGATATTGAACTTTTGGGCGGATTGAATCCGAATCCCTTTTTGTGTAATAAGTAGAACTTGTCTGCATTAGATTTCCGAATGATTTTATTGTGATTTGATTCTATTGATGGTTTGCATTTGAATTAGGATTGAGGATTTTATAAGTATTGAACTGTTTTGCACTTAGACTGTTATGAATGTTTCTAAAGCTTATGTGGTCGGACTTCGGTTTGACTGCATGCCGGTCGTGGCCCCCGGATTGGGTCGTGACAAATACCTTAAAGTTTTAAGTTGAAATGTAATGTCAAATTTATAAATATATATATTGACTAAGCCCATCAACCAAATCTTTCAAATAATTAAACTTTTCTCACACTTACTAAATTTTAATACGTAGTACATAAATAAATAAATAATATTATTTTTTTTTTGAGAATTTATCAATTAAATAAATCATAATATCATTATCAAAGGCATTAGTAATTAAATTCCAACAATGTTATTAAGTTCCAATCTCATTTTAGTTTCTTTGACTTTTCCCACCCAAGTATAAGCAGTAAAGTGATTGGCACACTTGTTGTTCAACTAAAATAATAGAGTATTTATCTTTCATCATCTTATAAATTTTAAATTTCAATAGATATATTTATTTAAATAATTTTATAAATTTATAAATTAAAAAATTAAATTAGAGATATTAATTTATTATTTTTGTACTTATAAATACTTAATTTATAAACTAATTTAACAAAATAATTTATCATATTATCTCTATTTATCCTAATAAATACTATTAATAATGTAAACATATATCTTTTTTTTTGTCATTTTAATAATAAATTTTTTTATAAATTTTTTTATCAAACATATTTAATACTTATCAATTACTTATAAATACTTAAAATAAATACATAACTGCTTAAAATTTTAAATATTTATAAACTTTTATTAGCTTATACATACTTAGTTTTTTATAAATTAAATTTTATAAACTAAGCCTAAAACACTCAGAGATTAAATTGTTTAACACAAAAATGGAAAAAGATAATTTTTTTATTATTATTTTCGGTTAATATGTTTTACGTAATAATTACGAGGAGTTTCTTTCCAAAAATTAAAAAATAAAAATTGAAAGCTCAAAAATATTTTTATGCTGCAAAGTATGTATCTAATGGGACGCCTGCTTGGTAAAATGGCTTTTTAAATTTTTTGTGGTGAATAAAAAAAAATAAATTGTTTAGAAATTTTTTGTCAACTCGTTTAAAAATTAAATTAAATCATTATATTTTTATAGATTTCAATTAAAACTATATAAATTAATATATTTATTTAATATATTTTTTAATTGACTCATATATTTTATATATAGTAATATATTAAAATTATTACAAGATAATATTTAATTTTGATAAAATAATAACTATAATTTATAAACGTTAAATATTATGTTTATCACATAATAACTAATAAATATAAATAATTAATAACACACACATTACAAACTTTTTTTTAATTTGGACTATAGTAATCAATTTTAAATTATTTAATTATGATTTCAAATTTAAAATAAGACTTCAATTTTTAAAGAGCAAATTACGCCGTATATTATTTTTATTTTTATTGTTATTATTTTTATTTTATATTTGTTAATTTTTTACTTTTTATTTATTTTTTTAAGTTTACGATTTTTTTTCCATTCCCTTCTTTTTTTTTCTGTGTTTTTCTTTCAGTTGGTTGTTTATTTTCCATTTTTTTTTTGTCAAGTTTCTTATTTCGTGGATTTCTTCTCCATTATTTTTTTTGTCAGACCATGATTTCTCCATTGTTTCCTTTTTTTATGTTTCTTGAGTTGGTTCTGATTGTTTTCTTTCTTTTTTCTTTTTTTTTAAATTTTTTGTGGGTTTAGGCAATAGTTGTGGATGTTAAACTCATCCCACATTTAAAAATTACAAAAAATATAATAAATTTATAATAAAAAAAAACAACTGAAACTAAATAACTTATGTTATTTTGTATTGGAAAGCTCAACTTATTGTAAATTTAATATATCTTACATTACTAAATTGTAAAGCCCAACTTGTTTTAAGTTTAATATACTTTATCTTACCTAAATTACTATCTATTTATAAAATTTTTATTATTATATACATATAATATATATATATATATCTATCTGATATATATATAATACATATATTAAATACAAAAATATTATATTACAGTCTGTTTAATTTTTTTTTAATTTTATGATAATCATTAAAGAACACTTAAAATGTATTTTAATAAATAAATAAAATTAATCATTAGTAATTTGAAAAGTAAAAAGATATTAAATAGAACATCTCTGAAAAAAATTTAAAATTTTGTTTGTATTTTAGATAATTTTAAATTTTAAATAAAATAATATGCAATTAAAATAAACTCCTATATATTTATTCAATACATATATTTCTCCAAAATAGCCCAATGACTCAATTCATCAATTTTTTAACAAAAATAATTTCATTTATAAAAATATAAATTTCATTTTTATTTAATATATTACACAAAAAGAATATATATATATATATATATAATGTACATACTCAAAAGCTTTTTTAAAAGTTTAAAAGTATATACATAATATGCAAGTAGCACTGATCCTCAGTAGCTCAAAGATCTTTACACGCAAAAACCTAGACCTGGGGTAGTCTAGCAACACTCTCCGGATTTTCTGAATCTACCCTGTCACCTATGAGATAGAATTCAATCGCTCTAAGCATATTGCCTAGTAATACATACTTTAGTTAAATATAAAAATGATGTCATACATATATAATTTCATGTTTGTATCATGTTATAAATGTCAAACATTCTTTATACACATTAAACAACATAATAAATATGAGCTCAAACACCTTATACAATTATCTAGTTCCAGGTTCATTGCCTTATTTATTATTGGTGTCTCACTCGGGCGTAGGCACATTTCTATGACACTCAGTGTCTAATCCATTTTGATTTATGGTATACTAACATCTAAGCACAATCTTTTGGCAACTGGATAGTATATAAGGTACACACAACACATTCCTTTCAACGTGCTTTTACATCTCGACTCACGCTATAGTTCCCACAGATCATTATCATAAACAATGCAAATGTGGTTTACTTTCTCATGTTAGTGCATAAATTACACTTTACACATTTTGTACAAATATTTCATTTAGTCATTCTTAAATGGCTAATCATGTCATAACCAACACAAATCAAATATTATTACTTCAAACAATGTTATACATACATGTTCATAAAAATCATCAAGTATCATCGCACATTTAATATATGTAATGTATTATGCCAAAATTTAATACAATCACACTCATTGCAAATAAAATATGTACTAACCTTTTTTAAATAATAAATGGAGTTAAAACTCCACTCTGCTTTCAATTCACCCAAAAGTCCTTCACCACTAGATTGATGAAAATTCTATATACTCAACATCTATACCCAATGTGAATGAACATAATCAATTAACATCACATATCTAGGTGTTTAGAGCCTAAAATAAAAATTAAGGGATAATTCTATAATTTTTAAGTTTTTGCCATAATGTACTTTAACTTTAAAAAATTATTTCAACACATTCCAAATTTAGTTTTTAGATTAAATATACCTAATACATTATATTTTAACACATTTCAAGTATTAAAATATAATATATCACTTTTCCATCACAATTTCAAAAATTTACCCTAAACCTTTTTTATTTTGATTTTTTATTCTAACTAATTTTAAATATTAATTTAAGTTTATTTTCATCATTAATATCATTTAATAACATCTTTTAAATCCTAGAATTAAATAAACATCAATTCTTTGCGTTTACTATTCTAAAACCGTAATTCATTCTCTACCTCATCCAAACTACCATCAAACCTAATCAAATCCAACATTTAATCTTAAAATCAATGTCCTTACATCAAAAGAACATCATACATATCCTTAAATTAAATTATCCAATAATTTATTAAAAATTCATATTTCACATAATTGAAAACTTAAAGAAGAGATCAAAGAAAAGTAAAAAAACTCACTAGTTTATTGAAAAATCCACCAAAAATTACTTTGATCCTTTGAAATCATTCAAAATTTGGTGTTTGAAGCAACAATGATCCTTGGCTATGGTGAAATTTCGTGGTGGAGGGAGAAAAAAAAGAAGAAGATGATAAATAGTTAATTTTTTATTTTTCCTTACTTTTTCATATTTTAAAACTATTTATATATAATTTATTATTTTAAATTAATTAATTATTTAAATATTTTTAACTCTTTAAATTACTTCTTTTACCCAAAAATAAAATTATTTTTAAATTTTTTTAATTAATTTATTTTTAAGTAAATTTACCATTTTATCATTCATTTATTATTCATCTGTTGACTTTTTCTAACTCATGATTGACTTTATATGTAATGTATATTTTCTTATATTTCATATATACACTACCTATTTCTCACATCTAATTCATCATTCATCCCTTAAATTATTTAATTTAATTTAAATTAAAACTTAGCAACTAAGTAGATGGTACATTTCTCTCCCCCTTAAGTAATTTCGTCCTAGAAATTATCTGATATCAGCTCTGAAATAATTGAGGATACTGACTCCGCATCGTTTGCTCACTTTTCCATGTCTCCTCTTCGGTGAAATGATTCCTCCAAAGAACTTTAACCAATTGTACCTTCTTGTTTCTCAGCTCCTTCATCTCATGTGCTAAAATTGCCACTGATTCCTCTTCGTAGGTTAAATCTAGATTCACGTCGATAGACTCTATTGATAACACATGAGATGGATCCAATATATACCTCCGAAGCATAGAGATATGGAAGACATTGTGAATCTTTTTCAATTCAGGTGGCAAAACTAATCTATAAGCCACAGGTCATACTCTTTCCAGTATCTCATACAACCCAGTAATTTGAAGACTCAACTTCTCTTTTTGACCAAATCTTAAATTTTCTTCCAAGGAGATACTTTTAAAAATACCTTATCTCCCACACTAAAATTTATGTCTTTTATCTTCAAATCTGAATAAGATTTCTGGCGGTCTGAAGCTATTTTCAATCTATCCCAAATTATCTAAACTTTTTTCTCTGTTTCCTTAATCAAATTGGGACCCATAAGCTTGCCTTCTCCAACCTCGTACCAACACAACAGTGTCCTGCACTTTCTACCATATAAAGCTTCATAAGACATCTCAATACTAGACTGAAAGCTATTATTATATACAAATACAATGGCTGCCAATTCCAAATCATGAGTTGGATAGTTTAACTCATGGGGCTTCAACTGTCTTGAAGCATACATAATAACTCTATCTTCCTGTATCAACACACAACCCAAATCATTATGTGATGTATCACTATATATCACATATGATTTACCTTTTATAGGTAGAGTAAAAGCTGGAGCTTGAGTTAGCATATCTCTCAATTGTTCAAAAGTCGCTCGACACCTATCAGTCCACACATATTCTACATCTTTTCAAAGTAGTTTGGTGAGTGACAAAGCTATCATGGAAAATTCCTTCATAAACTGACGGTAATAACCAGCTAATATCAGAAAACTTCTAAACTCAGTTATATTCTTCGGTGGGCTCCAATTCAAAATTGCTTTAACTTTACTCGGATCAACTTTTATACCTTCTGAAAAATAACATGCCCGAGAAAAGTCACTTGATCCAATCAAAATTCATACTTTGATAACTTGGCATACAACTGTTTCTCTATTAAGGTTTGTAACATAATCTGTAAATGTATGTCGTGCTCTTCTTTATCGTGAGAGTATACCATAATATCATCAATGAATACTACCACAAGCTGATCTAGGTATAGCCTAAATACCCGATTCATTAAATCCATGAATGCAGCTGGTACATTCGTCAGCTCAAAAGGCATCATTAAGAACTCATAATGGCCATATCTCATATGGAATGCAGTCTTGGGCACATCTGCATCCCTAACCTCCACTGATGATATCCTAATCTCAAATCAATCTTGAAAAATACTGCAATGCCCTTCAACTGATCAAAGAGATCATCAATGCAAGAGAATGTGTATTTATTCTTGATGGTCACTTTATTCAACAGTTGATAATTAATGCATAATCTTAAAGTGTCATCCTTCTTATTTTCAAACAACACCGGTGCTCCTTACGGTGATACACTAGGGTGGATAAACCCTTTATCAAACAGCTTCTACAACTGCATCTTTAATTCTTTCAATTCAAAAGGTGCCATCAAGTAAGGAGTAATAGAGATAGGAGTGATACCAGGCATTAAATCAATACCAAACTCCACCTCTTTCCCTGGAGGTAACCCGGTAAATCATCAGGAAACACATCTAGAAACTCTGCTACTGTAGGTATACTGTCCAGCTGAGATTTACTATCTTGGTATTTATAACATGAGCCAAATATGCCTCACACCCCCTTTCGAATCATCCTCAGAGCTGATATAACTGAAACGAATATGGATGCAAGGTGTCTCTGCTTACCAGATACCACTGTGTCTTTCCCATCATGTATTTTTAAAGTAACATGATTTCGCAGACAATCAACCACAGTCCCATGTCTGGCTAGCCAATCCATATCCAAAATCACATCATACTCCCTAAAGGGCATCCCAATTAAGTCACCGAGAAACTTCTTATCTTGAATAACTACTAGACTATCTCGATGTACCCTACTAACTACTACACTATGCCCTAAAGGGTTAGTCACCAGTACATCATACCCTAATAACTCGGAATGCATATCATTCACAGGCAGGGTGGATGTACTAATTATGAATGCATCGATCCAAGATCAATTAATGCATGCACAGAAGCACTCGATTGCCACTACATCATATAAACTCTCTGCGATGACTCTGTCTGCTCTGGTCTGTTAGTCCCTACTGTGGATCCTTTTCTCTGACTGAATTCAAATCTGCCACCTCTACCACCTCTGTCACCTCGAATCCTTCTGTCACTAGGTCTGGACACTGCTGTCTCAGTTTGTCTGTCAACTGGTGGCTCTGGACAATCTTTGATAAAATGATTACGGGACCCACATCTAAAACAACCATCTGATGATGGACTAATACCCCAATAAACACTCCTGTAAAATCGACCACACCAAGCACAAGGAGATAGAGGAGATCTCTGTGAGATTGGGGTTGGAGCACTAGCCACCGAAGTAGCAGATCCCTGACTATGCCTGTGCTGCTGAAACTCCCTGCCAGTCTGCCCCTGGCCTTTACCAGACCTTTTTAAAAAATCTCCTCTACCCCTCTTTGATGATGAAGAACTGGCTTCAGTCTGAGGCCTTCTATCTCTACTCTCGATTTTGACAGCTGCTGCAAGTCCCTGTGCCTTCTCTGTACTTTTGGCAGCTGCAACTAACTTGAAAAAATCTCCATACCGTGAGCCTGCTACTAAACATATGATAGATGACCTCAAACCCTCCTCAAATATTCGGCGCCTGTCTATCTCATCAGTCATAATTCCTCATGCATACTTGCTTAGTCGGATAAAATATATCTCATAGTCTGTCACTGTCTTTGATTCTTGCCTTAAACCCAGAAACTTTCTTCTTAGTATCTTTATACTCCCGATGAGTATATTTCTTATCAAACTCCCGAAGAAAATCATCATATGATAACATCGGATGATCATCCTTAGCATGCGAAACTATCTTCCACCATTCATAAGCATCCCCTTACAGAAGAGACTTGACATAATCAAACTTCTCTTCTGCACTAGCCTGTAGCAGGATAAATACTCTCTAAACTCTATCCAGCCACTCCTCCACTATATCTAGATATGTAGTGCCAAAGAAATCTGTAGCTCTAAATTTTTATAGATGTCATACTTTCCAGTCGGTAGCTGTTGCTGCAGTGACACAGGAGCTTGTCGTAATAATGTCACCATATGTTGTACCTATCATGGGGGAACCTCCTCAATTACTGGTCTAATTGGCACTGACGCCTCTCCAGCTATCTCTGCTCCAAATCTAACATCATTCTCTCTAGGAACAACACTCTCGGTGCTCCCCTCACTAGTCTCATGTGTCCGAGACGCCATATCCATCACTATCTATAAATACAGAAAGAACAGCCACATCAGGGATCAGATAAAATGCCAGTGCAATGCATATATAACATGTTAAAATCATATTTTAAAAAAATCCATTTTCTCTCTCAAAAAATTCACCTAGGTCTAGAATCTCAAACTTAAGCTCTGATACCAAAATAAATGTAATACTCTTGTACCTTATATATGTATAATATATATATCAAATGTATATATATTTTACACTATCTTTACTGAAATTACTACCTAATTTACTATGACATATTTAGCAATAGAGAAACCCTATTGATAGCTTTTTTTTTTTGTAGAATTTTGAATGAGTCATTATTGTTAGATTTGATAAATATATATATATATATATATGTATATTGTTCTTCAACTATAAACACACTTTATATATTTGATAAAATACTTTAAATAATTATTTTTTTTATTTTTTTTTCAATTTGCATTTTGTGAGCGTGTATATATTATTTTATTTGAGTTATATTTTGTTTAATTTTTTGATTCATTCCTATTTATATTGCTTGATTTTGGAGGCTGAAATAGTGAAAAAAAAAACAAAATTCTTAGTGTTTTACAACATATATAATATAAAAAAACATATAATCAAATATATAAAAACATACACAACATATGATAAACATAAACAATATGTGGAATATATAAATAATATGTATAACATATATAATATGTAGAATAAAATATACAGTATGATACTTTTGTAATTATTGCTTGCATATTTTTTATAATTGATTATTGTGTGTTCTATATTTTTGAATTTTTTTTTCTAAATTTTAGTATTTTTATAAATAATTTTAGTTTTTAGATTATTTTTATAAATTTCTCTTTTTTAAATAAAAAAATACATTGTCCACCATATTTTTAAAATTTTTTATTTTTTTACAAGGAATATTTTAATCATTTTATTATAAACTCATTATAAACTGTGTAAGAATTATAAATTCATTATAAACTAATTATAAACCCATTGTAAATTTTTTGTAAATTAATAAAAATTTGATATTTTAGTAAATATTTTATAAATTTTACTATTTTGATGAATATTTATAAATATGATATATCTGAAATTATTTTTATATTTTTTTATATTTTTGTTAAAAGTTCTTTGTAAATTCTTGATGCCGGCGCATATTAGGCCCACGGTTTAAACGAAGATGTAAAAATGTATGCAATAGACTGTTAGAAGTTACAGTTGGAAATTATTAGAAGACAAAGATAAGATTGTTAAAAAAAAAGGAAACTAAAAGAATGAATGAAAAAGGAAATAATTAGTAGGTCTGTGGATGATAATATAAAATTCCATGATTCAGATAGAACCATATAAAGGTCTGAAATCAATGAATTAATCCCAAAGCTTATTAATTGGCAATTGCCCACACAAAACTCTAGAAGCCTAGCCTCAACTTTTATTATTATTATTATTATTATTACTAAATGTGATTTTGATGGATTCTATTTTCTATAGGCTAATCCTCATATCAACTTTTAACATAATTGTGCATTATAAAAGCACTGTAAAAAGGATGCAGTCTAAGCACAAAGTACAGCCTACGTTTTCTATTATTATAGAAGTACGTAAATACAAAAATATTACTCGCATCAAAAACATTTTATATATTAAATCAGCATTGCCTTAAAATTCCAAGTCAAAATTAAATTCAGTTTCAAGAAAAATATTTTCTAATATAAAACACAGCGAAGCACCAAGAACATAGTTGATTTGGGTACCCCACTAGCAAAAATTCCTCAACAGTGGTGTTTGTTTGTTGGGGCTCTGGCTCTTGTTTTGCTCAATACAAACAAAATGGACAATTGTTGGTCAAGACCAAACCCTTCACTGGTCATTTAAAATTTCACTCGGATTTCTTTTCATTACAAATGCAAAATACATTGAACTATGTTCTCTGTCTTTCCACTTGATTTCAAATATATTGTTTCTAGTTAAGTGTGGACATGTTCAGTCTTCAGGCGAGGCCAAAGTGCCAAACCTAATTATATATATATGTGTATGTGTGTGTATTGAGCTTAAAAACAGATTTTGAATCTGATGTATTATTTAAGTTATATATTTGTTATTAAGTTATACTTTATATTGAGAATACACTTAAAAATATGTTTAATTTTATATATTTAATAAATATAACTTTTAAGTTTTGAGATTTAAATTTATGAAATGAAAATTTTGATACGGCAACAAATAGCAATTTACTATCATACACTATATGATTTTTTTTTAAATTTATATAATTTTTTTCCTATTATCATAATGCACATTAATAAAAACCCAACAAGGAATTGGGGATAATTACTAAATTATGAGAGAAATTTTAAAAAATTATTAAAATACGACTCTTCTCTTAAATATTATCACATTGTGGGAGTCAAAGAGTCAAACCAAAAGTCACACTTTTAATTTGACTTTTTATTATTTTTTAATCATTTTTACACCGAACCACAATTTTAAATTGCGGTTTGATAATATAATATCTTTTAAAATTATATATAGCACCAAATCGCAACTTTGAGTTGCAGTTTGATGTGTAGCTGATGAGACTCTTGAAATTAATTAAAAATCACTGTATAACATTAAACCTAAAATATCTCTATATTAATTAGATTCTAAATATATAGCACCAAACCTAAAATATCACTATATTAATTAAAAAATTAAAATGTTTACCTAATTATCAAAAAATCAAATTTTTATATAAAATACCACTAATCTAATTAAAAAATTAAAATTTTAACCCTAATTAACATAAATTATATAATTATCATAAAAATTTCATACAAAATCTAATTTTACTCTAATATATAAAAATTAAAATTTTAACCATAATCAACAAAAAAAACTCTAATTTTTACTTAAAATACTAATAAATTAGTTTAAAAAATAAATTTCTTGACTTAAAAATAAAAAAAATTAATTTATATAACTCGTTATCAAATACTCAAATTTTATCCCTAAAATACCACTATAATTTATTCCTATAATTTTTTAAACTAATATTTAGGGATAGAATTTGAGTGTTTGATAATGAGTGAAATGAATTAATTTTTTAAGGAGAAAATCGAATTTTTTTTTTATTTTTAGGTGATATAAATTAATTTTTTTTAGAAGAAAATTAAAAATTTTTATTTTTAGGTCAAATAATTTAATTTTTTTTAACTAATCTATCAATATTTTATATAAAAAATAGAGCTCTTTATTAATTACAGTTAAAATTTTAATTTTTAATATATTAGAATAAAATTAGATTTTATATAAATTTTTTTATGATAATTAGGTAATTCATGTTAATTAGGGTTAAAATTTTAATTTTTTAATTAATATAGTAGTATTTTAGATTTAATATTATTTATCTGGACGCTAATTAATATAATAGTATTTTAAATTTGCTACTATTTATCTAGAATCTAATTAATATAATAATATTTTAAGTTTGATGCTATATATATTAATTTTTAATTAATATCGAGAACCTCATCAACTATATATCAAACCGTAACTTTAAATTGCAGATTAATATAAATTTTTTTTTAAATAAAAAAATTATATCGATCCACAATTTTAACAATTTTAAATTATGGTTGGATGCAAAAATAATTAAAAAATAAATTAAAAAAAAGATCACATCAAAAGTGTAACTTTCAATTTGACCTTTTAACTCCTGTAATATAGTAATATTTAAAAAAAATCTCATATTTCAATAATTTGTTGAGACTTCTTCTAATTATCCTCAGGCAATTGAATATATATGAAGTATTTGTATATAAGACTAGCAATTTGCTTCAAGTTAGGTGACGACAAGATAGAGCCAAAAGGTTAATTGAGTTACAATTGTTACATCTAAATTGAGTTACTCTCTAAGCTTAGCACAGCATATCTAGTGAATACTTCCCCTATAGAAACCTAGCCAAGAGTAGGACCATAATAAATACCTGAACTAAAACCAACCAAAATCCATCAATGCCATAGCTTGGGAATCCCAAAGAGACCATGAAATGGGAACTCTGATTCAGTTTCTCACCATTCAACTTGGAATCTGAATTGGGTTCGAGCAATGTGACCCCTTGCTGGCATGGTTTTACCCCAAATGGAACATTATTTGCTTGGATTATCCCAACAGGGAAACAAAGATTTGGATTATTCCAAGCCCCAAAACGTCTCCCCAATTTCCTGTAAAACCATTCAGAGAATTGGAGCTCTCCTGTCAGATTGTTTCCATTTAAGTAGAGGGCACTAACACTAGGCAAAGTTGCTAGCTTTGGTGAGAGAATCCCTGTTAGATTATTGTCACTAAAACTCAAAAATCTCAACCTTTTCAATTTAGCAATGGAAATTGGAATTTCCCCTGTCAAACCCATGTTAGAGAGATCCAAACTGACTAAATTCTTTAGGTTATGCCACTCTATGGCCTGGAGGTCTCCACCAATTGGGTTGTTTGAAATAGCCATCTCTTCCAAAGAACACATTTCCTGAAATGAATTTATTAACCCGCCAGAGAATTTGTTGTTTCTTAAGTCCAAAAGTGTCAAGTTCTTTAAGTAACCAATCTCTATTGGAGGCTTCCCCTGTAGTTGATTGTTGCTCAAATCAAGTTTCAAGAGTGAAACCATCTCTCCCAAACTAGAAGGCAACGACCCAGATAGTAAATTCCTGCTTAAATCCAAGATTAATAGCTGATTTAAACCACCAAAACTATATGGAATGCTACCGCTAAACCAGTTTCCAGCAAGTACTAGTCTCTTCAAATTGGCTAATTTGCCAAAATTTCTTGGTAATTCCCCTGTCAAGCCATTTTCCAGTAGCACTAAAGACCGAAGCTTAATTAGTTCACCAAAACTTGGGGGAACCTGTCCAATAAGCCCAGGGTTTGACCTGAACTCTAATTTTTCCATGTTTGCTGCAAGTTTTTCCCAGTTTTTGCTAGGAATATGTTTAATGGGGGACAGAAAGCAATTGTAGAAGGATAGTGATTTTAAGTGCTGAAGTTCAAAAAGTTGTGGCCTAAACTCTGCATTTGGGGCACAGTCGAGAGAGTTTTCATGAATTGGTCCAATGCTTAACTCAGTCACATACCAAAGCCCATCAAAGATATCACAAGAGACTCCCTGTAGAAGAAAATAGAAGCTTTAATAGCTTATACCTTATTAATTCATCACTTTAGAAATTTACGTAAACAAGGCTGCCAAGAATTGTGAATTTACTTAAGAAGGTAAGAACAGGAACAAAGGGTTAAAGTTATACTTAGTATAAAGCAATGTAACAGTACTAGAGATTTCATAAAGCAGTCGAACTGTAAGGTACCTGAATAGGCGTCCAGCCACAGGGATCTGGATAGAGATCTGACCCATTCCACCATTTACCCACAAAACCTTGTATGGCAGAGTACAGAGCAGCTTGTTCCTTTTCCTCCATTGGAGCTCCATCATTTTCTTCTTCACCAGAGAAGCCAGTAACCATCAAACAAAATATGTACAACACTAAAATGACTTGTTTAGAAGTGATAAAACTCTTCATGAGTTCAAAATGTTCCAAACAAAGTTCTCCAAAATTATGATGAAACTAGGAAATATGAAGTTCAGTTAGAATAAACCAGAGCAGTAACAGAGAAAAACAGAGCGAATAAGGTGGGTAATATTCTAGTCAATGAAAAAGATTTGTGGCTTGCGGGTCCTTAAATTTGTTCACTAAAATGTAAAATAGCAGATGGACTAACAGAACCCCCAAAAGAAGTAGGGAAATAGAGGACTCAAAACCACCAAATTGGTGTAAAGTAAATACCAAAGATAAACAGAAGACTTGAACCCACCAAAATAATCATATATATAGCAATTCAAGAGAGAGAAAGTGGAAGACTAGAAATAGCAGCAAAGAAGAGAAAACATAAACAGAAGCAAAAAGAGTTAGCAAAAGAAAAGAAAAATCAAGAAACTTGGCTCCTTGTGGTTACAGAAAGAAAAGAAGGAAAAAAGGAAGTAAATATAGAGATAGAGAACAGAACAGAACATAAGATCTAAGCACACTTCTCAAAGCTAAGAAAGTAATAATAATAGTAATGGCAGTAAATATTATAATCAGAGCAATAGTAAGTGCGGAGGAGATTGAGTTGTTTTCTTTTGAATGCGAAAGGAAGATTAGATAGATAGCAGTGACCTCTTAGTCTTATACGGTTCTTGACATGGACCCATTAGTTTCTTGAAATTATTTTTCGAACTAACAATATTTTTATAAAAAGTTTAATTCTTTTCATTAAATTTTTAGCAAGAAATGGTTAAAGGGTAGTAACAGTTGGATATTGTTAGGGAAGTGGTTAAAGAAAGAAATTTCTGGGGTTTAGAGGGAGAGGGGAGGGGACCATTGTCCATTGGCCATGCAAAAGAGAAAAAAGAGATGCATGGAAATGCATGCATGCCAAAGTTTGTTTTTGGCTGTTGCTTTCCTGTTCTGTCTTTCTAGGCTGTTAGCATTGGGTTTCTTGGCAAAATTGTCAGAAAGAAAGAGAGAAAGACATTGTAAAGGACAAAATAAGATTTGAGGTCATAAAAAAAGTGGAGGACACTCTGGTAGGTCTGCAAAATAGGTTTTAGAGGAAGAGGGAGAGATGGGTTTTGGAGTAAATGGCAGCTTGGGGGAGCGAAAATAATTGATTTCTTGAAATGCTCATTCAAACGCAACTAAAGTACTAAACCATAATTCAGCTTTTACAAAAATCCTTTTTTTTTTTTTAATCTTTTTACATGCTCTCTCCCTTTTATCATAAATACGGCATAAAAATTTTTTTTATTTCACTTTAAATATTATTTTTAAAAATTTTAAAAAATTTTAATTAAAAATTTTAATATTATTTTTATTAATTATTAAAAAATAAATATAGTAAAATATATAAAAAATATTTAAATAAATTATAATAAAATTTTTATAAAATTTAAAATAATTAATTATTTTTTTAATACATGTATACTATTTTTATGTCATATTTAAAATAAAACAGATAGGGTATATATTAACGTGACATTGATATTCTTGCTATTGGTTCGTTTTCAGTAACTGTGTCTTCAATTAAAATTTCTACTGCTAGTTGGGCTGGTTTACAGCTTTGCATTGGAATAATTATATGCTACAACTGTTGTAGCAATAAATGTCTACAACACACCAATTGAATTTTTACACGTAGGTATTTATTGACATTTATTTAATTCTGTTGTAGCAATAAATGCCTACGTGT
Organism: Garcia nutans; assembly: GCA_947685225.1. Taxonomy (NCBI): domain Eukaryota; kingdom Viridiplantae; phylum Streptophyta; class Magnoliopsida; order Malpighiales; family Euphorbiaceae; genus Garcia; species Garcia nutans. Next base: position 12,653,437 of record CANTUV010000045.1, read on the forward strand.
AAGAATTCTATTGGTGTGTTGTAGGCATTTATTGCTACAACAGTTGTAGCATATAATTATTCTTTGCATTGTAGCCTATAGCACTGCATTTAATTGCAGTCATTAATTGTCAAACAATATATATATATATATTTGATCAGTGAAAACCATACTACACAAATTTATTCATTCACGTATAAATTCATAAAATTTTTGAAGTAAAGAGAATTATCTTAATTTGAATTTCTAATTTCATGTATTGTAAGGCATATAAATAATTAGTGGCCTACTAGTACAATTATATAAGATTGTAATAAATTCCATAAAACATCTTCAATGGTAGAAAATTTTATGTTGTTGAAATATTGAATGTTTAAATCCAAAAAATAAATAGTCCTTGAAAATGAAAAAAACGATGTAACAGGACATTTCTTTGATTCATAATAACATATAAAATAAAAAATATATTTTTTCATCATAAATTGATTAGGTATATTTTTTATTGATTTTAAATTATAGTTTACTTATAATTTTTTTTGAACTGAAGTTTACTTATAATTTTAATAATCAATTAATGTATTAAATTTATTTATTAAAAATATTCAATAAATATATCTCAATTAAAATATGAATATAATAAAAAAAATATATAATGTTAATAAATATTTATATAAAAGTAATATTAATGAATAATGTTGTAAATGACAGTCATAATAGGACTATGTACGGTAAATGAAAGAATTTTTCTTAGAAATGGAACCCAAAACCAATATGGATATGATAATATTATGAAGTGAGAGACAGAAACAAAGCGTTAAAAAAAAAAAAACAAAGTAAAAAACTAAAGAGATCACAACACAGCAATAAGCAATTGAGTTAAGGGATCTTCTGCCTCTGAACATGTGGCGTGGGGTAGAGGTAGTACTAATGTGGGACCACACTACTCAATTGTAGGGGGCCTTTAGGCCCAGCCCACATTTCAGATCCTAAGTTAATTTATTATTATTATTATTATTATTTTTTGACAGGCTGACATGTCCTTTTCTTCTCTGTATTTGCCTTTTTAATAGTTACCTGTTATTTTTTTAGTAGTTTGATTTAAATTAAAAGTATTTAAGGAGTTTTTCATTGAATGTTATCCACAAGTTTTTAAAATTATGAAATTTTGAATTTTAATTAAAATTCAAAATAATAATAAGAACAATAACTTAAATTAATTAATAATTTCTTGTTTCTTTTCCACTTTAAGGGAAAAAAAAAACTTTATTTCACATTTAGAAGCTTTCTAGAGTAAAGATCAGATTGTTTCTCTGATTTTTTTTTAAGTTGGTCTTACAGGTTCAAGAATATAATATATATATATATATATATATAAACAAGGGAATCAGTTAAGGCAAGTAAGATTTGACGTGGAGTTTTATCATGTTGTGCATTGACATTTGACTCTTGTGTATGATAATCAACTTAGTGCGAGTTGATTTAAGTTGTAATTATTTTTATTTTTATTTTATATTTTTTTCAAATTATTCATAATTTTTAATTATATATAACACTTAATTTGCATGTAATATTTAAAATTTAAAATATATCAATAATGAATATAAAAATTGATTAAATACATTAAAAAATTATATATTTTCTCTCAAATTTTCTTACACTCCTACTAAAATTTAAGTCATTATTTTTTAATTTTTTTTATTTTTCTACTGTTAGACTATTACTTTTTTATTTATATATATATCTTTACATTTTTCATCTCAACTCTCAATTTCTTCAACCAATTGAAGAGTTTTTAGTAACAGGATGAGTATTGGCTATCATGTCTTATTTTTTTTTTCTAAAAATTTTCTCATCAATTCATTCACCTATTAAAAAAAATTATATTTATTTATTTCAGATAATATTCATTTGATATTATAAATAATAATTAAAATAAATTATTAAAAATAAAAAAAATACATATTTTTAAGAAAGTCAAATGTCAATTATAATTTTTATAATTGGATTTGCACAAAATAAAAGAGCAAAAAATACATGTGAAAGATACAAAAAAGAAATAAAAACAAGAAAACTTGTACCAACTATAATGAAAAGATGGAGAATTATCATAAAAAACGAAAAAAGAAAAAAAAACTATCTTTTACAGAAAAAAAAGTATTATTGATATAAATACTTTTTTAAAACTAAAAACTTTAAAATTATATTTTGTGAATTTTACGTTTAGTGTGAAAAAAATCTAAAATTTAGTAATATTACTGTATTTTGATTTTTTTTCTAAAAAATACTAAAATTAAAAAAAAATCATAGCAGTAATACTGGAATAATGTATTTTTTGACCTGAATTTATATATTTTGCATATTAAATTTTTAAATTTTTGTTAAGTGGCCTTAAGCTTTTTAACTATGCAAATTGATGATATTAAACTTTTTTAAAATAATAGTTAAACATGAAATTTTCACACGCTATTAATCTAGTCTCATTATTATCAAATAAAAATTTAAAAATTTAATATACAAAACACATAAAATTTAAAAGGTAAAAAATACATTATTTTTTAATTTTTCATCAAAACATACCATTTTGCTTTAATAATCATATTTTTTACGATAATTTAAATACATACGTTCAACTTCTGCCAGAAAACTCAATATCACCATCTATATAATTGAAAAGCTGTCACCAAATAAAAGTTCTGAAATTTAATGCACAAAACACTGTCAAAAATTCATTTTTCCAATTTCGTTTCAAAACATAAAATCTAAATCTACTTTCGTTTTACATGAAAACATATCCAAATTGATTAAATTAAATACTCGAAATGAATCTAAAAATATCTAAAAGACCACCTAATGTATAACCCAGTTGCAACTTCTACTAGTGTAGATTCAAATGCACAATTGGCATCCAATCAGCTTATGTCCATTGGGTCACACAGTATATATCATGGAACACCAGGTTGACTTCACCATAATAGTTGTTTCAGACTAAATCAGTGACGGAATGAATACAAGGATCGGTTTTCTGAAAAAATCAATTAGACCTAAATGTTCGCAAGTAATTAATTATCTGTGTTCAGCCCCAGCTTCTGTTTATCCATCAGCAGGAAGTAAAGGCAGTTTCACATTCAATAATAGGAGAGGGGGAAAGGAGGAAGAATAGGGAGAGAGAAATAAGATCCAATGGACAACAAACATAAGATACCAATTTATGCAGTGAAAAAGGTCCAGATCTTTTTTCCTACTGAAACTTCACCAGGATGCTCCTGCTCTTCATCATCATCATCATCAGCAGCAGCAGCAATAGCAGCATAGTCCTCTTCATCCTCATGAATTGTGCTTCCATTCTCATCTTCATCCTCGAATTCTTCTGTATCATTTACTTCTTCACTCAACTTGGCAATCTCAACTGATTTTGCTGGATCAGCCTGGTCATCAACATTCATCGAGTTGAACTGTTAATCATATGGGAGAACTTGTCATAAAATCCAGGAGATGAATTCAACAAAGAATCATAAATAAATTACAGGAAAGAAAAATATAGGAGAATGAGTTCAACCAAGAAAAATACAGGAGATGAATTCAACTAAGAATCATAACCAAACTGGCTATCTCTGAGAAAGAACTAGAGTGGTACCCTGAATACTCTGTCCTGTGAAACCTCGGTACGTTGAACTGTTGTGACCTTCACCAAGTCTGTAGGCTTGCCAGTCTCACTAGCAACTCCAAGTGACAATGCAGAGTGAGTTTCAGGGTTTGGTGTTGGTTTTCCAGCAACATCACCATCAGTTTTTTCCTTTCCTGTCTTCATCGAGCCAGACAATGACTGGTTGGTAGAGGAGGTCCCTGCACTGAATACAATTGAGCGAAAAGAAAAACCACCAGCACACCTTTCTGCCTTGATATATATAAACTATATTCAACCATCACATTTATCATGTAATTTTTCATATAAACCAATATGCAAATATAATGATGGCTATACTCCTCTATGTACAGATATCTAACAATCAAACAATTTTATAAATTGTGCAACTGAATTTGTCCAAAGAAGCCTAAAGGGAGCTTTAATTAAAATATGAATCACGCAGCCAACTCACACATGGTCAGAAGCTCACAGAGGACTTAAACAGTTCAGAAATTGGAGTTGAATAACTTCAAATCAACTGCAACAAACCAGAGTGAGTGCTGCAGAATAGGAAAACAAGATACTTCAAATTCAAGGACTATAGCCTAGCGTTCAAGATCAGATTTCATATGGTATACATTTAAGACGTTTAATATAAATTTAGTCCTTTCAGTCTTCTTCACATCTTTCTGGAACAAATCATTATTTTTTATTTATTTAAAGGTAATGCTGTAATTTTTATCTTTGCTGGAAACTCGTTTCCCCATTTCTTTAGGAGTGTGTAAATTTACTTTAATGTCTTTTTAGAGTCCTTAGGATTTAGGATAATAGTATTACCATTTAGTTATTTCAAGAGTCCAAATCCTTAGATGTGGACTAGTTTTGTAGTCCTTTTCTTAGAGGTTTAGAACTAGTTTAAGCCTCTAAAAATACATTATGCCACTTGGAGTTATGTAAATGCCATGGGACCTTGCATGTGATGTCATCATTATTAAATAAATAAAAAAAAGCAATTGTACTATTTCATGTTAGGTGATTCAATTCAACCGTAAGATGATGCCATGTGGACATTGGTTGTGATTCCCAAGGATGTTTAGATTTGAAATTTCAACTATTTAATCTTATTTTTCTATTTAAGCTACTATGAAAAGTCCCATAACTTTGTTATTGCTTAATTCCTCATCTCAAAGCAACCTTTACAAACACATGCTACCCGCCTAAATTTCAAACCACCCTAGCCTTCATATAAACCTAAAATCTAGCCTAGAAGACACCCCTCCAACTTGTACTGCATCAGTTGGGGTCAGAGAGAGGAGAGGAAGAAATAGAAACAAAATGAAACATGATACGAAAAAGAAACAAAATGAAACATAATAGCAATCACTGGTCTTAACTTTGCCTTCGAACAGTTCACTTTTGACAATCTATAAACTCAAAAATAACTGTATGCATCATACTGCGTCTAAATCTTTCAGTGTTAAAAGTACTATGCATTCTTTCAAAAACAAGGTTAAATTAAGTAGAATATATTGGAATTGTCTGTAAGCAACTGCAAACATAATAAAATGATTGCATGAATGAAAGATTAATGTGTTGATTTTATTTCATAGAAAAGATACAAGTGGAAACACTGAAAGTACAATGATGTGGCAGTGGCAATAATGAAAATGGTGGTGGTAGCGATAGCTTTGATTGATGGAGGAAAAAAGTGGAGTGGCAATGATGGCGGTAGCAATAGCACATAGCGAGACTGGTGGTGGGTACCTGGAAGTGGCAAAATTTTTGGAGGTGGAGTAAAAATATGGTTATGATGACAATTGTAATGGTAATGAAGGGTATCGGAGATTGATGTTAGCATTGGCAATAAAACAATACAACAACAACAACAACTAAGCCTTAATCCCAAACAAGTTGGGGTCGGCTGTATGGATTCTCAACAAAATAAGCTCAAAAGACACCAAAAAAGATACTCCAGCCTTAGGCCCCTTCCAAGACACGGATTTTACGTCTCCATTCAAGTCTGTCATTAATCAAATCCGCATCAAGATCTAAGGCACGTAAGTCTCTTGCTATCACCTCCTTCCACACAGTTCTAGGTCTGCCACGACCTCTAGCCCCCTCAATCAACAAATTTTCACACTTACGAACCGCAGCATTAGGAGGTCTTCTTAAAACATGCCCATACCATCTAAGTCTTCCTTCCCTCACCTTATCTCCGACGTCCGCTACTTGGACTTTTTGTCGAATATGAACATTCTTAATTTTGTCCAGTCTGGTATGTCCACACATCCATCTTAGCATCCTCATTTCTGCCACACTCATCTTATGCAAATGTTGTCCCGTTGGTGCCCAACACTCACTACCATAGAGCATCGCAGGTCTAACAACCGTCCTATAGAATTTACCTTTCACTTTCAGAGGTATTTTCTTATCACATAAAACCCCAGTCGCACCCTTCCACTTCAACCACCCTACCTGTATTCTGTGAGCCACATCTTCATCTATACGACCATCATTCTGGAACACCGAACCCAAATATTTGAAGTGGTTGGTTTTAGGAACCAAAACTCCATCCAACTTAACCTCATGTTCCTGCTTCTTCCTTAGACTGAACTCACAGTGCATATATTCCGTTTTACTCCTACTTAACTTAAAACCCTTGTCCTCGAGGGTTTTTTTCCACACTTCCAACTTACGGTTTACACCAGCACTAGTCTCATCAATTAAAATAATGTCATCAGCAAACAACATACACCAAGGAACATCGTCTTGTATGCTTCTGGTTAGCTCGTCCATAACCAGGGTAAATAAATATGGACTCATGGCCGAACCTTGATGCAATCCGGTAGTAATAGGGAAAGCCTCAGTGTCTCCACCAGGTGTTTTCACACTAGTGGATGCATTCTCATACATGTCCTTGATGATGTTGATATATTTGCCGTTGACTCCTTTCCTCTTCAAAACCCACCATAACACTTCTCTTGGTACTCTATCATAGGCTTTCTCCAAGTCAATAAATACCATGTGGAGATCTTTCTTCTTCTCTTGATACAATTCCATTAGTCTTCTTAGAAGAGAAATAGCCTCCATGGTAGATCTCCCTGGCATAAACCCAAACTGATTCTCCGAAACTCTTGTAAGCTTCCTCAATCTGTGTTCAATAATCCTTTCCCATAATTTCATAGTATGGCTCATAAGTTTGATACCCCGATAATTTGTACAGCATTGAATGTCTCCCTTATTTTTATATATGGGTACCATGATACTCTTCCTCCAGGCATTCGGCATCTTACGTCCTTTCACAATAGCATTAAAGAGTTTAGTTAACCAGGCAACTCCTACCTCTCCAAGGTTCTTCCAAACCTCTATAGGAATACCATCCGGGCCACAAGCTTTACCAACTTTCATATACTTCAAGGCTTCTCTTACTTCACTATGCAAGATCCTCCTAGACCAGCTGATATAATCATTTGTTGCATGAAGACCTTGAAAATCTTGTTCATGTTCAGGGTTGAATAACTGCTCAAAATAAGCCTTCCACCTCTCCTTAATCTCAACATCTCTTGTCAACACCCGTTGATCTTCGTCCTTTATACATTTGACTTGGCTTAAATCTCTGCTTTTCCTTTCTCTCATCCTTGCAATCTTATAAATGCCCATTTCTCCCTCTTTAGTACCTAACTTTTGATAAATCCCTTCTAAGGCTCTGCCACGAGCTACACTAACAGCCTTCTTTGCCTCTTTCTTAGCCCTCTTATATTCCTCAAAGGCCTCGCTATTAACCGCATTCGGTAACTTTTTATACCATTCCCTCTTAGCCTTAATAGCCTTTTGAACCTCCTCATCCCACCACCATGCATCGTGCGGTCGAGGCCCTGCCCCTTTAGAGATCCCAAGCAATTTACTACCTGCTTTCTTAATGCCACCTTCCATTTTTGTCCACAAGTTCTCTGCACTAGCCTCAAGGTTCCAAATTTCTTCTTTTAGTAACTCGTCCTTAAAGGTACCTTGAGCTAGGTCTTTCAATTTCCACCATCTTATCCTTGGTTCCAATATTTTCTTATCATTCCTCCAGCTACTTTTATTCTTAACATCTAAAACCACAATACGATGTTGCGCCGCCAATGCTTCACCCGGAATGACCTTGCAATCCTTACACTTACTTTTGTCCCGTCTTCGAGTAAGTATGAAGTCTATTTGACTTTGGGTTCGTCCACTCTTAAAGGTAATCAAGTGTGACCCCTTCTTTTCAAAGCAGGTATTCGCCAGCACTAGATCATAAGCCACCGCAAAATCCAAAATGCTCTTTCCCTCCTCATTCCTGTTGCCAAAACCATAACCCCCATGGACCCTGTCATAACCATTACTGTCCTTACCAACATGCCCGTTAAGGTCCCCACCAATGAAGATTTGCTGATTATCCGGAATACCTTGCATGATATCATCCATATCTTCCCAGAACTGAACCTTGGATGCTCCGTCCAAACCTACTTGGGGAGCATAAGCACTAATAACATTAATAGTGTCATCTCCCAAAACAAGCCTCAAAGAGATAATCATGTCTCCCTTTCTTTTCACTTCCACCACCTTGTCTTTAAGCGTAGGCTCAATAATAATGCCCACACCATTCCTATTGTTATCCAAGCCACAATACCACAGCTTATATCCTGAGTTACCAATATCTTTTGCTTTATTTCCCTTCCACCTGGTTTCCTGCAAACAAGCAATACTAACCTTCCTTCTTTTCAAAGTATCCACAAGCTCTATAGACTTCCCAGTTAGAGTGCCAATATTCCAACTACCTAATCTTAATCGGCTCCCTTGGACTTGCTTCTTTAGCCGCATTCGTCCATAATGCGGTAGCCCTTTCCTGTCTGACACCACATCCGGGCGCTGATATGGCGGGACTAACTTCTTTACCCATACTCGTCCATGGCATGGGAACCTTTGCTCATACTCCACCACACCCAGGCGTCGATGTGATGGAACCCCTTGCTCATTTAACACTACACCCGGGTGCCGATGTAGCGCGTGCCTAGGTGAGCACGTCCCAACGGTATAATGATAGTTTTGAGAATCCATAGAAAGTTTGGCAAAATTTTTACACTGGCCGCCAACCTACCGCAACCCTCCTCCTTTATCCGGGCTTGGGACCGGCTACGATACTCGCAGGCGGATAATAAAATAATATTAACTTTTACGTGTAATGGATATTACATCATGTAAACAATAATGATTATATAATATAGTGTGCGTGTGTGTGTGCATATATATATGTACATACATTAGCATTGGGAAATTGGGGGATTCAAATATGAATCTATTGCCCAGCCAAAAGATGCAATACCGCTAAGCTATGTCTATGAGAGCTTAGTCTGTATTATATTATATTGGGATAATTTAAAATTAGTATATGAATTTTACCGACTTTTGGACTCTAATTTTGCAATTATCCCAATATGATATAATACACATAGAGCTCTTGCAAGCATTATGTAGTAACAATGTATCTCTTCTCTAGGGCTAATAGACTCAAATTCAAATCCCCAATCCCAAAAGAAAATTGTGTTTGAACTTTAATGAATTATATTCTAGTATCTTATTTTTATTTTTTATCAATAATGTTTGAACAAATTAAGTTTTTCAATTAGGTATATTTGATCGAAATTTCCAGTCGGATTATTAAATTGAATATTAGACACCATCTCTCTACTTCATTCATCTCACTTAGGTGTACCCTTTCTTTTTTTTTTAACATTTTTTCATTTTTATTGAGATTTTCTCATAAAATGAAATAAAATTATAGGAAAATTTTGAGAGTTTTAAAGAAAAAGAGATAAAAAGACAATTAAAAATAAAGGAAAAAAAAGTACTGAGATAAATGAACTGAACATTTAAATATGGTATAATGCATTGAGTAAATGATCCTTTCTAGTTTTCGATGAGAAAAATTCCAGCCAAATGCAAACAGTAAAGCTCAGACCTCAACAATATAACTATCCTTATCATATTAGGAGTTCTAGCACAACCACAAAGCAATAACCTTACAATGATCAAATTTTATCAAGTGCACTATGAGAACTTACGCTTTTTGTCGTCCAAGATTGTATCGGCTTTGTCCTGGTGTAATAGCCGAAACCGCCATTTGTTGACTCTTCCTGCGACCACCAGCTGTGACACTGTCAGAACATCCTTCGCTATCACCAGCATCTTGCTCAATTTCTGTTGGTGCGTGCTTCCTCTTCCTTGCAATCTTGCCAGCTGGCTTTTCTGTCTGGCCCAAAATGCCCTTACTTTTATCAATGATACGATTAGACTGCACATTTTTTGCTTTCTGCTGAGGTTTTTTTGAGCTTTTCTCAAGGAACTGCTTGGCATCCTCAACAACTTCTTTTACTGAATGCGTTCTACTTATTCCAGTCTTACGTCTCCTTCCAGGTTTAGGACGACTGCTCTCCAGCTCTGATTGTCCAGAATCTTCTACCTTACTGTCCATATAACTATGGTCATCATAAGACAAGGAACATCCATCATGCTGGAGCTGCTGAGCTTCATCTCCTGGAACTGTACTAACCCTAGCTTCTTTATTGGCTATTGTACCAAATCCCTCAGTCTTTTCCACCGTCAAAATTGGAGCTGAAACATTTTCTATCTCTTTTGTAGGGGATATGCTAAAAATTTTCGAGGTGCATTTGCGGAACCAAGACATATTTTCTATACAATCAATCTCTCCAGGAGATTTCTCGACATTCAGAACATCAGGCGCATCTTGATTATTCCTCAAAGTTTCATCAGCCTGCAGAGGAAGAATCTCCCTATCTTCCATGTCAGTTGGCAGGAGATCAGAAAGTATAAAATCCCTGGTGATATCTCCATAGTTCTTGCAACTCTTATGCTTCTCAACAAACGCAATAAAGCAATTTCTTTCCCTGATAAACTGTTGTCGCTGGTCTTTAAGCTTATTGCTAAGTATAACAAGTTCATCAATGTCTCTTCGCATTCCAAATTGCTGTCCTTCTAGCTTCTCCTTGTTTCTTGCAACTTCTTGCTTTTCCTTTTCTATTGCATGCCTTTCAGATTGTATTTCTTCCAATTCCTTCTGAGCAACTTCTTTCAAGCAATTTATATCCTTGAGTTCTCTCTCCTTCTGGTCCTCAAATGACCTCTCCCTTTCTCGGAGGCCATTCTCCATTTCCTCCTGACTCCTTACGAGATCAGTCTCAAAGTTACTTCTCTGAGATTCTAAGTCTTGTACCTTTTGATCATGCTCAGTTTTAGCTTTTTCAGATAAGATAAGTTGCTCTTGCCTCTTTATAGCTTCAAATGATTCCTTTTCAAATCTAACAGCCTCCAACTCCCTCTCAATGTAGTCCTTCATTGCATGTTCCTCTTTCTTCAGCCTCTCATCTTCAGAGCATCGCAGCCTATCAAATTTCTCTCTCTCCTCAGTAATTTTCTTTAGCTCTTTGCTTAGTTCAGCTCTTTTCCCCTCCAGCACTTCCCACTCTTTCTCAAAGTTCTCTCTCTCCTCTTTCAAATCTTCCACTTCTTTCAGAAGGAACTCCTCCTGACATCTGCATTTCTCCAACTCATGTCTCAATTCTGCCTGCAAGCGAAGGTGATCTAACCTCTCATCATTAGTTATTTTAAGAGTTTCATGCCTTTCACCAATTTGCAATTCCTGCCGAGAAATTTCAGACCTTAGCTTCTCACAGTCATCTTTGAGAATCTGCAAGTTCTCTTTATCAGCCAGCAATTTTTTCTGTTCAAGCTCCAAATTTTTCTGCTTGGCCTTCATAGACTTGTCTTTCTCCTTCACATTTTTCAACTTCATTTCGAAGTCCTTTTCTTTCTCCTTGACCCTCTCCGCCTTCCTATCCAAAGCTTGCTCTCGTTTGTTCAGCTTTTCTTCTCCATGAAGAATCTTGACTTCTAGCTGCCGCAATGCCTCTGCCTTGCTTCTCAAATCTTCATCAAGATCTTTTCTCTTTTCCCCCAGTTCCAACTCAAGCTTCTGCATCTTAGCACCCAGTACCGCTTGATGCTCATCAAGCAGGTTCCTAATGTCCACCTGCACACAAGTCAAGAAACACATGATTGTCAGTTAACTATGCATACAACTAAAATCAACAACCCTAAGAATATTGACCATCATCCCTCCATATTGACAATGTTCACTAAGTAATCAAAATAAAACAATGTACACAGTCATCTCTACAATGATAAATTCAGCAGGAATCCTTTTCAAAATCATTGAACCACAATTTTTTAGAAGTATACAAAGGGTCGATCTGATGTAAATAAAACATCTACATGGCACAGATGCAAAAGGAATCCAAAAGTTAACAGCAGATTTAAAAAAATAAGGCTTTACACTGACTTGTTTAGGAAAAAAAATATTGTTATGAATATTTAAGAATCAATAAATACATTTTCATTAAAATAGTGTACATATACAACAAAAGATGCCTTACTTAAAAAGTAGTTTTGAAACTCACTTTTTCTCTAGCACTAAGTTTTGCTTCCAATGCAAGTAAGTCCTTCTCCTTCTTCTCTAGGATGCTTCTTGGAGAGTCTGCTTTCTGAAACAAGACAGCAAAGGATAACAAATAAGGAAAAGACATTGAGAAAAACAGCTTAGGAAAAATACTTGACTAGACAACTAGTCCACCTTCTCTTTTGCAATCAAATCTGATAACTGATTATTTATATCAGCTTCCCTCTCCCTCAACTTTGCAAATGATAAATCAACCTTTGTTTCAGCCTCCTCCAGATCCTTCTCTTTCTGCTCAACATTCCTGTCATTTTCTTTTGCCTTTTCCTCTCTCAGGTTGAGGGCTCTCTGAAGCTCACATAATCTCTCTTCCCCTTTCTGTAGTTTCCTCTCCCACTCAAGTAAATCTTCTCTCTGTTTGTAGAAAGTTGCCTCATGTGCTTCTCTCCTAAAAGTGATCAATCACAGATATTTCGTTATGAGTAACATACTACTGAAAGCAAATACAATCATTTCCTAGACATTAAACAGTTGAAGCATAGAGAATACTCAGTATTTAAGGAAAGGCTCTCCCTCTGAACTGCACTTTTATGAGCTTCCAAATCTCGCAATTTCATATCCAACTCCGCGTTCTTTCTGTTTATTTCAGCAAGCTGGGCTTCAGCAGCTCGCAACTTTCCTTCAACCTCAAAAGATTTCTCTTCCATTCCAACAGATAAAGCTTTTACATCAGCCAACTTTGATTCAGAAACATGTTTGACTAGTGCATGCTCCTCTTGCAAATCACGCAAAGCCTTTTCAAGCTGCAGTCAGACGATGTATAATAAATATCCAAAAAAGAAAAGAAAAAGGAAAAACAAAAGTTTCCAGTGAGAGTTGATAACTCAAAACACAGGTGAGAAACTCTCGTTAAAAAAGAACCATCGCTCTATATACAAACAGGGATATGTTTCTCAAAAGCACAAAAAGGGAAAGAGTGCACCCAGAAAACAGAACAAAAATGAGAAAAACAGCAAGTGAACAGAATTGCATTGTTCCCAATAAGTATTACCTAGGCTGTCCTGAATGAGAACATGGTTATAAGGATTTCATGGTATCCTGGCATTGGCCTTAGCATGACCAACAAAACAGGCATTCAGTTTCACAAAGAAGAATGCGGTCACCAGACAACATCTGTTCCACTCCATTATCCACTCTATTGATGTAAGATTTTACTTTGAATTCAAAACATAAAACAGCTACGAAAACAAGGAATGATGAGAAACATTCTTAAGAAACATTGAAAGAATAGAAAAGACCATTCTGTAGCCCTTAAATGTATGAAATTTTTTTTACAGAACAAGAAAAAGAAAATCAATTGAGGCACCAAGGTGTGCCAATCCAAGTGCAAAATAATTTCATCAAGGGCAAAAGATATTTCCTATACCAGAGAACATATGCACCATGAGATAAATCATGTATAGAAGAAAGAATCTGTAAGATATAACAAAGCAGCCTCAGCCTCCGAAACATATTAAGAAAAAAAGTATCAAAAGGGGCTTTCAGCTATAACAGCCAAACAGTTAGTAATATAGATAGGAGGGAGAAATAGAGAAGAAAAGAGAGAAACAGAGAAGACTCAGAGGAAGAGAGGGCAGAAATTAGGAAGAAGGGAGAAGGAAGAGAAGAGAAGAGAAGAGAGGGAAATAGAAAAGTATTATGATGTATTGATAATTGATTGATATCCTTCCTTAGCATCTGTACAAACTATATAATAACCATATTTAGCTGGAGACAAAAGGTGACATCATAGCACACCCCTAATTCTATTCCTACGTGCATTTTGTTATTCTATTTTATCCTATTCTTACTCATCATACTCTAATCATCGCCCAACCATCAGTCCTTCATCTGCACTCTCAATCAATTACCTTCATACCCTTTTCTGTTATCTTGAGTATGTGACATCAGCAAACTCCACCCACAATCACAACATATGATCGCATGATGGGCTTACACCAAAAGAGAAAAATCTATTAATAGAAAAATTCAAGTTACTTTCAAAACTACATGAATTTAACACTTTGCTCATCAATTAGAAAATCAGAGAAACAAAGATAAAATAAAAGGAAAGGAAACATCAGAATAAGTTTTTTTAAAAAAAATCTAGCTTGGACCTCTACTAGAAAAAACTAAAGAATAGGAAAACTAATTTTGCAAGAGCCATAACATTATGAAGAGTTACATAAAATGAAAGCTGAGTTTAATAAAAGACTATTCTCTAATAGCCTTTCTCAATAAGATTTTCCTTTTGCCCCAATCTTCCTCGTCATTTTCAAATAAAATCTGAAATTCCAGGCTGGTAAACTCTTTTTTTCTATGCTTCACAATAATTTATCATATCCTTTTTCCCCATCTTTCACAAACCAAATGGAACATATATAGAAAGCATATAAAGCATAATAATAATAAGCTTAAAAGGAAAGGAAAATAACAAGAAGCATACATCTACTACGCATTGCTTCTCAATGACCAAGGTTTTCCTTAAATTTTCCTCCCGCTTTTCAGCTTCAGAGAATGCAATTATGTGCGCTGACTGCTCACGCTTGAGGATCTCCTGAGCCTCAGCTAAAACTTGCCTTAGTTCTTCATATCTTGAATTCCACTCCTTTTTCTTAATGAGGAGAAGCCCCATGTTATATTGGTAATCAAAAAGCTGTGCAAAGAAAAAGAAAAAAGAAAATAAATCATAATGCAACGGAATTTCACATATTTCAAATCTAAGCTTTTGACAAATATTCAGCGCTATACTTGTCATATTTAAGAACATCATACAACATAAAGGATAAGGGATCAAGATTTCTCACTTGAAAATACTTTGTTTAGATTCCTTTTTTTCCTGGAAAAAATGTTTCAGAACCCCAAGAAAAAGGGGATTGGAAAAGGCAAAAGATCAATCCTCTGCTCCCAAAAATCAATTAAAACCATGAGATATTTATCTAGAAAAATCTATGTGATTGATCGGAATCCAAAATGCACCCAGATGAAGCCCTACATGGCTATAGAATATAAGCATTAGAGAGTTGAAACCATTAATCACATGAAAATTACACTAGAACAACACCCTAATTCAATAAACAAAACTTCAACCACTAAATTAGATTCATATCCTTTCATAAAACAAAAATCAATAGTCATAGGTGTCCTTAAGATCCAAACTCCTATTCCTATAAAACATACCTAAATAGAAAATTTCTCACAAACGAAGCAAAATCATCGATATAAAAGAATTGCATTTTTCTCCTTTCATCAGGAAAACATGCAAAAAACACAAGTCAAGGGAAAAAATAAAGTACGATCACTTGAGAAATTTTGATTATGGTGTAGATTTGGGGTGGAGTCCATTAGAAATCATACTTGTTGAAGATGCACTTTGTGCCTAGTGCTTCTTCTTCACATTTTCCGCTTCACAATTCTAGATCAATAAATCAGGAAAATGTAAATTTCTATATCATCATATGGATACTTTAATTTAGGAAGGAAAAACATTCAGCAGCTTTGAATATATGTGGAGCATGTGATCAAGGTGTTACTGCCGTTTTGTTGTCTCTATTATTAGATCTCACTTATTGCAGAATTCCTTAAATTCCTTCCAGATTCACAGTTAACATCTTTTTAACTCTAACTGAAACTCTAAACTAATAAACCCTTCTATTTTCTCCCACGAAATCCTAAACATTGCAGATCTTTGAAGCCAAATGAGAACCACCACACTTATTGCAATTAAATAAATAATAAAGCAACACAGTGATGCAAGATAAACTCTCAACTAATAAACCATTCTATTTTACAGAAATCTATTAGTTAAAGAACAGTACCCCTTCAAAATGATCATAAATGAAAATTTAAAAACAAGCCACATATTTAAGACCAAAAGAAGCCTATTTCAAGATCACAATGATGCAAATTTCTGCAAATATTAGCCATAAAACAGGAAATAATGAGAAAAAATCAAATGTGCAAAAGCAAGAATGGAATTCAAATTATGCCAAATTCATGCAAGTTAAGTTGTGTGCAAATTTAGGGACATCAATATTAAAGGCAGAAATAAAATAAGCCTATGCTTGAAAATGAGCATCATACACCAATGCTCTGAAACTGATAACCATAAAATGCCAGCCGTTAACTAAGTGAGGATTCCCCCACAGAAAAAGGAAACTTTACTCCAAAATCAAATTGCAACACAAACCTATTAACAATAATCCAAGAAACCCTACCACATCAAGGAGGAAAACTTCCCTCCAGAGAAACCCTCACGTCCACAGAACAAAGCCATGTACAGTCCATAAACTCGCAGAAATGATAACCAAAACAACATCAAATCAAAGACAAGCATTCTGATGAACCACAAAGCCAAAATGCACCAACTAAATTGCTAACCTCCTTTTCGAGCCTCGAAATCTTCTCGAGAAGCGCCTGGCGATCTTTTCTCTCCATGACCGCTTCGTCTAATAGACCGGCCTCCCTAAACCGCCTCCAATCTTCCATATCTTCAGTATCCAACTCCGCGTTATGCCCACTTAGAGAGGCAACCGAAGGTGGCGCGAGAGGCATGGGAGCATCAACAAATGCCACCGCTTTGCCTTTCCCTCCAGTGTCAGGGTTAAACGAAGCCACATTTGCGGTAGCGCTCTTACATGCCTCGGTTTCAGGAGTTAACGCAATCGCTGGCGACGGCCTCCTCTGTGGCGTGAACATAACGCAATTGAATTAAAAAAAAACCTACAAAACGAAAATATAAGCTTTGATTGGAAACAAAAGAAACAGAACCGAAACCCTAATTTCGGCGGTTCCGTGAAGAAGCGGTTTAACGGAAGCACACCGGAATTAAGATCATCAGCAGAGTTTTCGGACGGCAATGGAATTCATATAATTTGAGTGTGTGTTGCAGTTAAGCGAAGAAGGCTCCGCTCCGTTCAATTTTTGTTCCTGGAGGGTAATTGTGTCATTGCAGGAGAAGTCTACTTGCCTAACTGACTAACAGTCAATTAGTTTTTTTTTTGCTTGTACGACATACCGTTCCTCAAAATGACAGCAGGTCACTAGCTTTCTTGCCAAACGACATGCATACCGCCTTATTGGATTAAGTTTTTGCATTCATATATGATTTTGAATAAGGGAAAAAAATGTGAATTTTGGTGTAGTAAAATTTCAAATCGAAATCCAACTATAATTATAAATAAATGATTAATCGATAATCAATTAACTATAAAAAATAATTGATTAATCAATATGTTTTATTTTTAATCATTTCCATGTTTACATAAAAAAAAATTTATGCTTATATAATAAAAAAATATTATATCTATTGTAGCTGTTGTTGGTTGAATTATTGTTTACAGGGGGCTGGAAAGGAAACTGTGGTTTTTGCTTGGTCATGAACCTCAGCTCTGCTGGTGTTGGATTTGGTTGCTGTGCTATTGTTGGGTTTTTCCGAGCGAGTTAGGTTGCTAATGTTAACAAATTTTGGTCTGCTGAGCTGATGTTTTTCTGATGAAACTGTTGGGGTGTGTTCTGCTTTGCTCAAGCCTGGGCTCCTTTGCTGTGTGGGTTCGGGCTGGGAATTATTTGGTTGCTGGTTTAATATTGTTGAAATTTTTTTATTATTTGGATTTTGGAGTTTGTTGTCACACTGTGGATGTACTGTACATATTCTTTTTTGGATACAAAGGAGGGTGATACCCGGATTAACTACGAACTAAACGTGGCCAAGCCACTTCCGACAATCAGCTTCAATTAGACTACGCAAATCAAGCGGAACCTCAGACAAAACAGTCTTCCCAGGAACAACCTGTAAAGCTAAATTAGCTAACTTGTCAGCCACTTGATTTTCTTCTCGCAGAACATGCTGCAACTTCACCTGCCAGGGCAATGACAATAAATTCCTGCACCTTGAAATAAGGTTGCTAAATCTCGGACTAAACCGCTCCATATCAGTAACGAGACGAAGAGCTTCCAAAGAATCCAGCTCTACAATAATCCTTCTGCAACCATAGTCCCAAGCTAACTGCAAACTACCTATCAAAGCTTGAAGTTCCGCTACCATAGAAGAACAAAAGCCCAGATTCAACAACAACCCACATAACCATTTGCCGTTGCTATCACGAACAACTGCACCACCACCACCAAGACCCGGATTACCTTTCGAAGCACCATCTGTATTAACCTTAAACCAATTAACAGAAGGAGGCTCCGAAGAAATCAAGATAACTGATTTGGGAATGGTAGTGCAGGAAACATTCTTATGCCAAGCTTCATAATTAGAGGAAACCCAACAGAGAATTTGATTCCTCAAAGCCTCCCGGGATTGACCATAATCCTGAAAAATAAAATCATTCCTCCATTTCCAAAGAGACCACAACACAATAGGCCATATCATATCAGATTGTAAATTCACAAAATCATGAAAGTGCCAACTGCTAGCCTTCGAAATCCAGGTTGAAAAAGGAAGTCTGCAAAATAATTGCAGAGAACTAGAATCCATTAGACTTGACCAAATCCACAATGAGTCAGGGCAGTCTAGGAAAAGATGCTCAATCGTTTCCTCAGCTAAACCACACCTTGGATAGCTAGAATCATTAGTAAATCCCCTCCTCTTTCTCTCAGAATTGGTCATTAGCTTTTGTAAATGAAAGAGCCAGAGAAAACAACGAATCCTTTGAGTGACCTTCAAATGCCAAAGAGAATTCCAGAGAGAAGTAGACTGAGCACTGCCCAACTTGATTATCATGCTATAAGCCGAAGATACATTAAACTTACCACTCTTAGTGCCAACCCAGATCAATTCATCATGAATCTAATCATCATCAATAATGGTGACGGCAAGCAATTTAAGCAAGACATCACCTGGCAACAATTGATTAAGAATGTCCCATTTCCAACTTTGATTTTCCCAAAAGAAAGCCACTGGATGGTTAATCAAAAAAACTGGAATCTCGCAAGTGGCCACTGTAACGAGAGGGACTTCCAGAATCCAGTTGTAGAGCCAAAACCGAGTACCCTTGCCATTACAGACAGAATGAGCAAGACCCTTTGATAAGAACGAAGCCGTCTTCATGATACCATGCCACATATTTGACATTTTTGATTTCTTGTGCCAATTGCCAACAGATGTACCACCAATGGCATACTTACTATGCAAGATTGAGCATCAGAAAGATTGCTTATCAGTAAGGAGCCTCCAACCAAGCTTTGCCATAAAAGCTAAATTCATTGAAGCACAGGATCAGATTCCCAAGCCCCTAAAAGAAACTGGTTTAGTCATCACATCCCAACTGACAAGATGAAGATGGTGACGACTCACACTACTTCCCCAAATGAACTCACGAACCCTTTTATCGAAAGCAAGACACACTGACTTAGGCAATAAAGAGGCCTGCATAATATGATTCGGAAGAGCAGTCAAAATTGACTTGGCCA
Source organism: Garcia nutans (assembly GCA_947685225.1). Taxonomy (NCBI): domain Eukaryota; kingdom Viridiplantae; phylum Streptophyta; class Magnoliopsida; order Malpighiales; family Euphorbiaceae; genus Garcia; species Garcia nutans. The sequence goes on from CANTUV010000045.1 coordinate 12,672,993, forward strand.
ACGTCACACGACCAGCAAAAGATAACAAAGGGATTTTCCATCCAGCTAAATGAGTATCCACTTTAGCGAGCAAAGGTCCATACAGCTCCTTCGTAATCCTTCCAGTAATTATCGGGACCCCAAGATAGGTACCAAGATTATCAACCTCAGAAATTCCATGGCTTTCCGATATTTGCTTTCTGATAATCAGGTCAGTATTCCCAGAAAAGAAAATCGATGATTTTGCAAAATTAACCTTTTCTCCCGAGCTAACACAAAATTGGCTTAGGCACCGTTTGATAATTTCTACTTGGTCAAGTGAAGCCTCCGCAAAGAGAAGTAAATCATCCGCAAAGAACATATGAGAAATAGTCGGACCATTCCTTGCAGTTTTGAAAGGCTTCCAATCACCAGTGAACACTGCATCATGAATTATATGACCCAACCTTTCCATTGCCAAAACAAAGAGATAGGGAGAGATTGGGTCGCCTTGGCGGACACCCCTAGAAGGGGAAAAGGGAGCCGATAACAAACCGTTCCACTTAACTTGCATTGAACAGGCCTTCAAACATTTAGAGATTCAGGATCTCCAGTGATCAGAAAAACCAGCTAATAACAGAGATTCATTGATGAAATCCCAAGACAATCTATCAAAAGCCTTCTCCAGGTCAATCTTAATCACCATTGTTGTTCCTTTCGCAAACTTCGAATGCATCGAATGAATGATTTCTTGAAGAGTGATGACATTGTCATGAAGAAATCTCCCAGTGATGAAACTAGTTTGCACCGAAGCGATAATATTAGGAAACACCTTTCGCATTCGATTGGTCAAGACCTTAGTGATGATCTTGAAACTAACATTACATAAACTTATTGGCCTAAATTGAGAAACTGTTTCAGGAGCATCCTTTTTTGGCAGAAGAGTAATCCAAGTATGGCAAATGCCTTGCTCCAGGAAACCTTCATTAAGAAACTTCAAAGCTAAATTCACAACCTGAGTGCCAGTGGTTCCCCATGTATCTTGATAAAACCAGCAGGAAAACCATCTGGTCCTGGGGCTTTGCTAGGACACATGTCAAAAACAGCCTTACGCACTTCCTCAGCAGAAAATAAACAATTAAGAGTACCTTTATCCGACTCTTGAAGAGGAGGAAAAATAGTCAAAGTGTAACATGGTATGAAAGGAACATCTTCTTTGGAATAAAGAACCTTATAATAATCCATTGCCATATTAAGAATTTCCTGTTGATCCGAGGTCCAAGTACCCTCTTCATTACGCAACGACCTGATTTGATTTTGAAAATTCTGCCGAACTACCAAACCATGATAGAAAGCTGTGTTGCGATCTCCATCAGTAATCCAATTAGTTCTTGACTTTTGGAACCACAGAATTTCCTCTTGATCCAGGATGGAATCAAGCTGCCTCCTTAATTTGCATTCAAGCTTTTGAAGCCCTACAGAATTACCCAAGCAAATACGCTCCTGAATACCACGCAGCCTTGCCAATAGACGACGCTTCTGCTGAAAGATATTGCCAAAAACAGAATGCTTCCAATTTTCCAACTGATCACGGAGATTTTGAAGATTACCAGTAAATAAACAATTGGAGTACCAATGCTGCTGAACTATTCTTTGGAAGTCTGAATGTTTGCACCAAGCCAGCTGAAACCGGAATAAATTCCTGGAACCACAATTCACATCCTCAGACAGCTTAATTAATAAGGGAACATAATCAGAATGAAATCGCTCTAGGTGGAAAACCTTGGCTTGCGGAAAGAGAGAACACTAGGCAAAATTGGCAAGAGCTCTATCAAGGCACGCCCCTTGAAAATGAGCAATAGAAGGACCACAAACCCAAGTGTATTTGGCCCCAGAGAAACCGAGATCAATTAATCCAAGAGAATTAACCCAACTCCGGAATTTTTCACACCTCAAAGCCAATCCAGGGCTCTTGTAGTAGTCTCATCTTCCTCAAGAACCATATTAAAATCACCAGCTAGAATCCAAGGAGCAATCCGAGAAGCAGCCAAAGCAGATAATAAAGAAAGCAATCGCCATCTACATTGCTCATTAGGACTTCCATAAACTGCTGTAAATTCCCAAGTTGACATTGTAGGATGCTCAACAACACAATGAATAAATTGAGAGTTTGTATATAAAACCCGAATATGGCCAGAATTCCAAAAAACCCAAATTCCACCATTGTAGCCAACTGCTTCCACACGCACCCCATTATGAAAATCCAAAGATAAAGCTATGACATCAGCGTTAACACCAGAAGTTCTTGGCTCCACAACCACAAGGATTAAAGGTTTAAATTGAAAACAATAGTCTTTAAGCGCTCTCTGTCTACGCTTACCAGCAACACCATGAATGTTCCAGACGAAAATTGACATTAAAAGAAGAAGAAAGGAAACAAACCCAAACGAGCTAAAAGCCCTCCTCTTGTTCCATAGCATCATGCTCCAAACAAGCAATGCTATTAAAATCATCTTGGACATTAGCTGCAACATGCGAAACTGAATGGGACGACTGATTCCCATCATTAACCACTTGATCTAACTCACCAGGATGGAAAATGGTTAAAGTATCAGAGCATTCCTTGGCCAAAGTCATTCCCTCTTTCGCATTACCATAAACAACTGTGTGAATCCCTCTAGCCGCAGCAACAGTAGAATGGACAAGATTGAGAGTTGTTTTTTTTCCAGAATCACTGCTATTTTGACCCACCATCACAGACTGCGCAGAAGAACTTGCTATGTGAGCTTGAACTGGTGCAACCCTGACATGAGATTCTCGCCTTTTTGATAGCATAACATTTTCTGGAACTTCAATTTTGGCTTGAAGTGAGCTCTCAGTTTGCTTTGAGTTTCTTTTGGACTTAACCAACTGGGCTGGATGTTTAATGGGTTGTCCACGCAACAACCGGGCTTCAGTGTTTGGCGCAGAAATTTTACCCAAAATCGTTGAGTCTACCTCTACCGCTACGTCCTGCACATCAGCAGAGTCATCATCCAAAACAGAAAACATATTTCCATCTGAAATAGGAGTTGACTTCCTGACAGAAGTATGTAAAGGATTGGAAACATTTCCTTTTAAATTAATCTCATCTCCTAAAATCTCGGCAGATTGTTTGCGAAAATTCCTCCGTGTCTGTTTCTTCGCCACCATCCAAGGACCGAAGGGCTCTAACACCTCTGCCGGAATCAGTGAGTCAACATTAGTCGCCGGAGAATCACCATGTGCAGCACCTTCTCCACCATCAACAGATTCTTTGCAAATGGCATTAAAGTTGAATTTTTATTAAAAAACCAAAAAACAAACCTAACTAACTATAACAATATAACAATAAATCTTAGTACAAACACATAATTAATACATTAAATATATATTTCAAATCCAGATATAATCTATTAAAATAATTTAATGTATGTATATGTAATTTATTATGCATACTTATATGTATACTTTATTATATATATATAATTTATAAATTTATAATGTGTATATATATACCATTAGTTTTAGTTAATCAAACCAAATAATTTTTTTATTAATAAAAACTAAAACCAAAATTTAAAAATTAAAAAAATTAAAAATTAAAAATCTAAACATAAATCTCAAATTTAAAAAATTACAAATAATATTATTTTAATTTAAGTAATTAAAAATTAAAAAAATAATTTTTAAAAAAAAAAAAATAATTATAGTTAACGTGAAACTAATAGTTTTAATAAAGTAGCATCTTTTGACTTTAGCTATCACACTCCAAACTTGTCATTAGTGCAGCCAGAGATTCCACAATAGCGCAACTCTCAAACTAGAGAAAACTGATAGAGGGGTGGTTGAAAATTAATGTTGATGATGCAATCTCCTCAACCCCTAGGTTTTACAGCGTTGGTCTAATTTGCAGAAATTCAGTAGCTCGCGCTAAGAGATTTTATGGCTTGGTGAACCCCTGCATTGTTGAAAGGTATTGAGTTGAATTATGGGCGTGAAAGAGTTTCGATTAACCGTCGAATCAGATAACCAAATGGTGATCTAGTACCTCAACAATAGAATTAATTTTTCTTCACAATTAATTCTTATTTTATATGATTGTTATTCTTTGCATCTAATAATAAAGTCTCTTTTGAGTTTGTTAAGTTTATAAATTAATTGAGTTGGTACCATCACAACGTATTAAAATTTAATAAATAAAATAAAAAATTTCAGCTTGATCAAATTATCTTCAATATTTCAAACTCGCCGTATTATAATTCTTTAAAAAAATAAATAATATTTAAACCAAAAAACAAGAATCTTAAATAAATTTTTACATTTGGTAGTTTAAAAAATGAAAAAAAATAAATATTTCATATTTAGTTAGTATAGAGAATTAAAATGTTATTTATTATTATATCTTTTTATTTTATAAAAGATCGAGTTCAACAAAGCTCTAATTTTATGAGATATAACTAAAAAATTATTATTACGAGGGAGATATTATCTATCCTTTCAATTTTAATGCTATAACTTATCCCTTTTTTATTCTTTAGTTATTATCATAACTATTAAATGATAAATCTTTCAAATCTATTCTAATCCAAACTCCCAAAAATAGGCATGTTAAAAAAAATAAAAAGTCTCAATGAAAAAGCTTTCAATAGTATTTAATATTCCTTTTTTTACGTTTTTTGAATCTAAAAATACATAAAAAATAAAAAAATAAATAATTTAATTATTATAAACTAAATTATTAAATATTTTAAATAAATTTGGAAATTCGAAACAAACTTATCCAATAAAAATTTAAAATTTCATATTTTCTACATAATGATTATGGCTTAGAAATTAAGTGAATCACAAGTCATTCGTATTACATTGTCGGACAGATATAATATGTACAATCAATTCAAACTAAAAAAAGAAAATTATTAATAAAAAAAATAAAACTCCCAAAAATAGACTATCGTGTTTCTATCTTTTAATTAGCTATTTACAATAAAAAAAGAAAAATCCAAAATCCTCTGCTGTTCTCCGTTTACTAAACTCTCGCTAGTCACTTATGCTAAAAAAAATCCTCTCACTGGAGTGGTCACTGCTCCTTGGACCGAACTTATCCTGAAATTCAACCAAAAAGACCACGAAGTCCAACCATATCCACGTGTCATTTTCTTATTAGTCAAATGTGAAATTACCAAAAAGCCCCATAAAACTGCAGAATTATTATCATTAGATCTTCGCTTTTTCCACGGAAAGGAAGCTGTAATCGCGAAGATAACCTAAACCCTAGTCATCTCTTTCTCTCTCTCCATCTCTCAGCTTTCGAGTTCAGTTTTTGGCTGTTTCTCTCTTTTTCTCTCTCAACAGACATATATATACACATATGCAGGTGCAGGTTAGGATTGTAGTATAGAGAGAGATTTCAAATCTTCGACTATGGCGACGGAGAATAGTACCAACACGGCGTCGGCTTCCAGATCGAATTCGACGGCCGATTCTTACATAGGTAGCTTGATAAGCTTGACTTCTAAGAGTGAGATCAGATATGAAGGCGTTCTTTACAATATCAACACTGAAGATTCCAGTATTGGATTGAAAAACGGTAACGTTCTCGCCCTCTTTTTTGTGGGGGGGTGGTGGGTTCATTTTCCTATTCAATTTCATTTGCTGCTCTGAATGTTTGATGCGTGTCGTTTTTCTTTTCGTAAATGTATTACTTATTTTTTTCTTGCGTTGACTGGGCTATATTTAACTTTATATATATTTGAAATTCTCTTGTTGGAAGGTAATTTAGGTTCTGTTTTTTAAATGTGTGGTTGTGTGCGGGTTATACGAATCTAATTTGATGTTTATGTAATTAGCATAACTTGAGGTTTGCTTTTGCAATTATTTCTTGAAATTTGATTCGTTGAAACTAATTTATGTTATATGCTGTCTAATTAGCTTTTGATTTTTTAAGGCTGCCATGTGAATTCTTCGCTGTAAATAATATTTTGTTGATTGTTTTCACGGTGCATCCTTGAGCTTGTACAGAATGTACTAATAGTAATTTTTTGTTGTTTCTGTGTTGGTAGTGCGTTCATTTGGAACAGAAGGAAGGAAAAAAGATGGGCCACAAATCCCTCCCAGCGACAAAGTTTATGAATACATATTGTTCCGTGGAAGTGACATTAAGGTATTACTTATACACAGACTGATAATTAATCCATATCATTTGGCAAATGGGAACATCATTTTGTGAAAGATGCTATTAAAGTTTCTATCTACGCTATTAAAATTTCTATCTGGCTTTAGAATGAAACGTGATTGTTATGCAATTGTTGTTCATGCTCTTAGAAGTGTGTGCCCATTAACATGGGGCAAAGTATTTTTAGTTATACTTGGTAAAATGAACTTTGATTTTGTGTTGTTGAAGATGGTTAAAACTGAGTAGTTGTCATTGCTTCTTCAACCTTAATCTGGGCTACAATAGCTTGTGTTCTATATTATTTAGCTCAAGAACTGTGGTGTTATTGCTCTGGTAACTGAAGGACAGTGCTGTTCATGCTATAATAATATCCGTGAAATCCTTTTCTATTTCTTTATGCAGGATCTTCAAGTTAAGTCTTCTCCCCCTGTTCAGCCTACACCTATAAACAATGATCCAGCTATTATACAGGTAATGGAAGGACTAATTCTAGTTACCTGATGCACAATTCAAGTTGACCTATTATTATTAACCTCACTCCTTAATGATTCTTATCTCTTATGCAGTCTCATTATCCTCGCCCAGTTCCTACATCTGCTAGCTTGCTGCCCACTGTTAGTGCGTCTTTGAGTGATATTGGATCTCATAATGCACAAATGGGATTGCCTGGGTCTAATTTCCAAGGTGGCCTGCCTTTATATCAACCTGGAGGGAATTTAGGAACATGGGGACCTTCTCCTCCTCCCCCTAGTGCAAATGGCAGCGGGCTGGCTATGCCAATGTATTGGCAAGGTTATTATGGCCCTCCGAATGGGCTTCCTCATTTGCACCAGCAATCTTTGCTTCGACCTCCACCTGGGCTGTCAGTGCCTCTCTCCATGCAGCAGCCAATGCAGTATCCCAATTACAATGCCCCTTTACATGCTGGAGCCACAAACTTGCCAACTTCTAACTTACCAGGTTCAAACTTGTCATCTTCCTTACCGGATATGTCATCTCCTTTACTTTCTGCAAGTAGTAGTTCCCTCAATTTCGCATCCACTTCTTCTTCAGCTTCGGCACAGTCAATTTTGCCATCAACTTTACCCCCAGTGCCATCTGCTAGTCTAGCTTCAGAAACGTTACCAAGTTTGCTTCCTGATAAGACTCCTAGCCCTGTACTGTCCACAGCTAATTTAAGTTCCACCTTGCCGGCATTATCGTCCTTGACATCCTCTGGCCAAGAATTAAATACCATTGTGCCACCAATCTCTAACAAACCTAATGCAATTTCTGCTCCCACAATTTCGTATCAAAGCAATGCGCAATCTACATCTTCTGTTGTCACATCTAATTCTCTTCACTCAGAGACACCTACACCTTCACTGGTAACCCCAGGTAAGTTGTTGCAGACTGGACCCTCCACGGTCCCTTCATCACAGCCAGTGCAGATGGCTCATAAAGATGTTGAGGTTGTTCTAGTATCATCAACATCATCAACAGAACCATCAGTGCCTGTTGTCATGGAAGCTCAGCCACCGATACTTCCTTTACCTGTTGAGGCACGGGCAAACCATAAGGTCTGCCTTCAATCCTGAAACATGCATTCTCATTTTGACTTTAAATTTCTGTCTTCCCTCATTATGTGCATGTAACTTGGTGCATCCTATTTCGTAGGTTCAGCAAATGCGTAATGTATTATTTTTGAAAGTTTCTGTTTGTGCATCATGTTTTGGATGTTGCTTTGGAAATTCTCGTGTTAGATCAATGTAATTTTCAGAAAGATTACTGGATTAGTTATATGTGAAAATGTTTTTCTATCTATTGTTTTTTGTCAGAACTCTTTTTTTTTTCAGAAAGTTGACTCTTATAGTATTAAAGCAACTTTTTATTTTGTCACTGATGTTATTGAATCCTTAGACCGTCTGATTCTTCCAGATTCATTTTTGAATTATTTGTTATCTTGCCATTTAGTGGTCAATTTTCCATAGGCTTGCAGGGGCCATGTTCATTTTCTCTTAAAACTTATCATGAGTTATGATCTCTCTCTTGCAAACCCTTTTTTTTAGGTGTGTAATGTATTTCTTTAACTGAAACCATTGCTTTCTGCTCCCTAGGCAGAGGCCTAGGGCTAATTTATTTTCCTAATGCCAGGCTTGGTTATGGAATTTGATTTTACTTTCCCAAAGAATTAGATCATCAGTCAGTTATGGCTGGTTCAATTCGCTACTACGATCTCAATTCTTGAAATATTCACTTTTCTTTTTGGAATGTAATAAAACATCTAATGACATGCTTTGGAGTTGTTATTTATTGCTTCTTTAATCTCTTTCCTCCCTCCTGCTGCTCCACTTGTTTATCGTTATATACATATACACATAAATACAAGCACAAAAACACACGCACATTTATATATTATAGTTTCATCATACATATATATTTGTAATTTCATTTGGATTTACAGAAATAGCTGTTATACTATGGCAGAACAACAGGTGTTTTAGTGCTAAATAAAGTGCCCCTTCACCATGTCCATCCAATGGATTCCAAACGGGTGTTCTTCAAGCATAAATGCAGGGGAAAAAACTAGTAGCGTGTTGCATCTAACACCAGCTATCAGCTATGCTTTTTGTGTTAGCTTAACAAGTTTATTACTCAAGTTTCTTTAACATCTGTTGGTTTTTGAATGGTCAGATGCAATTGCTTAACTATATCTATAAGGACTAACAGTTATTTTGTCACTTTTTCCAGCCTAATGGAGCTCCTTTCCATTCGCCCTATGGTTACAGGGGGCGTGAAAGAGGAAGAGGAACTGGGGTAATGCTTATGTGTTTTTTCTTTATACAAATGCTAATAACTTGATTTCCAAATAATGGAGGAGCCTGAAAGTCTCAAAAGAAAATTTTCATTATTCTGTTGGTCTGGATTTCCTGAGTTTTCTGTGTTCGGTGAAAATCGAGAGTGTTGTTTGCTTAAAGAAATATGGTTTCTTACCAAATTACTTGGGGTTAGATTTGCTTTAAATTCATAATGCTGTTGCAAAGTAACTAGTGAGTAGTACTGAATAAATGGCTACTGATTGATTGCTTCATTCTGTGCTCTGTACAAAACTCTTTTAGCTTTGATAATGAAAAAGTTGAGAAAAAATTTAACATGTGAATCGGATTGACCTCATAAGCATTTTATGATTGTACTAGGATAGGATTAGTGCTTTCCAGCAATTTGTGTATTATTGTTTTTGAATTAGTTATTTGAGATTTATTTTGCGTATTTTCTTTAACTGAGATGTATTTTTTTTAACTGAGATTTATTTTATGGCTGTTTGGCATATTTGTACATATTTTTGAATTGTTTTCCTTCTGCCCCATGTTTTTATGATTGTGGGTGTCGAGTTAATTACTATGGATTATAACATTAAGTTTGAACATTTCCCGCAGGGTTCACGTCCTGTGACAAAATTTACTGAGGATTTTGACTTTATGGCAATGAATGAAAAATTCAAGAAGGATGAAGTATGGGGCCATCTTGGTAAGAGTAACAAATCTCATTCAAAGGATCTCAGAGATGATGGAAAAGCCAGCGTTGAAGATGATTTTGAAGATGAAGATGATGATGATGAAATAACTAAGATTGAGGTTAAGGTGTTAACTCAAGTTTTTTTTTTTCACTATTAAAGCTAAATAAACTGTTTTCGAAATAAAGTTTTCTACTTACTCTCTGACATATTCTGATTTGCTTTTGATGCTACAGCCTGTTTATAGCAAGGATGAGTTTTTTGATTCACTCTCCTGCAATGCACTTGATCATGGTTCTCAAAATGGAAGAACTAGATTCTCTGAGCAAATGAAAATTGACACAGAGGTATTATATATACATTTCTTGCTTTGACCTTTTAGATTTTATGAACTGTATTGAACGTTGGTGCTTTTTGATGTTGCAGACTTTTGGTGACTTTCCAAGGTATCGGGGAGGTTGGGGTGGTCGTACTCCACGTGGTGGTCGTTCTCGTGGATCATATCATGGAGGAAGGGGATATGGCTACGGCTATGGCTATGGATATGGCTATGGTGGGAGAGGCAGAGGCCGGGGTATGCCTAATCGCACATCTTAGGCAGTGTTTGGTCTTTTAAAATGTTAAGTGGGGTAAACCTATAGCCCAATTACCCATGAAACAACAAATTAATATAGGGCTATTATGCTTGGAAGTGTGTTTTTCTGATTGTCTAGATAATAAAGGGTAGGATGTGCTGTGTTTTTCATTTTGTCCGTTCACATTCCCCTTCATTTTAACAGGCCTAGTAGAGCTAATGAAGAAGCATCATATTTCAATTCAAGAATTGTTGGTTTACATTTCGGTGTTTTCAGCCCATGTCTTTGCCATTTTGTTTATTTGCTAGTCATGCAATGAAGATCGAGTTGATTTGTTCTTCGAGTTGATTTGTTCTTCAGGTCTATTGTTACGGTTGGTTAAGGATTTAAAATTTAAATGCTTAACAAGTTGATTAGTGGGCGGAGCAATGGTAGGAAATTTGATTGTGTAATGTGGCCAAGGGGAAGAAGTAATATCTAACTTAACAAAGTATATTTTTTTTAGGGCCGTAAATAAGTCAAGCTATTCAAGTTCGGCTTAAGTTAGGGTTTGGTAAAAGCTCGATCAGATTTGAACTCGAGCTGTTCATTTGTTAAATAATTTAAGTTTAAATTAAAAAATATTGACTTGTTAGATCGCAAGTTGATCTATTTTAAAAGTTTATGAGTTATGCTTGTAAGCTATCACGTTTATTATATTATATTAAAAATATATATAATTTAATTTATATATATTAAATTATGTATATAATATATTAATTTTTTAAATAATTTAATTTATAAAATTTATTAATATATGATGTATTTGATAAATAAATTAAATAATATAAAATATAAAATAATTTAGTAATTTATAATAAAATATAAAATTATAATAATATAATATTTTATTTTTTTAATATATAATTATATTGTTCATTTTTTATAAAAATATTAATTTTAGTATATCTTCTATAAAAATATAAAAGATATAAAAAAAATTATAAAATAAGTTTGTTGGGCTCGTTAAATTTATTTAAATTAAATTTGAGTTTAAATTCGAAATACATAATATATTAGCTATTTCGATATAAATTCGAATTTAGTTTGGGCTCGAATTTAATTATTTTATTATGAGCTGAGTTTAAGTTTTTTAAAATTTAGTTTGACTCGGATCGGCTTGATTATAGTACTGTAATCTTCTGAGGTCTAAGATGAGTATACAATTGGTACAGTGGGTACATTTTTTCTAAGATGTGTATACAATTGGTGCAATGGGTACATTTTTGGGTTTCTCAAGAATAAATTTGCGTAACGCTTTTGATCAATTCCATTAATAATCAGTTGTCATTACCAAGAAATCTCGATTTGGCATCTTTATCGTTGGTGGTTGCTAACGAAGAGTGCTGTTAATTTTGTGCCATTAAGAGAAACCTGAAATCATTCTCTATTTGCTTAAATACATAGTACTCCAGGGTGCAACCTTTTGTGGCTAGGATGAGCATCCAATCCACTCATTTGCCCGTCAACCATCCAAACAGCTAGATTTGGTCAGTTGAACCACTTTAAAAATAGTTTAAATTGGGTTTAAAAAATTTAAACCACTTTTATGGGCGATTTGATTTGGGTTCAGAATTTTTTTCGCCCAAATTAGCTCAAAGTGCTCGCTATGTATATATATTTATTTTACATAAATATACAGTGAAATTATTGTATTTATCACAAATCAATTTATTTGTTGATTTTCAATATTTTAAGTTGTGCTTGAATTGTTGATTTATTTATTTATTATAACATATTGTGATGTATTGTTATATTTTTGAATTATTTTTTAATTATTCCTTGTGGCATATGGTGAATTAGTGTTGTAATTTGTAACGTTCAATTATTATAACAGTTTTGAGCCCGCTTAAACCGTCATACTCTGAATAGTTTGGCTTACTTTGATTTATTTTTCTTTAATAGTTTAATTTGGATTAATGCTCTTTCAAATTAGGCAAATTGATTTGGTTTAAAAATATATTAAAAAAAGGCTCAAATGCTCATCCTTTTATGTGGCAAATGCAACTTGATCTGTGTGGTTTAACTTGAAAATTAGTAGAATAATTTAATTTAATTTTAGTGTTTAAATAATGCAAGTTAAATTATGATAATTATTGCTGCGCAGCGTGAGGCAAATACTAACTCGAACCTTAATAATTCTACGTATTTATTTGTGTTGATCCTTCAAGGACCATATTATAAAAATATGAAAATTCTATACAAATGAATTGTGAATATGCACTTATGCCGCATTGTGGTCCTGTGTCATTAGTGAGGAGCATTGATATCCCAAATATTCTGTGCATCAATGTTGTGTTCCTTCTTTTATAACACTGAAATCTCAAATTAATATTGTCATTTTATCAGATTTTTTTTACAACAAAATTTAAATGAGATATGTAATAAAAATAATTTTACCTTTTTAATAAATCTCATTCACTCATCCAATATTCCAACTTGAAATTTTTCATAGAGATTTTCAAAATTTTAAAAATCAAAATATCTTCTCAAAATATCCAATGCTGCGGGTATTTTTATTTTTATTTTTTAAATTTTATGATAATTTTAGATAAATAATTATTTATTCACAATTATAAATAAAAAAATAAAATTAATAAATATATTGATAAATCTAAACAAATAATTTGTAAATATCAAATTACAAAACATAGAGAGATTTGCTATTCTATGATGTTATCATAATAGTTTATATAAATAACAAAAATTATTTATTAAATTAAATATCTCAACACCATCAATAACAAATAAAAATATATTTATATTAAAAAATTAAAAGAGTAACATCAACCATCAAAAAGAGCAATCCCACAAATTTAATTTGAATTTAACATGAATATTTTAATTTAGTTTAAGAAATTATGACACATAATAATATAAGAGCAAGACAATTGATGAAAAATGGTATTATTAATTATTCACTTGGCATAATAATAATAATATATAGATTCTACAAAACAAACGCATACATTATTTTTTTATAAAATAAATATTAATTTCAATTGAATATCACAAACCAATTTAAACAAAAAAATATATTTAAACAAATTCATTCAAGTAAAAAAAACATCTTAGACTAATTATGAAACATATTCAAACAGATGTATTTAAAATAGAAAATAAATGTAAAATAAAAATATTTTATATTCACATCTAATTTGTTTATTTTTTCAGTTTGATAATTGAGATTAAAATAGGAGTAAAGAAGTCTTTAATTAATATTTTATTTTTTTATTAAATGGATCGCTGAATTAATTCTTTAGAAGAAATTAATAGTTTCAAATTAATTGATTAATGTTTAATACAAGAGTTCCTTTTATAATAAAAAGCGACGCCCTTTTTAAAAAAATAATTTTTTTGTAAGTTGATTTTTATTTTAAAATTTATTTAAAATTAAAAATATTAATAATAAAATTTTTTAATTGAAAATAGTTATTATTATTAGTAAGGGATTATTTATTTCAAAAATAAAGTTATATATCAAATAAAATAAAATATGAAAGATTTAATTGCATAGTTTATTACAATATAATTGCTTTAATATATATTTGTACATTTTTTCTTCACATGTACACACATATGAAAATATAAAAATAGATTTTAAAATGGATTTCTTTAAAAATACCCTAGAATAAAAATATTTTATAAAAATATCATTTTTTATTTTTTAAATATTTATTTTTTAACTTTTAATTTTAAAAATAACTCACTTTCAAAGTGTACATTTAATATACTAAAAATATATTTCATTTTCACATTTATACATTTAGTATATTGAAAATATATAAAAATTATAAAATATTTTAAAAACATAAAAAATGACATATAATATAATTTTTACATTTTAAAATGCACACAAAAAATATTTTAAATTGCTATATAAGTTTAATAGTTGATTATCTATTTTTTTTTATATTGCATTTAAAAGTTGAGAATTGAAATTCTATAACTTTATATATATATATATATATATATATATATTTTAAAGATTTCACTGAATTAAAATATACATATGTATAATTTATATATATACCAATTTCAAATTACTACTTATAATATTATTATGATAGCAATTAAATTAATATGGATTAGGAATAAAATAATTAGAATATTTATTTTCTAAAAAGAAACTCCTTATTTTATAAGCGTTTCATAAGGAATAAATATAAATAATTTTAGCTTATATTTCTAAAAGAATTAATTTTAATAACAATTACTATTACTTATAATCATACAAATTTATTTTATATTTATTTATTCATAAATTATTTTCTTTAATTTAATTTTGTGATAAAATACTTCAAATTATAAGTAAGGCAAGTAAAAAAGCTAATAAAATAGAAAATTAAATTGAAATTGATCAAAATAAACCAAAAATTATAGTTAACTAAACTTATAATTTAGTTTTAGATTTTTAATTTTTAATATTTTTAGTTTTCAATTTTGATTTTTATTGATAAAAATAATTTCATTCATTTAATCTAATTGAACAGTTTTTATATAATAAGTAAATATGTATTTTACAAATTACATAGATTTATTATAAATTATATATATTAAATTATTTTATATAGTTATATTTAGATTTAAAATATGTATTTTATATTTTAATTATGGCTATGCTAAAATTTAATATTGTAATGAGTCATATTTAAAATTTGTTGTTATATATATAATATATAGTTAACTAATATTTTTTAACTATTTTATACTATTAACTGATAATTAGTTAATTATTTATTTATAATTTAATTTTGAATTAAAATTTTTCTTAAATGAAAACTAATAATTCAAATTTTTAACTTAATCAAATTGTAAGAGGTAAGAATGAGGTGAAACAAAAAATTGATCCAAATTTTCTTCATCTTGAATTACATTTATAATGTTTCAATTATTTATAACTCAACCATAAAAAATATTAAATTAATCACATTAGCATAACTAATAATATATAGTGTCTAAGGCAACTCACCTTTAGGGGCAACAAAAAATTATTATAATGCATATATATATATATATATTTAATTATCTATTTATTATTTGTCTATGTTATGCATATATATTGGCTAAGGTAATCCCTTAAAAAAAAAGAAAATATATGTCTTAGCAAATCAAATTGCTAATAACAATATATTCAAGATTTTTGGACTATATTATGAACATAATAACTGTCATTTCTAAATAATTATGCTGTCACTATCCTTATATCAATATTTAATAATTGAATTAGAGCAACATGATTTTTTATCTCATTTTTAAATATCTTTTAGTTTAATTATGAACAATCTAATTTTGGTTGAATTAAATGAATAAAATTTAATACAATATATAAAAATTAAGTCATAATATTATTTTATTGCTAGAAAAATAAATAAAAGAAAAAAGATCTTTAAATTATTTCAATTATAGTATTCTATCTATAAATAGAATTCTTAGTTCAAGTATATTGGTGGATATGACCTTAATTCAAATAAATTTATTTTACTAATTTTAAGGAAATAATATATGGAATTCAATTTTTAATATAAAATAATTTCAAGATAAATAGAAACCATATTATTTACAACAATTTAAATTAATTAAAACTTAAAATGTAGTCAAATTGCAATATATATTTCCTAAAGTTAAAGTTTCAATATTATTAATTATTATTAAATAAATAAACATAATTAAAAAAATAATTGTTTCACCTTAATTTATATATAAAATAAAGCAAATGAAAAAAAATACCTCATGAATAAGGTGAAATAGCTATTTAATTTATAAAATTCCATTAAATGGCTATTCATGTGAAAAGTGGACAAATAAAACCAATCGACTGCAAGCACACGGAACTTAAGGAATAAAAAACATTAAATATTTAACTCTTTGAAAGATTAAATTACTAAAATAACCTTAAACGACGTCGTTTTTATATAGGGTTTTGAGAGAAAAACGACAAATATCAATAATTTCAATTATTTTACTTGCCAGCGGATCCCACTCAATGAGATAAAGACTAAAAAGTGTTCGAAGAAAAGAACTAATAGAATAAATTTTGGGGGTAAAATCGATATTTTGTGTTGCATTCATTACAGCAGGCCCCACCAAGTAAGACAAACATTAAAAAGTCCTTGAAGACAATAACCAATTTGACTTATTAAAAAGAACAAAGTTAGGGGCAAGACTGATTCTTTAAAAAGTCAAAATCAATTGTGATGTTACTTCCTAAGAAATAAGAGTTTTATTGGTTTTGGTATTGATTAGTTTAAAAATTTTCAATCAAATTCTTGTCTCTTTTTCAGCTATTTTTAATGCAACAAAACACATAAATTCCAAGTTCTTGAACAAGAGCTGGAAATGTTATTGTACTAAGATATTAATTTGATAATTATGCAAGCAGTAAAATTACAATACAAGTACAAGCATATGGAAGTTATACATTTCTTCCATATTTTATTCTTTGTGACTTGGTGTTGATTAATATTCTTATTTTATCTCAACCAAACAACATTACACGTACTAAAAATATCATTTAGAGGAAGCCAAAAACACTAGAAGCTACTTGCAAGTGGCAACAAGGACTTCTCTAGGAGGCAAAGAAGGTCTTCTTCCATGAAGCAAAGCATAGTTATCAAGAAAAAGCACATCACCTGCCTCCCATTTGAATTGAATACTCTCTTCTTCAATGATTTGCTCACATCTCTTCACAAATTTTTCTGGTAGTTCAGTCCCATCTGCCATCAGAGCTGAGCTCAGCTCCTTCCCATGCATCCCAACTACTGTGTTAAACCACATTCTTCTCCCTCAAGCACCCTCGTTAATGGTCTTGGACCCAAAATTGTCTTTACTCCTCCATCTGCCAACCACTCCATATCCATCCCCAGAGCCTTTGCCCTGTCAATTTTTTTGTTTCATGGTTATTCTACAAAATAATCTTAAATTGCTTACTGCTTAACATTAACAATAAATTTTTAATTAATTGAGCTATGTAGAAGTGTATGTGTATATGGACCTTCTCTCAGCCTCTAGAGGGTCTGATGTCCCAAAAGCATCCTCCCAACCTCTACCCCTCATAGAAGAAGTATTATTGTTGGTAGGAGCTGTGAAAGAGTACTTTAGCCCTTTAGCTTCAATTTCTTCCACTTGTTCAGGGAACTCCTCCAGCATTCTTTCTGTTACTTTAAAGCTTGGCACAAATGGTGTCTGTCCTCCTTCTGTGGTGGGATCGCACAGAAAAGAATTACCTTTTTTGGAAATTCTTTATCTGTCAAAGTTTATATCAACATAAAATAAGAAAAGCTTAATTAATGGGTTTTGCTTATTATTAATGTTTCAATGCCTAGTCGGAGCTAAACTATGTATATATAAAAAAAAGAAACTAAACTTACCAAAACCATTTCATGGTGGTAGTAAATGAATTCAGAAAGTGGACCTTCATTGGCAGTCCAAACTCTTTTGTATATGTGAGTTCTTGTTGCTGGTTCAACATAACGAATATCTTCCCTACCAAAGGTTTCAATAATCTCATTAAATTCCTCTGCTTTTTTCACATCAAAACCTCGAAGAAGAACAGCGCTGTTCTTTATTATCATTTTGCTCAAACAATTCTTTATTATTCTTCAAAGCTGATAGAAGTGATTCAATGTCTCTTTTTTCTGGTTGTGGGGGCTGTAGAACTAATGGCATGGCCTCGCCATCCACTAGTTTCTGCCTATCGCATTCGCCTATCTTGAAAGCCTTCGAATTCAATTCCATTTCTGTGGAGAAAGTGATAATTATTTTTTTCTTGTTCTTGATTAAAGGGTGTGTTTGCTTTAACTCAATGAGATGGCTACATATAGTGGGATCATGAGGTTGCTTTTATCGCTAAATTGCATGAAGAATCATGTTTTATTTGGCATTTTCAATGGAGATCAATTAATTGTTGGAGAGTTGAGAGATTCGTTAATTTGATGTCGTTTTGTGGAAACAAAAAAAAAGGAATTCTCTTTATTAATATCGATCGACTTACATTGATATTAACCTCATTTTTTTAATGATTTTAAAAGTAATTTTAAGTATTAGCACTAAATCAAACTCCAAATCCTGTTTCTAAGACGATTCAGTATTTCTAAACCAAACTCACTAATAATCTTTATTTGGTTAAATACTTGTTAAGTGGCCTGGGGCCTAGGCACTTGATATATAGCTGTTTTTCAATACAGGATTCATTAGCATAATTAAGACGGGAAAGAAGGTGGAAAATGTTAAATGAGCTTTTGGTGATTTGCTAAGGAAAAAAAAAACATGGTTATATGTTTAATTTAGACAAGAAATTAGATATATACACTTTTCCTTCTACTTAAATTATCATTTTAAAAATAATTACACAAATTAAAGTAATAATTAGTGATTATAAATTTTATAAAAAAATTTATAGAATTTTATTTAATTATCTCTTTTAACTGTTTTCCTTTTATTAATTACTAAACATATCTCACGAAGATAAATTTAAAACTTTATAAATAATACTACATTAAATTTATAAAAATGATAATTATAGTAAAATAAATAAATTTTTCTTACACGATATTTAAGTGGAACGAAGAGAAAATGTGTGTATATTATATGTTATTTTGGTTTAATGTCTTTAGTGCAATAAATAAATTAATCATTTTGTAATGGAATGTGATTTTAGTATATGATTATTCAATTCCCTGGACATGAAATTATTTTAGTTGGTAATTCTTTGTTTGATCAATTGCTCATTTGTTAGACAGATAGGATTTGGAAGTTCCAAGAAAGTATAAATGTCCATATGAGTAATTATCTCTTCTATATTAATTTATTGTGAGATAACAATGTGTTAATGGAATATTTGATTAATTATCTCTAATATTAAAGTAAATTAACATGAATATATATACAAGGGGAAAAAATTTATAGTTTATATATCTATATATATATACAAAATTTAGTTTTTAAAAAAAAAACAAAAGAAAGCAATTTCATTTCTGATTTTTTATGAAAATCAACCCTTTAATTTTTTTACTTGCTACAAATGGATAATTAACAATATAATTCCGGTAAGTGGTAACAGCAAGATAATTAATTATCTTGGTCTATGAAAGGGTTAAAGTTTTTTATTTTCTTGTTAATTATGAAGGTTTAAGAACCCAACTGTTTGATTTTGAAAAGCTGAGAAACATTTTATTGAATAAGTTTTTTAGATTATAACATAAATTCTGAGTAAGTAGTATCGATTAAATAATAAAATAATAAAATTATAATTAAAAAATTACTTATGAGTCACATATTAGACATGAAGTTTTTCTTTGAATATGATGTGGCCAAATCATCAGATTAATAATAATATTAATATTTTTTAAAACTTTTTTATTCTTTTTTTTAAGGGGATTTAATTTTTATAAATCTAGTGAAAAAATAGATAGAGAAATAAAAGAAATTAAAACAACCACAGAAATTGATGTGGTTGAATGTGAGAAATGAGAATAGAAATCTCATTAATAAATCAATTCAGTTCAGATACAAGTTATCAAGCATGCAAATTTTTTTTAAAGCTACTTGCAAGTGGCAACAAGAACTTTCCTAGGAGGCAAAGAAGGTCGCCTTCCATGGAGCAAAGCCAAATTATCAAGAAAAAGAACATCTCCCTTTTCCCACTTAAATTCTATGCACTCTTCTTCAATTATTTCTTCACATCTCTTCACAAAATTTTCAGGTATTTCAGTTCCATCTGCCATTAAAGCTGAGCTCACCTCTTTCCCATGCATTCCCACTATTGTATTAAACCACATTCTCCTCCCTTTTCTTCCATCAAACACTTTTGTTAAACTTCGTGGCCCTAATATTATTTTTGCTCCTCCATTTTTAAGCCACTCCACTTCCATTCCTAGAACCTTTGCCCTGCCACAAATTTTCAATATCATTCGTCGTGTTATATTTCTATGAAAACAACATAAGCAATTACATATACTATAAACAAAATAAAAGAGGAGACAAATTTTTTAAGTAAAAATAAAATTACAGAAGAATTAAAAATAAAATTAAATATTTAATATTGTAATAAAATTTAGATTTTTATTTTTATATTATTTATTAAATTTTATAATTTTATTAAATTTTTACAAGTCTTTTTATGTTAATTTTTGGATCTATTAATTTATTTAGATGATTTTATTAAATTAAATTTTATAAAAATACTATTTCAAATGAGAATGTTACTTTTACTTAATTCATAATTAAATTATAAAATTTAAAATTAATAAAAAAATAAAATATATATTTATATTTATTTATATAAAAAATCTAATAATTATATATATAAATATATATAATTGTATAATATATATATAAATTATAATAATAAATATATATAATTATATAATACTTTATATATATAATGAGTATATAATTATATAATACTTTATATATATAATGAGTGGGAGGGGGTGGTCTACTGCCCCCAGGAACCCTGCCTCGGCCACTGGTGCATTTTATAGAATTAATTTATTGATCATGTATGCAATTTACTCGTAGATTACCTACCTCCTTTCGGCTTCACAGCGGTCAGTAGTCTCAAAAGCATCCTCCCAACCTCTGCCTCTCATGGAGGATGTGTTGTTTTTGCTAAGAGTTGTAAAAGTATATTTTAACCCCTTTAATTCCAATTTCTCTACAACTTGAGGGAACTCCTCCACCATCCTTTCTGTAACTTTGAAGCTTGGAACAATTGGTGTCTGTCCACCTCCAGGTGGTGCTATTTCACAGAAAAGTACTACTTTCTTTGGATATTCACTCATCTGTTTCAATTTTGTTATATCAATTCCCAATTTTATTTCTCATCAATTTTACATCTGGAATAAAAAAATATTGTCAATATAATTATAATGTATAAACTGACTTACCAAAACCATTTCATGGTGGTAGTAAATGATTTCAGAAAGCGGACCTTCATTGGCAGTCCAAACTCTTTTGTATATATGAGTTCTGGGTGCTGGTCCAACATAACGAATATCTTCCCAACCAAAAGTTTCAACAATCTCATTAAAATCCTCTGCTTTTTTCACATCAAAACCTCGAAGCAGAACAGCACTGTTCTTTAATATCATTTGTTCAAACCATTCTTTATTATTCTTCAAAGCTAATAGAAGAGATTCAGCGTCTCTTTTTTCAGGTTGTTGGGGTTGTAGAACTAATGGTATGGTCTCACCATCCACTATTTTCTGCCCATCGCATTTCCCCATCTTGAAATCTTTGGAATTCAATTCCATTTCTCCTAATTTAATTATCCTTTGTTGATCTTGTTTTCTGTTTTTTGCCTGAGTTTGAATCATTTTGCGCACTTGCTTTATATAGGAATCTTTTAATATGATTGGAATTTGCTTTTATTTTGGGTACGGTTTTGGAGGGTTTTCATTTGTAGTTTTGTACTGGTGTTTTTTTTTTTTTTTTTTTTTTTTTTTGTGGGGGGCATAGCTTAATCTTTAAATTAGTGCTGCTTACGCAGGGCCGGCTCAAGCCTAGGCTCTCAAAATTTTGAGATAATATAAGTAATTATTTTAGAATTTTATTTTATGTTATTTTAAAAATTATCTATATTAATGGCTAGTTGCCCCTCCATAATCACATCTAGCAACTTTATATTTCTCTCCCTCATTAACTCTTTTTAACATTGACTTTTTATTTTGATATATTTTAACATTAACTTAAATAAATTTAGATATTTTATTTTAGACATTTACTCTTTCATTGCTCTCATTTCTCTTTGTAATTTTTTAAGTCTCTATTTTATATTTGTGCATATGGTGTCTTTTCACTTAAGTCACAAGGCAAATAAAAGAGGACGTTTGTGAAGAAAATTCTTTTACAATTAACATAATCAAGTTCTATTATTCTAATTTTTTACTTATCCTTTGCATTGTCTTTTAATTTTTTAATTTTATATTATTTATAGGTATATTTTATTACAAGCAATTCATAAAAATTTAAATATATCAACTAGTATATTATTTTGGTTACTAAAAATTTATGAAAAATAGAAAAAAAATATTTTTTTATTACTTTTATTTAAAAAAAATTAAAAGGTCTTAATTTTTAATTTGGCTTAAGGTCTCTAAAATTATTCAGCCGCCCCTGTGCTTAAGTGGTTTATGCCTAGCCAATTAAGTAGCAAACAATCAGTAAGCCAAAATGGTTGTGATTGTTCTGCATATACTTAATTGTTGATTTACTAATGTAATGATTAAATTAATATTATACTTAAAATATTAATAAGTGGTTAATATAAGTGGTTCCTTATTTTTATTTCTTAAATAAAATATCACAAGTTAAATTTTTATGAATAAAATTATCATTTATTAGGAGAATTTATTTTTTAATAAGTCAATTCGATACAAATAGAATTAAGTCTAACACAATAAATTTAAAAATATCTATAATTATATATAAAAAAAACATTAGACCTAAAATATGCTTTATTAAAATGATATATAAGTTCAACTCGAATTTGGCTCTTAGCCCCGTTGTTAACCCCCCAAAAATAAAATTCTAAAAGGTGTAAAACACTTCCATGTGGCATTTTCTTGGCATCGAGCCTAATTTGGACTAATTATATATTGATGAGTCCCAAGTACCAAAGCCTATAATAATTAATCAATCAATGAATTAATATCATTTCCAATTCAAGTTGATAATGGCCCTATGGCTTTGCTTCCATCCATCATAGACAACGACTGTGAACTATTAATTATGCTTTGAATGGTTTAATCAGCATCTCTTGTGGAAAAAGAAAGCTTTCAAGTTGTAATAAAAAAAAAAGCGCTTTCAAGAGTAAAAAGACTAGGTAAAAAAAAAAAAGTCAATTAATGAAAATAAAAAAAATAGAAAAGATAGAATCTGCCATCACTTGTATTTTACTGATTATTTTATAAATAATTCTTCAAAATTTTACTTCTCTCACATTTTTTCAAAAACGATGTATCAGTCGGGATTTTATTAATAGCGAAATTCTTGCAAATTCAAATTCATTAAGCGTAAACAAAACAGATTCAAGCGGAAAAAGGGCCAAAAAGCAACTTCTTTCCAATGTACAGAGGACAATAATACTGTTTGCTGCAAATATCCATATATATTGGATAATATGCATGCAAGGCTTTTCTCTTTAAGCAGGTATACTTGAAGATTTTTCTTTGGTTACCTTTCAAATACTGAAAATTTTTGAAAGACAGAATTGAGTGTTGTGCACTGGCATGGCCTGCTACTATTCCTTGTTCATGTGTATTTCTCCGCAACAGAGAAGGGAGGACAAACGAGAAACTCAGCTCTGGAGTGTTACATCCATTTGGAAAAGAAAATATGAAAGAATAAATGCCTTGATCCTAATAAAAAATTTCTCTTAAGTTAGTTCTTTTGTTTCCTTGTACTAGAGACAAGTGTGAATATAACTTTAAATTTTAAAGATTTATGTAATCCCACCCTTTTTACAATATTACATTCAAACACTTCTAAATTTTATTTATTATTTTTTTTATTAACCACGAGGTATCCTGGATACATCCAGACTAACCTCCGTTCGCCAGTTTGTGAATGCCTCAAAGGGTAGGATGGCTGGCCCCAAGATTTAAGGATGCTCCATACACATCTTCAGAATCGAATCCGGATGGATGCTTAAGGGTGGACTAAACTTCTAAATTTTATTGATATATGAGAAATCAAGATGCAGCTTGTAGCAAGTGCATATATGACTTCTATAATAAATTTAAATTTGATTTTCTTATAAGCCTATATTAATTTATAAGCATATGTGCTTATAAGTTATTATATTTTTTAATTATATATGGTGGAAGGAGAATATTTAGATTTAAATCCATGATTTAAGCGAAAATATTATATGTTCATGGCCTCCAAGTTACAACCTGGTGGTTTATAAGTTAAAATTTTTAAAATTTGGGAAAACACTTCTAAATGGCTTGGTTTGTTTTGATGTAGTCTAAAAATATTATGAATTGTAAAATTATAAAAAAAGTATTAATATTATAAACTATTAATATTAAAAATATTAATTAGTTAATAATTTATAATATTGAAAATTACTAATTATTAAAAAATTAAAAAAATTAAAAAAAATTAAAATTTATTAATATTATAAATTATAATATTTTTAATATTAATTTTGTAATATTATAATTAATATTATATTAAAAAATATTATGAAAATCCTATATAATATAAATTATTATAAATTACTTAATATTTTTTAATTATTTGTTAAATTATAGATTTTTAAATTATTATAAAATTATAAAAAATATTTATTAATATCTTAAATTTTTGATATTAAAAATATTAATTAATAAATAATTTTTAAAATATTATATTAATACTTTTTAAAATTTAATTTGGCCCATAATATTAATTTAAATTTAAATTGATCCTTACCATTAACTATTTACCAATTCCTTTAAAAAATGACAATTTGAACTACTTAAAAAAACCAATTTGATAAAAAAAATTTTAAAAACTAATCTACACTTTTCACTATAGTGTATAGGCTAAATTAAATATAGACTTTTCACTATAGTGTATAAACTAATTGAATTTTTCTAGAATTATATTGTGAAAGGTGAAGCCAAGGAAAAGATTAAAATTTTAGAATTTTGTAGTTAGCTTCACTTATCAAATAAAAAAAATTACAATAACTAAATTCTAAATGGCTTATTGAGCTACCAAGATGTAGTCTCACAGTTAAAAATATTTGTTGCTCTTGCTTATATATCTAATTCAAAATTTTGGTATTTTTTTCTTCTATATATAACATAATTAATAAAAAAAATGATATAACTAAAAGGGTATGAGGGCATTTGTCAAGTGAAACCTGAATAAAAATTACATCATTGTCATTTAGTACCAAATATAAAAATATCAACTAATTATCAACAAAAAATTTCATCATATAAGCTTTGTTGTGGTTAACGAGGAACACTTACATATACTCAATAAATAAAATTATTTATTTTTTATATTTATTTTTTTAAAAAAAATTTATTAGCCAAACATATATACATTCTATCTGAGTAAAAATTTTCATCATTAACATTCATATAAATATACATATTATTCAAACAAAAACATTTTACTTCTTAAAATTTAACAAAAATCAAATTTATAATTTAAATAAAATTCGAGATATTATAATTTCTATAAAAAGAAAATCATTTAACATTTAAAGAAATTTAGCCAATGCGATCAT
This sequence comes from Garcia nutans, assembly GCA_947685225.1. Lineage (NCBI taxonomy): Eukaryota > Viridiplantae > Streptophyta > Magnoliopsida > Malpighiales > Euphorbiaceae > Garcia > Garcia nutans. The sequence goes on from CANTUV010000045.1 coordinate 12,698,483, forward strand.
TTTTTTACCCTATTTAATTAATGTTGGGAGCTGAATCAGCTGATTAAACCATGGTGAAGTAAAAAAGTCAAAAAGAAAAGAAAAATACAAGTACTAATGGTGCACCAGACACATGTCGGGGTCTCGAGACCGCAAAAGTGTACTGTACTTTTAATTTTTCACCACTGTCCAAATTAATGTTATTAAAGATTAATATTAAGCTACCAAAATCTCTTCTCCTCTCTTCCTTCTGTTAAGTGGTGACAAAGCATTGTTGTGTCTATGTCAATAACTCTTGTTTGTGATTTTTCTTTTTCAAGTAAGAAAGAGGCACGTAGTTGGTCCTTTCATGCCAGTAGCTGAATCACAAATAGAATAAAAAGAATAAATTTAAAATAAAATTATAGATATATTAAAAATAAAATTAAATATTTAATATTATAGTAAAATTTATATTTTTATTGTAAATTTTTATTATAAATTTTTATTATTTACTGAATTTTAAAAATTTATTATATATTTTTTTATTTTAATTTTTTGATCTATTAATTTATTTATAATATTTTATTAAATATTATTTTAAATGAGAATATTAATTTTATTTAATTTATAATTAAATAATAAAATTTTAGTATTAATCTAAATATTTAATATACAACCATAAATACTCATTAATTAAAATAAAAAAACATATATAATAAAAAAAACCAATATATATAATACTATATAAATATCTAATCACAAAACTTTAAATATTTATTAATTAAAAAATTATATATGATAAAAAATTAATATATATACAAAATACTATAAAATTTTATAAAAATAATATATATACAACTAATCTCAAAAATTCTAAATATCCATTAATTAAAAAAATATATGATGAAAAAAGAAAAAATATATATAATACTATACATATATATATATCTAATTATAAATCTCTAAATACACATTAATACTCACTAATTAAAAAAATATATATGGTAAAAAAATTAATATGTACTCACAATACTATCTATATAAAATTTTTATATTTTTATAAAATATTATATATAAAATAATATTAAAATTTTATAAAAATACTATATATATAAATAACTAATTATAAAATTTTAAATATTTAATAATTAAAAAAATTTAATATGTGTACAAAATACTATATATATATATATGTGTGTGTGTGTATGTATATAAGGAGGGAGCTGTTTCAGGGCCGGGACTACTAGAATAAACTATGGGCTAGAATGAAGCTGTTTAGATTATAATATGACATTCTGGGCTTGTTTATTCAAAAGAAGAAAAAAAAAAGAATTTTTTGCCCTCAAAAATAAATTATTTTCAAAAAATTCATTTTTTTTTCAAAATTATCCATTTTCAACTTTTAATTAAAAAAAATACCCATTTTTAAATATTTACAATATACTCGGTATCCATTTACTATATTAAAAATATATTATATTTTTAGAGATATACATTTGATATATTAAAAGTATACAAAAAATGAAATATTTTTAAAAGGAAATTAAAAACAATGATATATAGTGTAATTTAAAAAAAAAAGGCAAAAAAATAATACATTTTTTTAAAAAAATACTTATTTTTTTTTTAATTTCAAAAATACCTATTTTTAGAAGTATATATTGAATATATTAAATCTATATTTTATTTTTAAAGGTATATATTTAACATATTAAAAGTGTTTAACAATTATATTCTAATTTTGGAAAAACAAAATTAAAAAGTGACATATAGTATAATTTTGTAAAAAAGAAATGGTTATTCCAAGAGATTAATATATACCAAAGATCATTGGTGTGGTGTTTGTTTTTAAAAATAAGAATTTACGAGTTCAATTATCAATTAGAGCTTAACAAATAATGAAAAAAAAATTGTGTGGAATTGTTTAGGTTTTCACTAATCAAATATTCAAGTATGAAACCGATAATGGTATACTTGACCAAATTAAAAGGAAAAACAACACTTTGGCCTATATTTTATTTTCATTAATGACATCACTGACCAAATTTAAAAAAAAAAAAAACTGTAGCATATATTTTATTTTCATTTTTTCTAAAAACACCTTCAAAATATAAATTCTACTTGAAACTGTAATTATTTAGCTTACGAGTAGAGCATGTAAAATTCACAGGAAAAGCAATTTTTATGAATGTCTAATTAGTAATATTTTTCCTAATAGCAATTCAAAGATTTTCAATGAACTTGCAAATTCTTAACCAATCACAATCATTTGTTGGAATTGAAATCTTTAACCAAAACAAGTTATGTTGTTGATTGTGATGCAGTGGTTGATGGGTTTCTTGAGCTTTTGGCACAGAGGTGAGGTGCGAATGGTGATGGAAATCACTAATTTAGAATTCATAAACCCCAATAGCTAAGGAGCTATGATTCCAATGGAATGTAAATTAATATCCTCCAACTAGATGAAACAAACCAAATAATTCAGATTATGGTTGATTCAATGGAGTGAAATTGGGCAAGTATAAAGAACAAATGAAGATAGGCTGAAAAATTAATAGTGGTTTACACAAGCACACAAGTTAAATATATAATTCCAATATCAATAGATGAATATTCTTTTTTTTTTTCACTTTTTTTTTGCTTTTCTTTAACTTTTTTTTTTGTATAAAGAATAGGAACAACAATTTCCTCTAGGAACATAGAATTAGAACGAAGAAAGAACTTTTTTTTTTTAATCTATGGTAATATAAAGAGAAGAATAAAAATAGAATAGTAAAAGTTAAACAATATGCAATTTAAAAGGGATACGCAAACCTCAAACTTGAAACTTTGTTCTGATACCAAAATGATGGAAATAATCAATTTACTAACCATATACCCCAATAGCTAAAGAATTATGATACATATAGAATGCAAATTAACACCCTCCAACTAGTTGAATCAAATATGATTAATTCAAGAATGAAGTAAGATTAACTATTCTAATAACTTATATCAATGGAATGATGATTAAGTAATTAGAATAACACTTTAATTTCATCAAAATGCCACAAACAAAGAGATTTGATAAGTTAATGATGAAAATAAAGATTTTGGAATTTGAACGCCACGAACTAAATAGCTTGATAAGTTTCAAAATTCATATAAAAACTAATGAGAAAACACTCACAAGTGCTAAGAATGACTTTTTATATCTTTCAATTGTATGTTTACAAAGGAAATCAGCCTTGTTTATATAGAAGAAGACCATGTACAAAGAAAGCATCAGAATTAAGTTCATATGTAACTTTCATATTAATTGACAGCCCATTATATCTAATAAATAACTCCATTACTTTGCCAACTCAATATGAACGTTTGACCATTATTTTCTTAGCTTTTGTAACTATTTTTCTCCATCCTTTGTAACTCATACTTAAAAGAATAAACCCTAATAAAAAGTCAAAATGCAGAATTAAAATAAAAATAGTCTTAAAGAGTTTATTAATTTGTCTTAGGCCATTGGTCTTTTAAACTTAAAGACCATGGCCAAATGACCTTTTATTATTTAAAATGGATTTAAATTTTTACTCTCATAAGCCCGGATTAGCCTTCAAGATTAGGTCTTGCTTGAATTATGTTGACTAACTTAAGCTCTTCTTGTATTCATGGATCATCCTTAAATAAATCTTGAGCAACTTGTTTTCTCCAAATCTGATCCATAAAGGAAATTAAAGCTTCTTTCAACTTATTAGCTGTAATATCCCAAAATGTGCCCTAGAAGTATTGATGTAATTGTTGTTTGATTTGAATTAAATGTTTATGTGTTTATAAGTGTTGAATTTGATTGTAAGTTAAATTGGTGTTGGTTTTGGTTTGAGGATGGTAAGTTAAGTGGATGTTGATATTGAAAGAATAAGAATGATGTTGGTTTTAGGGTTTTGAAGTAGTATGTGTTTAAATGTGTTGTTAATGTTTTGTTAATGAGAATATTGTGATGAATATGTGAAATAAGTGTTAATGATATAGTTTAGATCCATTTGAATGAGGTTATGGTGTGTACAATGTGTTTAAATGCAATTAAAAGAGTTTTGGCCATATTTAGGGTTTTTGTTCATGAGAGACACGGCCAAGACTTAAGATTTTGGAGAGACACGGCCAAGCTTAATGAAACTTGGCCGTGTTGGATGAATTTTGGAGAGACACGGCCACTGGCTTGGCCGTGTCCCTTGACTGTATTTGCCACTGCCTGATTTTTGTTGAGAGACACGGCTGTGTCCTTTGCCCGTATCTGCCTCGGCTTGAATTGGTGTTGAGAGACATGGCCACAAGCTTGGCCGTGTCCCTTGAGGGTGTTAGCTACTGTGATTGTTCCTTTGTTCTTCTTGCATTGTTGAGATTGAACATTCATTTGATGACAATGATGATGCATATGATACTATATGAACAATGCTATGTTTTATGCATTGTGAATCTTGTGAATGGTAATGTGTTATATGAATAATGTACTTTGTAGTGTTACATCAATGATGCAATATGTAAAATGTGAAGGATATGATGAGGTAATTGATTATGTATAGCTTGATGGGAGTAGTTCTTGAGTGTAAAAGAGACGAGGATCATCCAAAAAGGTATGTGCAATATGTTTTAATAATGAATGATGTTAATGTGTCTTGAGAAATGGATTATGTATGCTTGAATGATGAAGTGTATAATGTGAATTGAGACATAAAGAGGTGTGAAACTAATGTTCTGAGTTATAATTATGTGAATGATATGATTGAAGCATGCCTAGATGGTATGATTGAATAATGATATGTGTGTTTAGTTAATGTAATTGATGTTGCATATATCAATGATGAAATATGAAAGGTAATTTGAGATATAATGTGATGTGAAGCCATTGTGATTGGCTATGATAACTCAAATGTGATGTGAAGCCATTGTGATTGGCTATGATGATTCAATTGTGATAAATAAGGCATGTTTGCCTAGATAATGATTCAATTGAGAATAAAATGGATAATGAAATAATAAATGAATTGTGTGACTAATGTGTTATTCCATTTTCAGAGTTTGTTGTTGGTGGCATGCCTAATGATAGTAACAATCTCTTGAAGTTAGGTTGGGCTTGATCCTTAAAGCCAAGTTGGGTAGAAGTTTAACATGTTTTACTCCCCTTGAAGCTTGGTTGGGTCTAGTCCTTGAAGCCTAATTGAGATGTTACAACCCTTGAAGCTAGGTTGGATTGATTCTTGAAGCCAAGTTGGGTTGAGACTTAGCATGCTTTGTTCCCCTTGAAGCTTGGTTGAATCTAAATCCTTGAAGCCTAGTTGGGTCTATGATAATGATAAATGTGATAACAAAACCAAAGCATTAACTCTGAAAATTGAATAGCATATTAGTGTCTTTTGGGCCCGAGTCTGTCTTTGTTGTCAATGTGATATACAAGTGTTGAAAGAAATGAGTAATGAGATCAATGGTTGATTTCATTGGAAATGTGATTCATGATTGGTATGATATGTAATATGTGTAATGATATATTGATTATGAATACTAGTGATGGATTGTGGTCGGTGATAATGTTTATGTATATATATGTACATAAAATATGAAATTAGCCGAGATATATGAAAGGTGCAATTAAAAAGGAAAAACATGATAATAACTAATGGTACATTGAATTGATATATCATTATATGTTAGAATTTCTATAATGTATGTTTATATTTCATAATTGTATTACTAAGCTCTCGGGCTTAACGCGGTTGTGTAATCGCGCATGTGGATATGCGGTTGATCTGGAAGTCCAGCTGTTATGCCACGAGAAGAGTAAGAGTTTATCGAGACCAACTAGAGGGTGATGCATACATGTATAACTTTTAATTATGATGTATTTCTGACGAGAAAGTATTTATATGTATAAATGAAGTTTTGATTATGATAATGATTTTGTAAATGTTATTTAAAGTAACGTATTATGGTTTGAACTCTGTTACAGGTTTTTAAAAGGTAATGAAAAGTGACATCCTCATACTTTATATACTTACTGAATGTATACTAGGTATACGTATAGTACTTATATAGGGTATCGGGGTGTTACATTAGCTCTAGACCTTATCATTAGTCTTTCATGTATTGCTAATGAATTTTTGAATTAATTGTTCATGTTATTATTGAACTGTTGGTGCTTAGCCAATTTTTGATCAGCATGTAATTTCTCATCAAATGGTGAGGCTGAGAGTTTTGCCTTGGCACATATTTCTTGGCCTTTACACATATGGTTTGGCAGTGGCGACAGCAGAGACTGGGCTACTAGAGAAGTTGACATTCCTCCAAGTTAATAGAAATGTATCAAAAAGATCACCTGAATCTATGGTTGTAAATAGTTTTAGGCCTTGGCTTGGCTTTGCACAGCGGCATGGTTATATTAGCTGCAGTTTCTCCTAAGCACCAAACTTTTCAAAGTAATGTACTCGGAATCAAATATTAAGTGCTTCTCTTCCTGAATTACTCGGAATCAAATGTTATGATATCTGTCTTTATAGTCTTGTTTGTGTGCAGCAGATCATTACTGAGGTGAAGTGGTTGATTAGAATTTGATTATTCATATTATCATCTACATTGCTGATTTCTATGCTAAAGAGGATGATGCTATCTAAGTGTGGAGAAAATCGGTTGGAAGATCATAATGAAATATGGAGAAATTTTTACAGGGATCAGGTGTATATATATATCCAAGCCAATCAAAACTAAATAAAATAGTTCTAATAGAAAAAATATTGGTTTTATTTAGTTTTGATTATTCGGATATATATAGGTAATATTTTTTAGAAATCTAATATAATGTAATTAAATATATTTCTAATTAAATTAAAAATACATTTAATTACATTACATTATATTGAGAGGAGAAACTAGACATTAAAGACTTGGATGAGTTAAGTATAATACTCACTATTTAATTTTAATATTGGCAAAAAAATAATTTTTTTTTCAAAAATGCAGACTAGATGATAAATCCGAAAATTACTAGAGTACAAAGCCCGTTTTAACGAGAAGAGAGAGACACCAAACCGGTGCGTTTTTACGACAAATTCCCTTGAAGTCAACGTAAAAAATTAACCGGTTGCGGAGACGGTACAGTAGGCACAGAAACTAAGGAGTTAAGAGAGAAACAAAAAAGGTCGCGCAGCATCTTAGGCAGTCTCGGTGTCTGAAAGGTTACAATGGCAGTTCCCATTGTTGGGTTTCCGATACTTACTGCGATGGTAAGGGGAATTGGAGTGGTTGTGTCGGTTTTGGTTCTGATATGGGCTTTTCACTTCAGAGGCGGTTTGTCTCTCTCTTCAAACGACAAAGATCTCATCTTTAATGTAATCTCCTCTCTACTCTATCGTCTGGTATTGTTCTGTTGATTGATATAATTGGATTAGTATTTTGATCTCTTTTTTGCTCGTCTCCGATAGGTACATCCTGTACTGCTGGTGATCAGCCTTATTCTCTTAAATAGTGAAGGTAATCTTTATTTGCTGAGCTTTCTAAGGAAACTAGGATTTTGAACTTCGTTTTATGGTTTAGTTTTGTGGGATTTCATGATCACTCTATAGGTTTTATGCAGATTTATGAAAGCTAAAATTTTCCATCCAAAATTTAGATGTAATTCCTTTCTCGGAGATGTCATATGCGCATGTGTCTGTACGTTCACATGAAAAGGGTTTTACTTTCCCAATTATTCATTTCTAGTTTTCCAATCTCATATGTTGAATTGTACAACTGGGTCTTTTATCCTTTCACAATTTTGAAATTTGTAATGTTGGTATTCCCAATCATGTTTCTTGTTACGTTGGAATTGGTTGAACATGTCTACTGTCTAATTTGAGTATTGCATTTTAGGTCTTAGGGAAGTTAGCAATGGTATTACTATGAGCTGCCTTATTGAGTATAAGTTGTCTGAGAAATTTAACAGGTATACTTTTTTTAGTGCAGCGATGCTAGCATATAGGACATTCTCTGGAACTAAAAACTTCAGAAAGGCAGTGCATCTTACAATACAATCTCTAGCATTTTGTTTAAGTGTGATAGGAGTGTGGGCTGCTTATAAATTTCACAATGAGAAGGGTATTGACAATTTCTACAGTCTGCATTCATGGCTGGGTGGTCTTGCTTGTCTATTCCTATTTGGAATCCAGGTTTGTTTTCTCGGCCCTCTTACAACCTTTTTTTTTTTATATATAGCTTACTCTTGAAATCACTCAAAACTTTTTAAAGAATTTCAAACCTTTGTGCTCTGCTATAACATCAACATATGATGTTAATGGTAGGAAGGGTTCCACACAAGTAGGCCTGACTAGCAACATTGACACAGGCATTCTTTCATGTATGCATATTTTATTACGGAATGCCAAACAGTTTAGATGCATGTTGTCTACACATACCAGTGATAGCATGCTGTTCAGCTTGTGATATCAGTTTGTGCATGCCCAATGGTATGCATAGCTTGACTTCGATATGATTCTAAGATATGCCTGTTCTTGTTTTGGGTATCAGCAAACCCCCTTGAAGTAAATTGGTTAGTTTCTATTGATTTTTTTTCCGCTTACCCTTGTGTAGTGGGCTGCTGGTTTTTCAACCTTTTGGTATCCAGGGGGTTCAGTGAGCAGCAGAGCTGCTCTGCTTCCCTGGCATGCATTCTTTGGGATTTACATATATGCACTTGCAGTTGCCACTGCTGCAACAGGAATTCTGGAGAAAACCACATTCTTGCAAACCAACCATGTAATACTGCACTACTCCTCTGAGGCGATGCTGGTGAATTTTATGGGTATACTAATCGTTGTTCTTGGAGGTTGTGTAATTCTTGCAGTCATTACACCCATGAATGATAAAGAGGATGGCTATAGACCACTAGATTATGAGCTACAACTTTCCACTGTGTAGTCGATTGGTTGGTGGCGCTATTATTACAGAGTGATCTTCTTCAGGTGAGTGGGCAAAATATCATCTGTTAATACTGCGTGGTTGTGGGATGTCCCAAATTGGTTCACTGATTTCACATTGAAGTTGATCATGTGAGCTGTGTGACTCTGTTACTTATAACCAAAACTGTGCGTTTTTTGCTATACGGTGCGTTTTGTATTAAGGTAATTTTAGGTTTGGTATAAATACCAATCTGATAACTGTTCTCTTCACTTTTTGCTCTCTGCTGCCTCTCTCGTCTTCTTTTCTCTCTGCTAGGTTTTGTTCTTACGAAAATAAGAGTTCTTCTTCTGTAATCTCTTGATAGTAAAAGCCTGTATCTCTGTGAGAGTTGAGAGTTGAGTGTTTCTGTTTGGTGCTTGTAAAACTGTATCGATCGATTTCTGAGTTATAATAAAAAGGGGCTGAGGAACCTTTCCTCCTTGGATGTAGTCCTACTGTGTGTAGGATGAACCAAGTAAATACTGGTGTTTGATCTGTTTGTATGATTTGTTCGTTTTTCTTTTCTGTTTAAACTGTCTGGATCTTCAACAGTTGGTATCAGAGCCCGTGAAGATCTCGACGAATCAGGTTGTAATCTTCCTTGTCTCTGTTTATTTTCTTTCGTTCTTTGGGTTTTCTTGTTTGATTTTGTTCAGATCGGGTTTATCTTGCTTGATCTGTTCAGATCTGTTCTCGTTTTGTTTGATCTGTTCAGATCTGTTCTCGTTTCTTGTTTGATCTGTTTAGATCGGCTCTTCTTCTGTTAAGATCTGTCAAGATCTGTTTATTTTCTAGATTATTCTTTTGTTTTTCCTTGCGATCTGGTACTGTGATTGTATTTGTGTTTTGCAGGATTGACAGAAGAACAAAGAAAAGGATAAAAACTGCTTTCTGGTACTGTGATTGTACTTGTATTTTTTGCAGGATAAACAGAAGAACAGAAAGAATAAAGATCTGCTTAAAGAAACCCTAGATCGGATAAATAATAAAAAAAAATGTCCATCGCCAAAATTAATGTCGAAAAATTCGACGGTAAAGGTGATTTTACAATCTGGAAAGAAAAGATGACTGCAATACTCGTACAACAGAAGTGCAGAAGAGCACTTGATGGTCCAGAAGCTTTACCTTCGACATTGACAGACTTGGAGAAACAAGATTTGATGGATCTTGCGTACAGCACCATCATCTTAAATCTTTCCGATGTTGTTCTTCGGAAAGTAAGGGGTAATGACTCTGCTCCTAAACTCTGGAATAAATTGAATGCATTATATACTGTTAGGTCTGTCTCTAAAATAGCCTATTTGAAAGAAAGGTTGTTTAGTTTTAAAATGGATCCTACAAGGTCTGTTGATGATAATTGTGATGATTTTCAAAAACTAGTATTAGAACTTGCTGATGTTGGTGAGAATCTGAGTAATGAAAATCAGTCCATTATTCTGCTTAATTCTATCCATGAAAGCTATCAAAATGTTAAGGATGCTCTTAAATATGGTAGGGATAGATTAGAAACAGATGACATTATAAATGCATTAAGACTTAGAGAAATGGAAATTAAGTCTGTAAGTAAGCAAACTGGAAATGCTGAAGGTCTGTTTGTTAAAGGAACTAGAAGTAAAATTAAAAAGAAAAGATTTAAGAATAAAAACAGTGAGAGTAATCAACATAACCAGTCAAACAGTTCATCCCATAATGATAAAACTTATAATCAGAACACTACTGCCACAAATAAAGTTGAAAGAATATGCTATTACTGTAAGAAAAAGGGTCACATTAGGAGGTTTTGTAGAGAAAGACTTAAGAAACTAGATCAAAACAATGAGTCTGGAGCTGCTAATTCATCAACTCAGGTTGATGATATAGAGGCTTTAACCGTAACTTCCAGCAGAGATGCTGAGGTTTGGATTCTAGATTCTGCATGTTCATATCACATGACTCCTCACAGACACTGGTTCAGTAAGTATCAGGATCTAAGTGGTACAAATGTTTTGATGGGTAATGACTCATCCTGTGAGGTTCTAGGGGTGGGTATAGTTAGGTTATCAATGTGGGATGGCAGGATAGTTGAGTTACAGGATGTTAGACACATTCCTGAACTTAGAAGAAACCTCATTTCGCTAGGTTGGTTAGAAGAAAAGGGTCTAAGTCATATAGCTAGGAATGGTATATTAGAGGTTTATAAACACGACAGGTGTGTTCTAAAAGGAAATAGAGTCAACAGACTCTATCACCTTGTAGGTTCAGTCATCACTGGCACTGCTGCCAATACTGAGTCAAGCTGCGACTCAACATCTCTGTGGCACAAAAGGTTAGGCCACATTGGTTACACTGGTTTGGAACAGCTGTATAGGAAAGGGGTTTTAGACTTAGATCAGTTTAGTAAAACTAGCCTCTGTGAAACTTGTGTAATGGGTAAGGCACATAGAAAAAGCTTTAGTCACTCACAACACAAGTCACAAAATTGTCTAGATTATATTCACAGTGACTTGTGGGGTTCCTCTTTTGTACCACAATCACTGTCAGCTTCTCAATACTTTGTCACATTTATAGATGATTATTCTAGGAAAATCTGGATTTATTTCCTAAAGAATAAAAATGATGTTTTTAACAAATTTTGTGAATGGAAAGCACTTGTTGAAAATCAAAAGAATTGTAAAATTAAAGTATTAAGAACTGACAATGGTTTAGAGTTTGTCAATAAACAATTTGATGAATTCTGTTTAAAACATGGTATAATGAGACATAGAACTTGTACCTATACACCACAGCAAAATGGTGTAGCAGAAAGGTACAATAGGATAGTCCTAAATAAAGTCAGGTGTATGCTGTTTGAGTCTGGTTTTGGTAATAAGTTCTGGGCTGAAGCTGCTTCAACAGCTTGTTACTTGATAAACAGGTCACCTAGCTCTGCTTTAAAATTTAAATGTCCTAATGAGATATGGAATGGAAAATCTATTAGCTATTCTCACCTTAGGACATTTGGATGTATAGCTTATATTCATAGGAAACAGGATAAACTGGAACCTAGAGCTGTTAAATGCTATTTTGTTGGTTATCCTGTTGGTATTAAAGGATATAAAGTTTGGTCACCTGTTGATAATAAGATACTTGTTAGTAGGGATGTTGTGTTTAATGAATTGGAATTGTATAAGACTAATCTGCAGGTACCTTTGACAAGATCTCAAGCTGACCTGTCTGTGTTTGAGGTGGAGCTTGACAGTTTTTACAAAACTGATCAGAATGCCACTCAAACAGAACCCCCTATTGCTGTAAACAATGAGTTACAGGTACAACCTGAAGGTGGAGTCCTTAATAATGAGCTAGCAACACAAGAGCAAACTGACTATATGCTAGCCAGAGATAGACAAAGAAGGGAAATCAGAAGGCCTCCCAGGTTTGATGATTATGCTTGTAATGTCTTAAATGTGGATTTAACTGCCTTTGCTTTTGTGTGTGCTGCTGTGACAGAAACAGGTGATCCATTGAGCTTTGAAGATGCTAGACTGAGCAGTGACTGGAAACACTGGAAAGCAGCTATGGATGAAGAGATGAATTCTCTCATGAAAAATGGTACCTGGAAATTGGTACCAAAGCCTGTTGGTAAGAAAATTATAGGATGTAAATGGGTGTTTAAGAGAAAACCTGCTATACCTGGCTTTGATAAAGGGAGATTTAAAGCCAGAGTTGTAGCAAAAGGTTTCTCTCAATTGGAAGGTATAGATTTTCATGAGATTTTCTCTCCTGTAGTTAAACATGTTACAATTAGGTTAATGTTGTGCATAACTGCTATGTTAGATTTAGAACTTGAATAATTGGATGTTAAAACTGCTTTCTTGCATGGTACTCTTGATGAAGAGCTTTACATGGCACAGCCAGATGGTTATGTTCAATCTGGAAAAGAAAGTTATGTCTGTTTGTTATTAAAATCTTTGTATGGTCTTAGACAAGCACCTAGGCAGTGGTATAAAAGGTTTGATGAGTTTATGACTAAACATAGGTTTAAAAGGAGTAGTTATGACCCATGTGTGTATTTTTCTAAACTATCACATGATCATTACATCTATCTTTTACTGTATGTGGATGGCATGCTAATTGCCTGTGAAAATAAGCTTGATATTGTTAAACTGAAGTCTATGCTAAGTGCTGAATTTGAAATGAAGGACTTAGGTCCTGCAAAAAGAATTTTGGGCATGAGTATAGATAGAGATAGGAGTAAAAGGATGTTATTTCTGTCCCAATGTGATTATGTTTGCAAGTTTCTTGAATTGTATAATCCGAATAAAGTTAAAGCTGTTTCTACTCCAATTGGTGCACAGTTTAAACTTTGCTCCAGTTCTAAGCCTCTAACAGTATCTGAACAGGAATATATGAATAAGGTTCCTTATCAAAATATTGTTGGAAGTATGATATATGCGATGGTCTGTACCAGACCTGATATTGCCTATGGTGTGAGTTTAGTCAGTAGGTTTATGAGCAGTCCAGATAAATCTCACTGGGAAGCTGTAAAATGGCTTGGTAGGTATCTTAAAGGTTCTGAATCTGTATGTTTGTTGTTTAAACAGCCTGATTATGAAATATTTGATATAGCTGGTTATTGTGATTCTGATTTTGCTGCTGATTTAGATAAAAGAAGATCTTTAACTGGTTATTGTTTTACATTTGCTGGAAATATTGTAAGCTGGAAATGTAGTTTACAGCAGGTTGTAGCTCTCTCTACCACAGAAGCAGAGTACATTTCCCTTACAGAGGCTATAAAAGAAGCCATCTGGTTAAAGGGAATTGTAACTGAGTTGGGATTAAAAACAGGTAAAGTCAATGTGTTTTGTGACTCTCAAAGTGCAATACACTTAAGCAAAAACAATGTATTTCATGAGAGAACAAAGCACATTGATGTTAAACATCACTTTGTTAGAGATATAATCTCTAAGGGTATTATAAATGTTGAGAAAATCTCAACCTTGATTAATCCAGCTGATATCTTTACTAAGCCTGTTTCTGTTTTAAAATTTCAGGAGGCTCTAAGCCTACTTGGAGTTATGAAGAGATGAGCTATTACTGGTGATTGCCCGAGGAATGGTTCTGAATGCCTTTTCTGATTTGTAACTCAGAGTCAAGGTGGAGAATTGTGAGCTGTGTGACTCTGTTACTTATAACCAAAACTGTGCGTTTTTGGCTATACGGTGCGTTTTGTATTAGGGTAATTTTAGGTTTGGTATAAATACCAATATGATAACTGTTCTCTTCACTTTTTGCTCTCTGCTGCCTCTCTCGTCTTCTTTTCTCTCTGCTAGGTTTTGTTCTTACGAAAATAAGAGTTCTTCTTCTGTAATCTCTTGATAGTAAAAGCCTGTATCTCTGTGAGAGTTGAGAGTTGAGTGTTTCTGTTTGGTGCTTGTAAAACTGTATCGATCGATTTCTGAGTTATAATAAAAAGGGGCTGAGGAACCTTTCCTCCTTGGATGTAGTCCTACTGTGTGTAGGATGAACCAAGTAAATACTGGTGTTTGATCTGTTTGTATGATTTGTTCGTTTTTCTTTTCTGTTTAAACTGTCTGGATCTTCAACAGATCAGTTGCAGCAAGAAGTTTTTGTCTGTTAGTTGCTCAGACGTTAAAAATTAGTTCATACTACTAGAGCATTTTACTCGAGTATTTTGGGTGCAGTAGTGGGGAAGGTGTAGTGAGAACTGAGAGGAGGATCCAACATTTCAATTGTCTTTTTATGTAATGGTTGATGTTCAAAATTTACTGATTTTCATTTATTTACTATACAAACATATGACTATATGCTTATACATATTTATTTATCCTTTTTTCTTAATGAAATGCATTTTGTAATTTTTTATAAGAAAATGGTAAATTGAACAAATTTACCCATAAATAATACCGCGATTAAAAAATCTCTATCTTGCTTGTGCCTCCGTTGAAGATATGTGTGCCTTATTTACAGTAAAAATCAAGCAAAAATTAAAAATAATATTTAAATTTAAAAAATAAATTAAATAATTTTTATTTGATATGTTAAATTAGTTTTTTATGGATTTGTTTATATTTTTTTATTATTCAATTCATGTATAAATGCCATTTGATAGAAAATTATCAGCTTTATTAAAAAATCATCGGCGGTGTCAAAGCTTAAATGATATTTAAGGGACTTATTATGTCTCTATAAAAATATCAACAGCCATATATAATCAAACGTTTTAATTATGCTTATAACCATAACCACAATTTATGATCATAATTACCACTAAATCTCACATTTTTAATTATAACATAATAAAAAATATATAATCAAGTTTATACCTTGGTATGTTATAAACTTCGATAAAATATAAAATGATGATCGACATATTACAAAATTGCAACAAAATACACAATGATGATGATCGACATATCACAAAATTATAACAAAATACAACGTGATGAAGACTGTCATGTCTATAAATAGTAATACAAAAATGATGATGTGAGCGATAACATGTCAATAAATTATTAAAATATTATATTACAATGCCACGAATTATGTAATTTTTTTATTTTTAGAAATAAAAAAATAAAAAAAGTTTTAAAATATTCAATGAATAATGCTATCACTAAGGAAAAGTTTACCAATAATAATGATAAGCTAAATTTAAAGTCACATGAGAAGAACTTCAAGTTTGCATCAAATAATGCAAGAAAAAGTGTTAAAGATATACATACCTCATTTACAGCAAAAATCAAGCAAATATCAAAAAGAATATTTAAATTCAAAAAATAAATTAAATAGTTTTTATTTGATATGTTAAATTAATTTTTTATGGATTTGTTTAGATTTTTTTATTATTCAATTCATATATAAATATGTCATTTGATAGAAATAAATTTGAGCTATTTTTTACAGCTTTATTAAAAAATCAACAGCCTCTTACTGCTTTCTGTTTTTCTCTCGATTATTTTTTTTTCTCCTTTATACCAAAAATAAAACTCATTTTTTCTTCTAAATTTTGTTCCATTTTTTATGAAAAAAAAGAAGGAAAAAAAAAGTACAATGAAACAAAATGAATAAATCAAGAATGAATATAATGGTGGGATGAAATCAACATTGTTAATTTTAATAAAAATTTAAACAAATATATATTTTTCCACAATATCCCCTTTTTTAAAGTGGTTTTTTTAAAAGTAATTTTATTTTTAAAATATTTTTAAAGAAATACTAATGGTTTGTCCTAAAAATAAATAAATAAGCAAGAAAAATAGCTTTATTTTTTTTAGAATTAAAAACAAAATAAAAAAATAAATATACCCAAAATAAAAAAATTAAAAATAAAATATTTGTCAATAAAACAAAACGCAAACCTAGCGGACGAAAGCAAAGCAAAACGACACAAACCGAAGCATCATAATTCTCCAAAATCTTCAATCTTCTTCTTCACTTCAATACGATGCTTTGATCATTTCACTTTCCAAGAAAATAAACGCCGAGAAGAAAAATGTGTTCTTCAGCTACTTCACCTCCATCATCTCCCTTCCTTCGAACCGCTGCTACTCGTTCTTTTATACTACACCGTAATAATTTTTCCATTTTTCCTTCTCCGCACTCTTTTCGCAGATCCAAAACCCTCAAAGACTCGGCCTTTCCGCTTCTCTCACCGACAACCACCGCGATTTCTCTTGGTTCTCTCCTGCCCTGTCCGACGGCGATGATGATGGTTGTAATGGTTGGGCTATTGTTGAAGCCACTCCCCAGAGGCATAAGAAGAAAGGTTTTGGTTTTGCCTGAATCACATAATTCAACAAACTAATTAAAATTGAATTTTTTATGTATATATATATTTTTGTGGAATGTAGGATTTTCTGCAATTCTGATTGGTGGTGGGACTTGCGTCGCTGCTCTTATCACTGCTATTGCCTACTTCTCGCTTTCTGGAAAAGGTATTTGAGGAAAAGTGTGTGTGTGATGTTATTGTTCATTGGATATTAATTTTGAGTACATTGAAATTGCAATTTTACAGGGTTTAAGTTTCAATTTCATAGTCCCTTTTCTTGCTATGCAGGGATTGTAAGCAAAGTGGATAAAATTGAAGCTAATGACTCCATTACTGAAGAAAATGCTGTCATTTCTGAGAGTGTATCTGAATCTACTAGGGAAACTCTAAATTCAGGTACTTTACCTTCTATGGAGACATTGTCTCATCTATAATGTGATTTCTAGAGCTTGGAAATTATAGTTTAATGCAGATAAGTCTTGTCAACCTTTCTCGAGCCCTTTGAGAGTTTTCATTATGATTTTTTAATATTTTTGTCTTTCTTTTCGTACTTTAGTATCTGCACAGAAGCTTGAACGACTGAAAGTTTTAGTTCCTGTGGATTCTACTCAACTGGAAGCTTTATCGGTTTTGAAGAAGCTCAAGGTTCGTTTTTAGAACTCTTTTTTTTAATGTAATTGGAAAGTCTTTATCTTCTTGCTGACAAGGTATCAACTGTGTGTACAATTTTCCGTTGAATTTTTTCATGATCGTACAGAGTTAATTGTGTCCTTTTATTTCATCATTTATTTTGCCTGCAATACCTAAATGAACCTGAAGAGCCGCATGCTGTGCCGCCAAAACTCTGATACCTAGTCAGGCGAAAGAGTGGAGAGAACTATCCTGATATAAATCTAAATTGCATATGAACATATGATCTGTTGAATTTACTTTTATCACCTACATTCTCAAGTGGATACCGTTTAGTGCTAAAGAACTCTTGTTGTACTTGTGCTTGATTATAGTTGTGATTATATTTTGATATAATTATCTATGACGTTTATTTATCTAAATTCAAATTCTGTGACGTGGTTGCAGTCCGGCCCCCCAGCCCCACCTTACCTTTTTCCTTTTTTTACCATCTAGCTGTGTAATTGTATATTAACGTGAATGGAAATTTTAGTTCAGTTCTGAGCATGAATTTTTCAACTTTTTAACTAAATCTTTCAACTTTTTAACTAAGTAAACAGATAATTGAAGATGACTTAAGGGCTGATGAATTGTGCACTAGAAGGGAATATGCAAGATGATTAATCTGCCTAAATTCGTTATTGGAAAGGTAGTAACTTGTATGCACATGGTGGAAATATTGTTAATGTAAATACATTAAGTATTATGAATGCGTTTGCACTGTCTAGCTCACCAATGTATTGTTGGTCTGTAGGAATCCAAAGCATAGAATTGTTCCATCTACATTACTTTCTGGTTCTGTAGCTACTGCATTTGATGATGTGGGTGTTGAAGATCCTGTTTTTTATTCCATCCAGGGCAAAAGCATATTGTTCTCTCTAAATTAATAGTTTAAGGTTGTCTTTGTCCCAAAGGCTCTCTCATATTTATGTCTGGGTTTGTGAAATAGCTCTTGCAGAAGCTGGTGTCATCCCCAGCAAGATATCAGGGACCAATTGCAGTTCTGAAAGCTCAAAAGGAGATGGAAACTTTTCTTTTCATCCAGATAGGTATGCATATGTAATAATCATATGGTAATCTGGAGTTTTTTTTCTCCAGCATATGAAGTTCCTATCTAATTCCTTATTTTACGATTTTTGAAGAACCAATATTTTTCTTCTTGATTCAATAAAAATATACATGGTGCTGTAGGTTTATTTCTCGGCAGGATTTGATCAACTGGAAAGCTCAGTTAGAGTATGAATTCATGCCAGGAGTAACAGAACAGGTAAAATACATTTCAAATGCATGGTTTCATAAATTTGTTTGATTAAAAAGGAAGAAATATTTTAAAAATCAATGGATTTGTTCACTAGCCTTTCATAGTTTTTAAAACCTGACTTGTATACAGTCCAGATGTCGAAAACAAAAGTAGATTATATGGATGTGAAAGAGATTGGTCCAGATGCATCACCTGAACTGTTTATCGACATGCTGGCTGGGGACAAGAGCATAATCAGAAAAGTTTTTGGTATATTGCCCTCTGTTACTTTCATATTAAAAATTAAAGCTATTTTAGCCTCTTTTAATGCTTTTATTGCTACATGCTACACACACATTCTATAAAATGCATAATCTAAATCACAGGTACAGATGTGAATATATAACAGTAGTACTTGTGATTTGGGCTCATACACAAGATACAAGTGCTTTGGCGGTTTAAAACGACAAAATGAAATAGGATTTTACCTATAGTAAACTCAAATTGGAGCCATGAAAAATTAAAAACAAAAAGTTAAGAACACTTGGCGGTTCATATGTGCTTACGATATAGTAACATTGAAGATAAATCAATTTGCAGATTATTTAGTGCATCATGGATAGGCATCATTTATCCTTATTCTAAAATCATTAGCTTCTGGCATTTTCTTTGGAGGGGAAGTTGAGCAAGTTCAGATCAGATGCAGAAATTTTCATGCCACTAAATCATGCATGGAGATGATAACCCATGTTTCAATTTGTACAGGACAGAGTAGGCAGTTTCAACCAAATAAACCTTTGACAAAGGCACAGGCAGCAGTGGCACAGACAAGTGGCAGGATGACAGAGGCAGTTTGCAATGAGATATTAAGACTAGAAGCTGAAAATTCTTCAAGGCTAGCTGCAATGAAGGAAATAAGGTCTGAATTACTTGAAAAAGGACATATAGAGAGGTTTTGGGATGGGAAGATGAATGAGGAAAGATCACGAGGATGTCAGGTTCAAGAACTTTATATTACTGCTTTGCATGATTTGGAACATGAGAAAAATGTTCAGATGAAAGCGTTGACAGAGTATTCGAAGGAGAAGGCAGCTATGGACTGTCAGAGACAACTCCTTCGTGGTCTTAATGAAGAGATTGATGAGATGTCGGAAAGGCTTGCTTCTGAGAGGGTAGTGTATGTTGCTGAACAGTGTAATATAGAGGAGTTGCTTGGTGAATTACAGTCCAAGCAGGAATTGATTCTTGATTCAAAATCTGTGCTTGAAGCTGAAAAAGAAGCTATTCGAATTCTTAGGTAAATATAATAATAATTTTTTATTTGAGCACCATTGCTATTATTTGCAAGCTTGATCTAGCAATTGCTGGATTATAGTTCATAGAAATCTGGCTGATCCTATAAATTGATATGTACACATCATTGTGTCACTGATTTGATAGTTCATCTGGAATTTTGTGGTTTCTGGTTGCATTAGAAGTTATGGTATGTGTGATGAATTGGATTGATTTATTAACTTGTGCTGAATGAAGATTTTTCTGTGCTCCCTCTTTTTGCTTAAACTCTGAAGTTGTTGAGCAAAGTTAGTTGGGGTTGCAAAGTGCTGCATGGATTCATGTGCTTGAAATTTGATGTCTAGTTGTTGTATCTACACTCAAGATGAAGCATGCTCTAGAATATGCCATCTGATTCATAAGAGTACTTTGAGATAGAATGCTAATTTTCAAGCATGCATTTAGGGTAGTTATTCTGCTCTGGAATGGTGCACAATTAAATTTTTTTGAGACTTGAATCCAGTTTTGCTGAACTTCTGTTATCTAGTGTGTGTTTTAAAATTATGATTTGTTATTGGTATGTTTTCTAATTTTTGGAAGCAACCAATGCAGATCTTGGGTAGAAGATGAAGCTAGGAAAAGCCAAGCCAGTGCTAAAGTTCTTGAGGAGGTAGGACGAAGATGGAAATGGGACAACCAAGGCTGAATATAATGGTAACATTGTGGAGATCATACAATAATAATCGAACCTTGTTCTCTGTTGATGGAGGGCAATTTAAGAAACCATGCTTGAAAATGTAATAGCAGATGGGAGATTTTGGTCTTTTGTCTCGTTGACTGGCATTTTATCGTCTACACTGTGATTCTGT
This sequence comes from Garcia nutans, assembly GCA_947685225.1. NCBI lineage: Eukaryota > Viridiplantae > Streptophyta > Magnoliopsida > Malpighiales > Euphorbiaceae > Garcia > Garcia nutans. The sequence goes on from CANTUV010000045.1 coordinate 12,719,181, forward strand.
TCAGTGGCAAGCCTAAAAAAGCTCAATGGAGGGTTGCACTGGTAGCGCTGAAGGATAATTTATTCAAGTTGCCAACCAGGTTCTTTTATGATAGTTTTGTAATGAATTTGTTTTTTCTTAGAGGGGCAAATGCACCTAGGCTCTTCGCTCAAATTATTTTATCGGATAACTTCAGCATGATACCATGATTTTTCTTAGATATCCTCGTGTATGAATTGATAAAATGCAGATCATAATCATTGATTTGTGCTGTTAAATGCCAAACAAACATTTTGATGAGGTTTATAAAGATTGAAAGCATATGAATGTTTTTTTCTTCAGTTACCCAAACATTTTTGTTGGGAGTGCATGTCTCTAAGTTGCACAGAACACCTGTATAATAGACCTTAGTTCAATTGCCTCTTCTCAATTCTGAAAAAAAAAGGGGTTCTCCTGTGCCAGTGCATGCACTACTACAATTTAGGACCATTGATAGTGTTAGCACAGAAAGTCCCATAGACAGCCTTGGAGTTGAAGATTAAGCAAAAGATTATGACCATACACTTTTTGGACGGTGAAATTATATGATTGTTTGTAGAATATGTAAATCACTTACTTTTCCATACCTTGGTCACAAATGTGAAAGCAATAGCATTATCTAAAATCGCTATCGCCTATCGCTGATGGAAATTTGCGTGAGGTGAGAATGAGTTAAGATCTTCTTGTTTCACTCTGCTCTGATCTCTAATTAAACTTGCCCTAACTTCAAAAATATATAATGTAACTATATGTTATTATTTTCAACCGTACCTGTAAAAAGATTTTTTTTTCTTGCAAAATATATTTAATCACGCTGTTAATTGATTTCTGAAATATTAATATTATATATATATTTAAAGATTATTAAAAAAAATAAAACAAGAACTCATGCAACCACCTTATCACAATTCTACACCAATTTCTAATAAGCAAAGATGCAAATTGCAAAACTGTCTGGATTAATTGTAATTCTTAGAAAATAAATGATATTGAAATTGGAGATTGTATAGATGAAATTATAAATGATAAATAACTTGAGTGTTACTGAAACTATTTACGGGATTAAATTTAAAACTAAACAGATATTGAAAATTCGAGCTTGTATTAAACTCAAATTAAAAAAAAAATAAAAAAGAAAAATAAATATGGTGAGGGTAAATCAATAATTTGAGAAAGTTAACAGTACTTTCTTGTGTTCGATTTTCTATGAAGTGTAAACCCAGTACTTTCAAGTTAACTTATGTTTGCCGCCCAGGGAATTCATCTTCTGGTTTTGCGATGCTTCAGCTTCCTGTTCCTGTTCTGAGGATGATTAATCATCCAATTAAAGCTTCGCTCATTGCTTAGCTCAATCAAATTCCTAATTAGGTACACATTTTAATTTTTTACCCTTCCCTACACTTTCAAATTTAAAATTTTGCTCTGTCAATGTAGACAATAGTCAATATCAATGGAAAATAATTAAGCTTTTTTCTACGACAGAACAGTAAAAAAAATAACGCATTAAGAGAGGTTCATAGCCACTAGATTTGTTCGTAAATTGGATAACATTTTGGCTGCTATTGAGGGCAGTGGACTCCACTAAATTTAGACCTAGAAAATGATTTTTTTCCTTTCATTTTCTCTAAATTAATCCTTTTGACAAGTTTACACCAACAAATTCCTCGTCCAAACATTGGTATTGACGACTCTGATGAGGGGTTCTATTAAAAGTTGTCTGCTTTCTACTTTGCCAGATCACCACTCAGACCCTTCTGATTTGTTCATTAGGGATCCATTTTTGTAGGATTTCAACCATTCATTTTACATAATTTTACATTGTGCTTAATTCACTATTTGGAATTTCAATGTCATGATTAGAAAACAAAGAATTTATATAATCAACCTCAATTAATTCTGGAATGAAGCTTGAGTTGAGTTAATTTTGCAATAAATAGAGCTGCCCTGACTTTAATCATTCATACTTAATCCTAATTCAACACAGATAGAAAGAGACACAAGATAGCAAGAATTTTATGAAATAAGCCCTAAAGTTTGTTACACAGAATAAAAACTAGAGAAAAGCCAGACAAGACAACATGTGATTTTAGCAGTCAATCACCAAAAAGTTTTGGCTTTATTTACATATGCTTGGCTTGAATCTTACAAATGCTCCAGTCCATTACGCAAGCCTCCTAGAATTAAATCTTAGCCTTACCTTTACCTTACCTCTATCTTTATATTAAAGCTAATATGTACTTCTGTATTGTGTTGTAATGCCAAAAAGAAACTGGACCCGCCTTAATGATAGGGCCTTTGTTGAAAATAAATCCCCCCTTTCTAATCAAAGGTTTACGCTGTGGGTCCTCTGCAAATATTCAATGGCTATGAATGGATGATATTATCAAGTCACACCAATCAGATAAATCTGAACCTTTTATGTGAATATTTTACCAATGAAAATATCAAGAAAATGGAAGGTCTTCAGATGGTTGATCTTTGGCTGTAATTTTGTCCTTGAGCTGTGATAAACTTGACATTAAAATTAGCTATCTATAAAAGCCAGCAGAATTTCATTTATTATGTGACCTACGAGGCCAGACAGTTCTAGTAACTCACTTTTTTTTCTCTCCATCTTTACATTTATAACTGACACATAGCTTAAGCATGATACCGATTACCGAGATAGAAATGTTTTTGATCAAATTTTACTGTTACAACTGTCTCTTTTAGTCCTAAATTCTGGGTTGCGTTCGCGTCACACCCACCCATTTAGGTGAATTGTCAACATATTTTTGAAGCAAAACTGGCCACTAGTTGCATTGGTGGTTGCTGTACCTCTTAGCATGACAGTTGTGTTGGAATTCTGCTTATTAGGAACTCTTTGTTGGGAAGGAAGCCTATCTTTTAAAGGTCTGTGAACCTGATAAGATGATAATGCAGATTTTTTTAGCCAAATATTAATAGGTGGATATAGCCATTGATTTTTCATACGATTATAGGTTTTTGTAATCTGGATTTTATTTAGAATTGTACCAGGATTTTGAATCAATGTCCCTTGGCTGTTGGAGATTCTATAACTGTGTAGCTCTTGGTGCATTTCCAGGGCACTAATGGCTTGAATATCGGTTATGAGGTTAGGAAGAAATGGGATGAGTGTTTTGGAATTTGTTTATTTCAATATATCAATGGAAGATTAAGATTCTGCTATCAACAATACCTACATGATAGTCAGGTTAGGCTTCCTGGTTGCTGCTTCAATCGCAGCCTATACGGTTAAGCAGCTTAATATCCAATCTTCGAAGTCATCCAGTCTTCAACTCAAGCCTTCAGGTAGTAAATTCCATAAGTTCGACTCATCAGTTTTTTTGGTTGTTTGTTCACTTTCCTACTTTTATCATTGTTCATTCTATTTTTCACATGTGAAAACTATAAGATTTATGTAGATGGCATAATTTATAAGGAAGACTCCTTTATCTTTATTTTGTAGCTTTTAAATCTTTCTATAAATCCTTATGGTTGGGTTCGTGAAATGGAAACTCAGAAAATGGTGAATCGAGTGCTGAGCATCATCAAATCAAAGGGGAAAACGAGGAGCAATTTACATATTCTAATGACAAACTAAAAAATAAGGATGTAAGTGCACAAAAACAACCTGGTCTTCTAATCAACGTAGCCTCTTCCTCTTAAAATCAGTGCAGTCCATTGTGCATGCTTTTTTTTTTTTCATCTCTTGTATGCAATAAAATTAAAATTGCAGGGGGAGGAAGAAGAAGAAGAAGAGGAAGAAGAGGTCAAACTGATAAGCAGTGTATTCAACCACTCTCATGGTGTTTCACCTGGTATGGATGATGAATTTATTCTACCTGAATTTGAGGATCTTCTTTCTGGAGAGATTGAATATCCATTACCTGTAGACAAGATGACCAAGACAGAGAAAGAGAAGATTTATGAAAGTGAGATGGCAAATAATGCAAGTGAACTGGAACGTTTGCGGAACCTAGTAAAGGAATTGGAGGAAAGAGAGGTTAAACTTGAAGGCGAATTGCTCGAGTACTATGGACTAAAGGAGCAAGAATCAGACATCACTGAATTACAAAGGCAGCTCAAGATCAAGACAGTTGAGATTGACATGTTGAATATTACCATTAACTCTTTGCAGGCTGAGAAGAAGAAGCTTCAAGAAGAGATAGCACAAGGAGCTTGGGCCAGGAAGGAATTGGAGATGGCAAGAAACAACATAAAGGAGCTGCAGAGGCAAATTCAGCTAGACGCAAACCAGACAAAGGGCCACTTGTTGTTGCTCAAACAACAAGTCTCCAGCCTTCAGGCTAAAGAGGAAGAGGCCATCAAGAAAGATGTTGAGGTTGAGAAGAAACTGAAGATTGCGAAAGACTTAGAGGTGGAAGTTGTGGAACTTAGGAGGAAGAATAAAGAGCTTCAACATGAAAAGAGGGAGTTGACTGTTAAGCTGGATGCTGTTCAAGCTAAAATAGTTGCTCTTTCCAATATGACAGAGGTTCGAGCCATAATGTATTTTCACACTGCTCTCTTGCACGTTTCAGTGTTTTCATTCATTCTAAATTTCCCTTCCATATTTTCTGGGGTTCAACTTGTTTATTTGCTGTTTCTTATGATATTCTGACCTTTCATGCAATTACTTCAGGAGTACATCAGTAGATGGATAATTATTATGGGAATTTAAGGAATATTTAAGCAATCATGATATATTGAACTAAATTTTTTTCCTAGGGACATATGTAATTCACACCTTGCGGTGCCTGTAGCATTTCTCAACTTAGTTTCACCAGTATAATATGCGCAAATATGCAGGAAGCTGTACTGTTTATATATATCTAAGAATGGCTGATTTCTGGAATATATTGGCAAAAAGGACTGTATATTATCCTATAAACTTATTATCTTGAATCTATGATTTTTATGTGATTGGTAAAACTTGTCCTTGGTTAAACTTGTCCTTACTATAGACTCTCCTCTCATGATTCTAATGCAGAGTGAAATGGTTGCCAATGTAAGAGAGGAGGTTAATAATTTAAGGCATGCTAATGAAGACTTATTAAAGCAAGTGGAAGGACTTCAAATGAACAGGTTTAGTGAAGTTGAAGAACTAGTGTACCTTCGTTGGGTCAATGCATGCTTGAGGTATGAGCTCCGGAACTATCAAGCACCTCCAGGAAAATTTTCGGCACGTGATCTCAACAAAAGTCTGAGCCCCAAGTCCCAAGAAAAGGCTAAACAGCTTATGTTAGAGTATGCGGGATCAGAACGTGGACAAGGAGACACAGATCTTGAAAGCAACTTTTCTCACCCATCTTCTCCTGGTAGTGAGGACTTTGACAATGCTTCAGTTGATAGTTCTACTAGCAGATACATTAGTCTCAGTAAGAAACCTAGTTTAATCCAGAAGCTCAAGAAATGGGGTAAAAGCAAAGATGATTCAAGTGCTCTTTCATCCCCATCCAGATCCCTTTCGGGAGGCTCTCCTAGCAGGACATGCGTGAGTCTACGATCCAGGGGTCCACTGGAAGCCTTGATGTTGAGGAATGCTGGTGATAGTGTAGCTATCACGACATTTGGGAAGGACCAAGATATTCTGAATTCTCCTGAAACCCCTCCAAATGTTCCACAAATTAGAACACAAGCCTCTGACTCGCCTATAAATGTTCCTTCATCATTCCAATTAATGTCTAAATCAGTTCAAGGAGTTCTTGATGAAAAATACCCTGCCTATAAAGACCGGCATAAGTTGGCTTTAGAGAGGGAGAAGCAGATCAAAGAAAAGGCAGAGAAAGCAAGATCAGCAAGATTTGGTGAAAATTCAAAATTTGATTCTAGACCAAAGAGCGAAAGAGAGAAATCTGTAAGTTTGCCCCTACAACTTGCTCAGATAAAAGAGAAAACAGCTGCTATTGGTGACTCAAATGACCAATCTAATGATGGTAAAACTGTTGATTCTCAAACAATAAGCAAGATGAAACTTGCTCAAATTGAAATGAGGCCTCCTAGGGTACCTCGGCCACCTCCTAAACCATCTGCTGGTGCTCCAGTTGGCACAAATACTACTCCTTCGAGTGGAGTGCCACCTCCACCACCTCCTCCCCCAGGTGCCCCACCACCGCCGCCACCACCTGGTGGGCCCCCTCGTCCGCCCCCTCCACCTGGAAGCTTGCCAAGAGGGGCAGGAAGTGGTGATAAAGTTTACCGAGCTCCTGAAGTAGTTGAGTTCTATCAGACATTGATGAAACGCGAGGCAAAGAAGGATACATCATCTTTGATTTCTTCAACATCTAATGCATCTGATGCTAGGATCAACATGATTGGGGAGATTGAGAATAGATCATCATTCCTTTTAGCTGTGCGTCAACTTTTGCCTTTGTTTTTCAATTCTTTTCTTTTAATTTCTCAGATCAAATATTGTAAGGATGCTAACCTTTTGTGGCATCCAGGTGAAAGCTGATGTGGAAACTCAAGGAGATTTTGTTCAGTCGTTGGCAACTGAAGTTCGTGCAGCTTCCTTCACTAACATAGAGGATTTGGTGGCCTTTGTAAATTGGCTAGATGAGGAACTCTCCTTCTTGGTATGCCATAACTTCTTACTGGCTAGAATGTGAAAGTCAGCTGCCAACAACCACTGCTTAAATTAAGGAATGATTTGACTCGAGAAAAAGATATATTAGTTAATATGGAAGATAAAGTTTGTAACAACTAAATGCAGGAATACTGTGAACTCTCTCCCAGCCTCCCTCTGAGCTTTAACCAATGAAACAAAGTTCAATTGCCAAATAATTTCACTTGAGCGTTTCTTTAGCAAATAGATGTATTGTTCAAGAGTTCCTAACCTGTTCCTTTTTCGTCTTTGTATTTTATGAGGTTGATGAGCGGGCAGTTCTTAAGCACTTTGATTGGCCTGAAAGTAAAGCTGATGCATTAAGAGAGGCAGGTTTTGAATATCAGGACTTGGTGAAATTAGAGAAACATGTCTCCTCTTTTGTTGATGATCCCAGCCTTCCATGTGAAGCTGCTTTGAGAAAGATGTACAAATTGCTTGAGAAGTAAGTAAATAGTAGCTATTATCATCAGAATTAAAGGATAGCTATTATCATCACATGGGTGTATTACTATTGACCTGATGTTTTCTACTGTAAACAGTAGATACTTTATTTTGTTGAATTGCTATCTTATTCATCCTTTGCCTTTTTCCAGAGTGGAAAATAGTGTATATGCACTTCTACGTACAAGGGACATGGCTATTTCACGGTACAGGGAGTTTGGAATTCCAGTTGACTGGCTATTAGATTCAGGAGTTGTTGGCAAGGTATGCTTCAAATTAAAAAGAAATGGTCCTTTTTGATGCTAAAAGCAGATTTGGTTGTGTTGGTGCTGAGTTTTCTTCAATTATATGAAGTTTAGAATAAATGAGAGTTGCTTATATAATGCTTTTGCTGCTGCAGATCAAGCTCTCATCTGTGCAGTTAGCAAAGAAGTACATGAAACGTGTAGCATCAGAACTTGATGCATTGAGTGGACCTGAGAAGGAACCAAATAGAGAGTTTTTGCTCCTCCAAGGAGTGCGTTTTGCATTCCGAGTTCACCAGGTATATTTTGCCCCAGCATTTCTTCTCATATGATGTTGAACTGAAATGGTACATGTAGCATGCTTTATAGTACTAGAGTGGCGTTAGATTGTAATATTTCAAATATTTAATTTCCCGATATTGTGCAAATTTGCTTATTTATCTGCACCTATTTCCAGTTTGCCGGAGGCTTTGATGCAGAGAGCATGAGGACTTTCGAAGAACTGAGGAGTCATGTTCATGCATCAACAGGAGAGGGCAATAAGCTAGAAGGATCATAATTTTTTTTTCCTTTGATTTTGTGTTGTATATTATATTTCATCTTTTCATTTCGTGTTTACATAGAACAGTGTATAGATTCTGATATACTACAATCATTCCAGTTTGACCTGAAAGAAAGGGAAATTACCTTATACAGAGAGAAAATCTACGAGGGTTTGGACCCTGGTACTCTTGACATGCTTAGTAATGGGAAACATGAAAGCAAAAACCAAAAAAAAAATTCCAGTGAAAATCAAGTGGATGTTAAAAGTTCGACATCTGGATCTGTATAGTACAATGTTCATAGGATCAACCCTATCTCATCACAAAAAGATTTGAAACCCAAAAGGTGAAAACTAGCAAGAAAATCTAAGAATGAATTTTCTCTAGTGCTCTGTTCATAGTTTGTCAGCGTTATTGAGAAGAGCCTAAGATATATATGAAAGCTTGATGGAAATTGCAGGTTACAGAAGGCATTCTCTCCCACACATGCTCTCCAACCACAAATTTCTCCTAAATTTGCGCACTGCAAATTTTACAAAATTTCTAGATTTCCAATGGCATATGGATATCATTTAACTTTATTAAATAATACTCAAAAAGGAATACAATCTGATAACAAGATTAGCTGCCTTAAAAGGAAATCTGCATCAGCTCTTGATATACCACCTTATTATATTCTAAGGTTCCACTAAACTAACTAGAATAATGCGTTGATACAACAAGTACAGAGAAAAATGTATTCCAAAGGCTGATGATCCAGATATCAAGAACCAATAATCACTGTTACTTGAATTTCACATCATCAATGCTTAAAACATGCATACTCAGATCAAGAACTACATGATAGGATCATATTGCATTTGCATCATCGCATCATAATTACAAGGCTTCTGTCTATGAACTTTGCACCTCCCACCTTACCTTGAATTTTTGGTGGCAAACAAATTACACGTCTCTGGTCTCCTGCTTCTACCAACAATTCAGAACCTCCCCTGTACTGCAATAGTTGGAGAAAATGGGTTACCATCGAATTGATTAGCTCAAAAAAAGAAAAAAAAAACATAGATTAAACCAGTAAAAGGATAAAAGAACACAGTAATGTATTAGTAACTTCAGCAAAGTTGGTTAAATTTCATATTAACAGCAAATTTGCAAATCTCATAATCAAATCAAAGCTACTTAATGCATACTAATATAGTTTAAAAAAGGTTGTAGCCGTAAATTAAATATTGCATCTCTCCTATATAATATGGGTCCAAGGTTAGAAAGGAAGGGGTAAGGGGCCACTCCTCCTTCCACTCTCTTCTGGTATCAATGCTGCTGTATCGGCTATGACAAGAGAGTTAGAGGAGCTGCTAGAGACAAATCCAGGTCCTCCATAGCTTTCGTTGGTCTGACTTGCAGGTCTAAGACAGACAATGGGACCCCATCTTGACAGGCTTATCAAGTATCTTATCAAACCTCTTACAGGCTTATCCAAATGCCCATGATTCTACTTCAAATTTGCTCAACATGAAAGTCACAGTTAACGCAATCCAATTTATCCCAGAGAAAAGGGGTAATAGGATGCTCATAACTAGTATAACATTTCACTTAACCAAAAGGTTACATTCATTCTCACACATAACTATGAGATATATCCTATCATTGTTAGGAAGAAGGTTCATGTTCTATGCCTGTTTAATGATGATAGAAAACTGTCACATATCAAAGGAGGAAGAAGGGTAGTAGAGGAAAGTGACAGATTAGTTATGGGATTGTGAGAGAATTGGGAAGTTACAAATAGGACAAAGGAGAGAATAATTTAGTTAGTGAGGTGCACAGATTGTGATGAAGATTTTGTGGCTGATATCATCATTTGGTAGCTAGCACATTCTGTTATATATTAGGATGTATATACCTACTGATTATCTATGAAAAGTTATCAATATTCTCCTATTTCTTCTAATTCTTATTCTCTTCTCATTCTTCTCTTTCTCTCTCTCTCTCTCTCTTCTCTTCCTCTGCTCTGTTTTTTTATTGCATTGTGCTGTGAATTGCTTGTGCCATTACAAATTGGTTAGTTTACCCAAATGATGCAACTCTTGCAAAACCTGCAGGATAAAGGAAAAGAGACGTTATCGGAGGAAATCGGTACGACCACTAAAGGTCTGTTACCCACACCATTGCATCGCCCTCGTGAGACAAAGAACTTCTTTGCTCTGAGGAATGGTGATGGAAATAACAGAGGGTATTATGGCCGACTCTTGCCTAAGATGGATCTACCTACCTTCGAAGGAAAAGAACCTCAATCATGGCTGTGGAAGTGCGAGAAATACTTCAAGATTTATGAAGTTCCAGAGGAGTGTCGACTGGAGCTCGCTAGCCTTTATCTTTCAAATGCAGCGGAACGATGGTTTTGGGGATGGGTTAAGACCCATGAAGAAGCTAGCTGGGATGAATTTTCAGAGGCTATAGCTAAGAGATTCAGGGATTCTCCCGCTGAAGATGTAGTCGTGGAGTTTAACAAACTTCGGCAGAAGAGTAGGGTGAAGAAGTTCCAGGAAGAATTTGAAGAGATGAAAGCAAAGATGGAAAGGTTAAATCCCTATCTTTCTGAGTCTAAGTATGTATATAGTTTTTTGCGGAGGGTTAAAAGGAAGAAATTGGAGCCATGGTTAGAATGTTTCAGCCATCTTCACTGAACAAAACTTTTGAACAAGCTCAATTGCAAGAAATTGTTCTGGAAGCGTCCCAAAAATCCTTTAAGACTCATACTACACCGTTTCATCGATAAGCCCAAACACTAGCTATCAACCAAAACCAAAACACTAAGCCCAACCAAGTTACCAACAGCCCAACACTATTCAACCCAAAACCGATCAGTGCCCTTCCACCAAAATCACAACCGAACACTTCCAAACCTCTAATACCATACAACCCAAATCGGAAAGGCTCCAATTCATGTTTCCGGTGCGGTGACCGGTATTACCCAGTATACCGATGCGCGAACAAACAGTTTCTCGCACTCCAAGGGGTTGAAGAAGAAGAGGCACTTGGCTCAGAGGAAGAAAGGCTGGAACCACAAACAAACGAAAAAGGAGAGACCATAACTGAACATGCCCAACTGTCACTCCATGTCATCGATGGTAGACTCTCGGATAACACAATCAAATTGAAAGGGCAAATCAAGAGTAGAACGATTGTTATCTTGATTGACAGTGACTTGACGCACAGCTTCCTTAATGCTAAATTAGCAGAAGAATTAAAATTACCCACTGTTAATGTCTCTCCCATCACTGTTACAGTGGCTGATGGTCGGAAAATTGTGGTATGCAACAAGTGCTTTGATTGCTCTTGGAGCATGCAGGGAATGAAATTTCAGTTCGATGTTTGTGTGCTTGAACTAGGTGACTGTGACATGGTTCTGGGAGTGGACTGGATGCGTTCCTATACTCCAGGTACGTTTGATTTCGATCATTGCAAGCTATTGTTCAAGAAAGAGGGTAAAATGGTGGAGATTAAAGGGATGACTGAGGTAGCTTCCATTAAGTTGATGAGTAGCAGATAACTCACTAAAATGGTGCAGTCGAAGTGGAGACAAATTTCAGCTCGTCTATTTGCAATTCAGCTCACTACCATCCAGCCAACAGTTTCAACCTTCAATAATCCTGAATTCCAGACAACTCCACCAACTCCTCTACAAGTATGATATTATATTTCAAAAACCAGCACTCTGCCCCCATTCAGAAGCATTAATCACTCCATTAATCTTAAACCTCACTCTAATCCTATCAGTGTTAGACCCTACCGTTACCCACATTTCCAAAAAAACAGAGATAGAAAGATTAACCCAGGAGATGCTAGATAATTTACTCATACAACCTAGCCAGAGCCCCTTTCTCTTCGCCTGCCTTACTCATAAAGAAAAAGGATGGGAGCTGGAGGTTTTGCATAGACTACAGACAACTCAAAGATCGATTTGCGAGCAGGCTACCACCAAATCAGAATGAATCCAGAAGACATTCCCAAGACAGCATTCAGAACACATGTTGGCCATTTTGAGTTCAAAGTCATGCCATTTGAGCTGACCAATGCCCCTGCAACATTTCAGGCACTTATGAACTCCATATTTCAGCCCTTCCTTAGAAATTTTGTATTGGTGGTCTTTGATGATATGCTAATTTATAGTAAATCACCCTCTGACCATTTGAAACATCTAGAGCAGGTCTTTCAAATTTTGCAGCAGAATCAGCTTTATGCTAAACAAGAAAAGTGTGTTTTTGCCAGCAGCAGTATAGAGTACTTAGGCCATATAATTTCTAAGGAGGGAGTATCAACTGATAATTCCAAAATTCAGGCTATGGTGGAGTGGCCCCAACCAAAAACCTTGAAACAATTAAGAGGATTTCTTGGGCTTACAGGATACTACAGAAGGTTCATAAAAGATTATGGAGAAATCAGTAGACCTTTAACTGCCTTGTTGAAGAAGAATGCTTTTCACTGGAATTCAGAAGCTCAGTTAGCCTTTGAAAGCTTGAAAAAGGCTGTGAATTCTGCCCCCGTACTAATATTGCCAAATTTGAACTTACCCTTTGTATTGGAATGTGATGCAAGCGGGAAGGGAATTGGCACTGTGCTTATGCAGGAAGGGAGACCTGCGGCTTTCATCTCTAAATACCTTAGCCCTAGAAACCAAGCTCTATCAGCCTATGAAAGAGAATTGCTTGCCAATGTTTTTGCGGTTACTAAGTGGTGGTAGTACCTTGAACAAGGCAAGTTTATTATCAGAACTGATCAGCAGAATATAAAACACCTATTGGAACAGAGACTACATACATATATCCTGCAAAAAGGGATTACTAAACTATTGGGGTTGGATTTCCAGATCTACAAGAAAGGGAAAGAGAATAAGGTGGCAGATGCACTCTCAAGAAGGTTTGATGAGGAGGAAAAGGGGGAATTATACAGCTCCACTGTCATTCCAATGTAGATAACAGAGGAGGAGCAATCCTATTATGGGGATAATGCTGCACAAGAACTACTAAAGGCTGTCACCTTGCTACCCACTCAATACCCAGCATATACACTCAAGAATGGAGTAAGCAGCTTCAAGGATAAATTGTATATTGGGGCATCTACTGACTTGAGAAACAAAATCTCAGCCCAATTCCATAACAGCCCTTTGGGAGGGCATTCTGGAATCGAAGCAATTTATGAGAAGTTAAGACAACACTTCTACTGGCCTAATTTGAAGAAAACAGTGGTGAAATGGATATTACAATGTGATACTTGTAAAAGATGTAAAACTGAAAGTTGCTCTTATCCTGGGCTTTTGCAGCCGCTGCCCCTTGCAGATTCTCCTTGGTCAACTAAGCATGGATTTCATAGAGCAACTCCCTAAGTCTCATGGTTATGATACTATACTAGTGGTGATTGGTAGCTTTACAAAAGTTGCTCATTTTATTTCACTAGCTCACCCCTTTTCTGCAGCTACTGTGGCTAAGGAATTCTTGAATCAAGTGGGAAAGCTGCATGGAGTACCAAAAACCATTATTTCAGATAGAGACAAGTTATTCACCTAGACAAGCTACTGTGATAGAATTGTTTAAGAAGTTGGAAGTTGGGGGTTAGGTTGCATATGCGTATAGTCTACCACCCACAGACAGATGGACATACCGAGCGGTTGAACAAGACCTTGGAGGCTTACTTAAGGTGTATGGTGCACTCTACTCCTAAGAAGTGGGCTGATTGGCTTCCATTGGCTGAATGGTGGTATAATACAACACACCATTCAGCCATTCAAATGACCCCTTTCAAGGCCTTGTATGGATATAACCCAACCCCTCCTACACTCTTGAGTTGTGAGAGTTCAGTACCATCAGTAGAAGAACTGATTCAAGAAAGGCAGAAAATTCAACATTTGCTAAGAGATAACCTTACAATGGCACAGCAAAGAATGAAGAAGTATGCTGACTTGAGGAGATCAGAAAGAGAATTCAAGGTGAGGGATCTAGTATATCTCAAGCTTCAACCATATAGACAAACTTCTGTAAGTTTAAGGAGGAGTTTGAAGTTGACAGCAAGGTACTATGGGGCCTTCAAGGTGCTGGAACGGATTGAAGCAGTGGCCTACAGACTTCAATTACCACCTAATTCTAAAGTGCATCCTGTGTTTCATGTCTCCCTTTTGAAGAAGAAACTTGGCACTAGCATAGTTCCAGTCAGTGACCTGCCAACAGACAACCAAGGCGAATTTGACATTGGACCTGAAAAATTCCTCAATTCCAGAGTCATTCTTCGAGACAACCAATACATTCCCCAGGTTTTGGTTAAATAGGTGAATCTGCCAGCTTTGGATGCTACTTGGGAAGACATTAGTTTCATCAAGAACCAATTTCCTCTTCAAATGCATTCTTGGGGACAAGAATGACTTCAAGGGAAAGGGATTGTCACATACCAAAGGAGGAGGAAAGGTAGCAGAGGAAAGTGACAGATTTGTTATGGGATTGTGAGAGAATTGGGAAGTTACGAATAGGACAAAGGAGAGAATAATTTAGTTAGTGAGGTGCACAGATTGTGATGAAGATTTTGTGGCTGATGTCATCATTTGGTAGCTAGCACAGTCTGTTATACATTATACCTACTGATTATCTGTGAAAAGTTATCAATATTCTCCTATTTCTTCTAATTCTTATTCTCTTCTCATTCTTCTCTTTCTCTCTCTCTCTCTTCTCTTCCTCTGCTCTGTTTTTCTATTGCATTGTGTTGTGAATTGCTTGCGCCATTACAAAAACCTACAAAACTATAGTACTTCTCTCACACAGAAAAAGACAGACTCCAAAGAAAACTTGTATGGAACGGCATTGCAAAACCTTCTAAATTATAAGGGCAAAAGAAAAGGAAAAAATTGAGCGACTGGACATACTTGATACAGCCTGATCTCTGTCTTGTCAAAACCTGGCATGAAAAGGGTTATTGATTTTTTAGCTTCATCAAATTTTACCGGTGACAGGAAGCTGCCACTGTGACTTTCTAGCAAAGAGAAAAGAGCCCTTGCATCATGACCAACAGTGTTTCGCATGATTGATTTCCAATCGAGTGCGTAATTCATTTTGAAATGTGGAATGAAAGCAAAAGGCAGTGGAGAAAATTTGTTCTTGATTTCTTCTATCGATTTTGCATTCAGATGAGGAGAAGCAATTCCAATTGCCCCAGCAACCTGTGCACCAGCTTGGATTGTACAACCCCAATAGCGTAATGCAGAATTCACTGAGATTGGATTACTTGGGTCCATCACAATGAAGCAGCCGAATTTCAATGGATTAGCAAATTCAGAAGATCCTCGCTGCAATATAATCAACACAGAATCTTATAAAATTTGCATAGAAACTAGTATATAAGAAGTGAAAATGATATTTACCTCCAACATATGTTCCAAAATCCCCCATATTTCTGCACTCTCTTGCCCATTCAACTGGGATTTCCTGCCACTTAAATTCACCGTTTCATAAACAAGTCTCAAGAGTGAAGGGCCAGCTAGTCTCCCAAGATCAGTCTTCTCGGCCAAGTTCCTCAGATATTTCAAGTACAATCTGTGCACAATTATATTGTTGAACTGAGACATTATATGAGAGAGAGGAAACGCACATATAGATGGAGTGAGAGAGAAAGCAAGAGTCTGTGTTCAGAAACCTTGCTTTACTGGCTGCACCTATTATTCGTAGAACTTCATCACTGCTCATTCCATCATATACTACTATGTCAAATTTTTGCTCCTTTGCTTTTTCCTGGGTCACATTTGTTGCAAATCTGACAAGCCTCTCAATGACTAATGCAGCAAAAATAGAGTCCATCGCAGGAAGCACACCTAGCTCCTCCCCAACTACCTATCATGTCACAGTCCAAGATAATGATTTCAATAAAAGATGCCATTGCATTTAATGCAAGTATGAAGCAACACAAGAATATTAAGAGAGCTATTACATACCTACCCCTTCGAGAACACCTTGGGTGATCTTAAGACGAGCATCTGCTTGCTTTAGCCGATTTAGAGGATCAAGAAGCATCTGCAAATGTCAAGAGTACTAAAGTTTAAAGTCCAAAAGTCTTCGCGAGCAATTGCATATAAAACAGAAAATAAGAAGCAAAAGAAACACACCTCAGTCGTTTCCAACCTAACAGCCGAAAGGTTGTCATTGCACTGGACAGGAGTAGTTCCAATCTTACAGTTCAGAAGATACTCGGCAGAAGGATCTTGTGTCTGTATTACCAAGCATGTGCTAAGTCCAGCCATTGCATAATGCTGATCAATCAGCATATGATCAAACACAAAGGTTAAGCTCCAATAGGAATCTTGGTTAAAAACTAAAATACATCTCAAATCAATAAATTATATTTAGCAAATGCAGTGCTAATTTTTTATAGTCCTAGCACAGCTTTCACACCTAAAACAAATCAAATTAAGTTAAGGCCGGCGATCTAGACAGTAGGCAAAATATATTTACATAATTGTTGTAGGGTGAATCAATCTTGAAAAGCAGAAAAAAAAAGTCTAGCTCAAAGAAAATGGGTTTGTTTTTCTTGAACCCCAGTAATCTTAATTGCTTATAAAATGAAACTAGACAAAGCCGACCTCTTTCTCATGATCCTAACGACATGCAAAATGCATTAGATTTATCATAATGATTTCCAATCCCTTATGCTGGTCCAGCTCCTATAGTAATACCAACGGCAACAAGCTTCACATTTAAGCTTGAAAAAAAAAGGATCAATGCCTTTGAGCTAGACTAAAACAATTCAGCAACCAATACAAGATAAAAATGATATTTGACAAATTGAGAACATCTCTTGACAAGAATTAGCAACATTAGAACCAAAATGATCATTTTGCGTTCAGGAACCAAACAAATTAATAGCATAAAATAAAGAGGTATGAACAGGATAAAGAATAATAAACACCTGAGCAGCGAAAATGGCGGAAGTAGTCTTGCCGGAGCCACCTTTGCCTAAAAAAGTGACCAGCTTGGTTGATTTGGAGGAAGAATTATCATTCTGAGTGGAAGAAGCAGCCGAAATGGGAAGAGCAAGAGGTGAAGCTGTTCTTTTAAGACGTAGAATCTTGATTTTACGTTTCAAGAACTTGAGACCAGAATCTGGGTTTGCAAAAAGCAAAGGGAAAGAAGAAGAAAGAGCCATGAATCTGGTGTTTGAGATGAATTTGGTGTGAAAAGATAGGGTGTTCACTTGGTTATGAGTTATATCGGGGATTGGGTTGGTTTGCGTTTTGGCTGCAGCCTGTAAATTAGGCCAACTACATTCCTGCAAAAGAGATGCTGTTAGGCAATGGTTTTTTACTTCCCCTTTGGGCTAATTACACCTATCATCCCCATATTTTTCCCAATTCCCACTAAAATTCTTAAAATTCATTTTATAAAATATAAAATCCTCACATTTTCAATTTTATTCCCATAAAATTTTTCCACCACCAAAACATGACATGGTAACCATGTGTTACTACATGACAAAAAAAATAAAAAAAAATAATTTTTATTTACGTAACCAATTCACAAACAAGAATTTACTGAAAAATTTTCAAAGATCAAAACACTTCAAAATTGTTAACAAGTTTAAGTTTTACTAAGAGAATGTAATTGCATTTGCTACTTAGGGGAACTTATTAATAAATTTACAGTATTTCGAGTAGGAAAAGTGTTCAAATAAATTTTTGTTTGTGAATTGATTGTGTACGTGAAAATTAAATTTCTTGTTTCTTCATTTTTTTTTTCACATGGCTGTAGTCACTCTTTAGTGGCTTGAAAATGATTTTAGAGATGTTTAATGACATAAAATTAAAATTTTGGAGATTTTATCTTTTCAAAATCAAGTTTAAGGATTTTAATGAGGTAAAGATAAAAGTTTGAGATCATCAATGTAATAAACTCTTTGATTACATTGGAAATTATCATTAACTATGTTTCTTTTTTGTGCATAATTATATGGTTTGTCATTAATTTTTTAATAATTATCTGGTATCTAAATTTAGGGTGAGGTTGATACTACATGAATTTTCACTCTCAAATATGGTTGTTATGTAATCTTTATTACCCATCCATATTCTGAATTTCTTTATCTCAAAAGTGTTAAAAAATCGTGTATAAAATTTAATCTGATAATATTAACAGTATAACAGTTTAGATTTTTTTTTTAAATTTTATAATTAGATTATAATATGTTTATGGATATATATTTTTAAGATAATTCTTTCGATTTTCTAAATGAGTAGAATAACTGAATAAGTATAAACATTTATCACATATACATGCTTGTAAGATTGAAATCAAAGCACAGAAAATCTCATTACAAAATGTATATAAAATATATATGCAAAGGCTTATACATAAGAAATATTAAAACTTATGATTGGAGAACTTTTGAATCAATAGTGAAAAGGTTGTTTCTTGATATCGTAATAACGAATTTTTGATTTAGTGATATTGATGAGTTGCTTTGAAGAATTTGAGTTCTAATAATTGCTAACAAAACCCAAAAAAAAAAATAATGGTATCATTGATTTTGTGTTATGGGACAAATTGCCTTAAGACACATATATAGTAATACTGCAAGAGCTTGAGATGATCAAGACTACTGCTTTGTGATTTTCCTGGCTGTGCAATATCTCATACAATATCAAAAGAATTGGAGAATTACCGTGATAAGTACCGAAAGTTTGTTTGTACCAAAGGTTCTAAACCTTTGAAGCCCACGACGTTCATATTTTATTAAAAATATTTTAGTTATTTTATAAAAATATATAATAAATTTAAAATAAATTCATAATAAATTTACAAAAATTGTTATATATATAAGAAACTCATAATAAATTATATAAATCTATTAAATTAGTAAACTAATCACAATTTTTTATAAATTTGAATATTTTGAAAATCTAATAAATTTAAAAAAAAAATTATTTTTTCAGGTATTTTTGTCAAAAATCCCTTTTTATTTTGAAAATTTTACAAAACTAAATTTTTGGAAAAGTTTTTTCAAAAATACAAATATTAAAAAATTTAAAATACAAAAAAATTATGAAATTATAAAAATATGAATATAAAATACAAAAAAAATGAAATTAAAAAATACAAAAAAAAATTTAAAATATATATTATAAAAATTATAATATATATATTGTGAATATGTTCTACATATGTTATAAATATATTTGGTATATATTATTTTTATATATATTATATCATCCTTAATTATGATGTATATATTGTGTCTATTTTGATCATATATTGAAATCTAAGTAAAAATATATATATACTACTATTAACAATACTATAAATATATTGAATATGCTAGCTGTGTATATTATTATAAATATAGAAAATTCTACAACTAATTTTAATATAATTCAAAATCGATCAAGGAAAAAAATCTAAAAAATATTATGAGATTGCGAATGGCTATCCAGCAATAAAAATCACAGTAAACTACCTGGGAAATGTATTATGAGATTGCGAATGGCTACAGTACCTGGGAAATGTATAATTGACTAGGGGTGGCCATTTTCGGTTCGGTTCGCCGAACCGAATCGATCTGTAAAAACCGAATAAAAACCGATCAAATATATTAGTAACCGAAACCGAACCGACCAGTCGATTAATCAGAAAAAAACTGAACCGAAAATTTTCGGTCGGTTTCGGTTCAGACCGAAAAAATTGATTTAGACCAAAAATATTCGGTCTGTTTCGGTTTAGACCAAAAAAATTGGTTTAGACCAAAAAAATTCGGTCGGTTTCATTATAAACCAGCGGTTTTACATCAAACCAAAAAAATTCGGTCGGTTTTCGGTCGGTTCGGTTTTTTGAGTAATGAAACCGCTGGCCGACCGAATATTTTTTGGTTTGATGTAATTTAGAACTGAAAACCGAACCGACCAGTCGATTAACCGATTTTTCTGTAGGTTGTCGGTCGGTTTCTCGGTCGGTTCGGTTTTCTCGATTTTTTTGTCCACCCCTATAATTGACTGAAGAAATGAAGTATAGACCAAACAGAGACGCAGAATACCATGCAAAAGTCCACGGCCGTAAGGAGCACGAGCCCGCACACCAGAACTAACAATTCTACTAAAAAAAATTAAAACTTGTGTACTTTACAATTTAAAATTTTTATCACTAATATTATCTTATATTTTTCTTGAGCAACAAAAAAAAATTAAAATTGAAATAAATTCAATATGTCTTAATGGTAAAGAGATGAAAGTTTGATGAGGGTGACGTGTGATAAAACTGAAATTTCAATTTTAAAATAAATGGTAATTAAATTTATGGACTTTTCATCGAAATCAAGTGATAATATCATAATTGCAACAAAATCAGAATTTAAGAACTAAATATTAACAAATTAAAATTTTGTAGCTGGGATAAAATTTAATGTACAATTCAATGATATTTGATGGTGGGCTGATTGGATTTGGGTGTTGTCTGTGCTCGAATTTTAACCTGCAAGACAAGAGAGAAAAGAGACGGATCGGGCTCCGCGGAAAAAATTTTGATGTCTAAATTAGTACTCGGTAGGTCTGAGCATAGATAATAATAATACAGAGAAGAGAGGAGAAAAAGAGCCCTTTAACTATGGGAGTTTACCTATATATATAGTTGATGTGTGGGAGATAAATATGCCTGTGTCAGAGAATATTTGAAAAGTCATGCTAGTGCACCTGTCACATCATGACTGTGCACCTGCTATGTCAAAGAATGTCCATAGAGCTCGGTAGGACGAGGGTGCCCAGGGCAGATGCTGAGCCTCCTGAAGCGTTTATTCAAAGGGTGATTGGCATGCAACTCGGTATGAGAGCTCGGTAAAATAAATGGTTGTATCATTAAACCCTCTCAAGTTATCTGACATTTATATTAGATTCAAAGGTGTCACGCAAAGGGGCTCGGAAGAGCTCGGGTAACTATGTTGACTTATGACATACAATGCTCCAGCTTGGTAAGTGAGGGTATTATCACTAGTCCTCCGCTAGTTATTTGACATTCATATCAATCTAAGATTGATGACAGAGAAGGTAAACTTGTCAAGGGCTATAGAGAAATTGAGAGACACCAGGTAGAGCTCAAGGGGCTCAAAAATAAGAGCTTGAAAAGCTCGGGCAGTGAGAAACTGAGAAGGATTAAATGTCAAAGAGTAGCGAAGATTTCAGGGGGACACATGTCATGCAAAGGAGACGTGATGCTTCGAAAACCGAGGTAATGGTTGGGCGAAAATTGAAAAGACGCAACATCCGCTGCGTTTAAAGAGGGACGTCGATTTATATAGCCAAAAGAAACTCTATAAGTAGAAGACAGTGGAATAGCACTCAGTATACAATTCAGAAGATATACGCTGGAATTGCCTGACTAGCAAAAGCTTAACAGCTCGGTACTAGAGGTTAGTTTTGATTTTCTGTTGTTAAGTTTTTCATTTAAAATTTTAGTAGCAAAATGGTGTGAGTAATTATTGACTTGGTTACGTCAAAAGAGGAAGGAGAGGTGGGCTCTCCAAGCGCACTGGGGGAGGGAAACCATGCTAATAGGCTTGCCGTGGCCGAAATGAGCGAGCCGGAGACAAGAAGACATCTCCAACTGGTGGACGAAGATGATGAAGTAGCTGAGGTCCAGGGAGTGACTCCGAGCTCTGAGAAAGCTCGGGCAAGAGGCATTAAATCCACGCTAACAGAGGTAGACCTGGCTGGAATTCGAAAGAAATACCAAATACCAGAGGAGTATAAAATGCTTGTCCTGGAATAAGATATCCAAGCCTACGACACCCTATCAAAGAACCAAATAACGATCTATGAAGAGAATCTGAGGTCAGGGTGTGGTTTCCTCTGTGCCCCTTCCCTCTAGCCTTCCTAAATTATCACAAGATTGCCTCCGGTCATCTGAGTCCAAATGCATGGTGGACGATCATAGGATTTGAGATACTATATGGATTACTCGGGGTTGAGCCTTCTCCAAGAGTGTTGAGTGCCTTCAGCGTGCTCCAACTTCGCTCGGAAGTAGACAAGGATTTTTTATACTTACAAGGGAGGTTTGGGCTTGGGATTTTTGTAGGAAAATCGAACTCGGTAAAGGCTTGGAAGGATCGATTCTTCATTTTGGAGAATAACTGGGAGTTCGGTTGCCAAAATATCTGGTGGGTGAACCCTAGTGACGAACAAGTAACTAGGGGGAGGCTGGACGAGAACGAGCAAGCTGTGTTCGAGAAAGTGGAGTGAGACATTCTAAGAGAGAAGAGAAATGTGGTGATATTGATTAGGGAGTACTTCCCCCTCTGAAAGGCACCAAAGATAATTCGACCAGAAAACCAAACAGGTATGCTTTATATTTCGATACTTGGTTTTTGCTTAAGATTAATGTGTGAAGTGTGTTTTCAAGTGTTTGGTTATAACTTGTTGCTTGATTAAACAGAGAAGGACTCGGGTTCAGCCAGCAGAAAACTCAAACGCTTGGCAGAGAAGGAGACAAGAAGAGAGGCTCAAAAAAAGGCGAGGATGGGTGAGCGAGTTGCCAGGAGTAGATCTGCTAGTGAGCGCCAGAGGGAGATGAGTACTGGGACTAGTCCAGCTAGGGAGCAGGAGCCTACAATGGACTTGGCTCTTCTTATCGAGATGGTGCCAAAGCCTGAACCAAACAGGGAGATAGAAGGACACATGCCTTACAGAGGCATAGGTGAAGACTTGCCTCGGGGAGAGGTGGAAGAACTGTTAGCCCGCTGGTACAGTATGCTCCAGTTGGTGAAAGTGGTTAACAAAAAGCTGGCGAGCCCACATAACACCCCATACTCCATACAGGATACGGGTGTTTAAAAGGTTCTCGGGCAGATATATCGAGCCATCTCAAAGGAGAGACGTGAGGATGCGCCTAAGAGTTCGAAAGATATAGCAAAAGAGATGTTAAGTATGTTTTATGCGGTAAGTGAAAATCCAAACATTAGACTTAGGTTAAAATTCTACGCAGATGCTAACGAAAGGAATACTGCAGGTTACACGACTCGCCTATACCATAGAGGACTGGGCAAAGGGCATGGTGGACAAATTTGCTCAAGATGCCAAGAACGCGGAGGAGGAGCGGGCCAAAAGGCTGAAACTAGAGAAATCTCTTGAGGCCAAAAATAAAGAATTGAAAGCTTCCCAGGTACAACTGAGCTCGATCAAGGAGATGCTCGGAGCTAAAAATGAAGAGATGCACTATACAAAAGAAGCTCTAAAATCCAAGGATGAGGAACTATGCTTGGCAGAGGAAGCTCTAGAAGTCACTCGCCAAGGATTAGTTTCCAAGTCAGCGAGGAGCGACAGGCGCTACACTCTGAGTGTTTATGCCTATCAAAAGGCCATGTTTGACCTATTGAAGAAAGAGAATCTGGATATGAACCTGTCATGGATGATGGATAGAAACATCAACCAGCTAGCAACCGAGGTCAAGGCAGAAGATGAAGAGGGCGAAGGAGACAAAGAGGACTAGGTCCAAGACTTATAAAATATTGTAAAGTAGTTATAGGATGTGCTTATGCTCAGCCTACACAGTTGTAAAGATCGAGTTGTTCATGTAATAAAATTTCCTTCCATTAATGAAATGTCTTTGCTTGGAAATCAGTCCAAAACTTGCATTTTATTTTATATTTTTGGTGATATGTTGTTGGTATTAGTCTAAGAGCTTAGTCAAAACTGACCTTAAAGTAAATGTTCTTCCCTCTATGTTATATTGACATATTTATGAGGGTTATCCAATCTGTTTGGGCACGAGGTGCACCAGAGAGTTTTATTATTGGTGTCTTGGGAACAGTTATATAGTATGCTCGGGTACACTGCATATTCTGGAGCTTGTGTATCGAGCAATCTATTAAGTATGGCTGGGTAATGAACTTGAACCTAAACTTGTGTTATGTTATATTATGAATTTACTTAAGAACTTGCAAAATAAAAAATGAATTTGATTGTTATAAAGTAATTACCTGCCCAAGGTATTATCCATAGTGGTCGGTTAGATGACCAGCTTTGAAATTCGGCTACTAGAAGAGTATTTTTGGCATTTATGTCTAGGGCAAGAATTGATCGAGCGTTCTCTTTCCAATCAAATTCTTGACTCTAGTGGAGCTGCACTAGCTTGACCATGACTTGATTGAGCTTGAGTGTCTGAGCTCGGCTTTTGGATGAGCCTGAGTGCCGATGCTGGGCATTTAGGGATGCAAGTGCTTGAATGTTGATGCAATTGCTCAAAAATCAAAGGTGTCAAGAGGGGCTAGGGACCTCATACAAAAAGTGATATTACATAAGCCCCTAAACTTATAGAATTGTAAAGACGAATACGAATTGCAACATAATATGATAGTATTAATGCTTGGTAAGAGCATTGAAGCTCGGTCCTTCACAGGGGACTATAATAAAATGCACGCGCAAGCGCTATAAGCAAATTAATACGCAATAAAAAATTAAACGGTATGATGTTATAAATAAAACAAATGCATGAGAAGGCGCTAAATAGTTCTATATTATAAACGAAAAGCTTCTCATATTACTCAACTTTAATTGTATTCAAAGTTGTTATTAGCTCATTTGCTCATTGTGAGCTCGGTTTGTTTAGTTAGATGTGTCGATGTATACATATTAGTATGGCAAATAGTAATTGATTGCTTATATAATGAGCAATGGTGTAATGAAGGGGTTAAGAACTTGATGCGCAACCAGGGCACTTGTGAGGAGCCAAGAGCTCGGTGTTCGATCAGAGCACTTGTAAGGAGTTAGGAGCTTAGTGTGCAATCAGGACACTTGTAAGATGCACAATCAAAGTGTGATTAATTTGGTGTGGCTGGGGTGCACTTATATACGGTTAGAGTGTGATTAACTTGGTGTAGCTAGGGCGTGCTTATGCATAGTCAGAGTGTGATTAATTTGGCACGGGTAGGGCGCGCTTATGTATGATCAGTGTGCAATTGATTGTTACATAGTGAGGGCATCATAAGGCTCTTTATGCAAGCCATGTTGAGCTAAAAGTAATTGGAGAGTTCGGTTGAGCTGTTTAATATTTGAGCGATTATGCGTTGCATTAAATAGCTTGATAAATTATAAACACTATATGCATTCATTGTGAGAAAAATGAGATATTCATTGCATAAAATGATAAAGTAGAGCACAACCAGAGTGCTTCTTGCAAGAACTGTGGGACGTACTTGAGATATACTGCCTCTACTAGGGAATAGTTAGTCCACACTCACTGCACCACTGATGGTGGGCTGATTCTCAGGGATCATCCTAGCTCTCTGAGATCGGGCTCTTGTGCTGCCTATGCTCGGGTTCTGACCTGTAAAATAAGAGAGAGAGGAGTAGGATCAGGCTTCGCAGGGGAGGCTATGATGCCTAAGTCAATGCTCGGTAGGTCTGAGCATAGATAATAATAATGCAGAGAAGAGATTAGAAGAAGAGCCCCTTACCTGTGGAGGGCTTACCCATATATATAGTTGGTGTGTGGGGGACAAACCTGTTTGTGTCAAAGAATATTTGGAAACTCATGCTAGTGCGCCTGTCACATCAGGACTGTGCGCCTGCTGTGTCAAAGAATGACCATAGAGCTCGATAGGGTGAGGATGCCCAAGGTAGATGCCGAGCCTCCTGAAGAGCCCGTCCAAAGGACGACTGGCATGCAGCTCGGTAAAATGAAGGGTTGTATCATTAGACCCTCTCAAGTTATCTAACATTTATGTTAGGTTCAAAGGTGCCACGCAAGGAGGCTCGAAAGAGCTCGGACAATTATGCTGACTTATGACAACAATGCTCCAGCTCGGT
This sequence comes from Garcia nutans, assembly GCA_947685225.1. Taxonomy (NCBI): domain Eukaryota; kingdom Viridiplantae; phylum Streptophyta; class Magnoliopsida; order Malpighiales; family Euphorbiaceae; genus Garcia; species Garcia nutans. The sequence goes on from CANTUV010000045.1 coordinate 12,744,849, forward strand.
AATGGGGTATTATCAATATTCTTTAGTGTAATTTACTCAAAATTTACAAGTTAGTACCATGATACTAGATTAATGAGTCATAAAAATTATTAGATGATGAATTTAAAATAATTCCACATAGATTAAAAATAAAGAAAAAAGATATAAGAGCTAATATATGGTGATTGATTATTATCTAAGTATTTAGTACTAAATATTTTACTTATAATAATATTCATTATATCAATATCTATGTGTGTTTGTAATCCTAATATTCTCCTATAATTGTCAACATCCTCAATTCATAACAATAATAAAAAAAATAACATGGTAATTAGAGTAGATTTATGTTGGATGTTCAGTTTCAACCGCTGTGTTTCTTTCCTAATTTTTTCAGCTGGATGTTCAGCCCTATCTGATTCAATGTCTAGTCCAAGTAATAATTGGATGTATAATCCCAATTGTTACTTGAATGAAATTATTAAGGGTGAGATCATAATAATAATTAAAAAATTAACATGATATCAAAGCACATTTATGTTGAATGTTCAATTCTAACTACTAAGTTTCTTTTCTAGTTTCCCAAGCTGGATGTCTAGCCCTAACCAACCAGTATTTAGTCCAAGTAATAACTAGATGTGTATTTTCAATTATCACTTTAGGAGATTATTAAGGATAATCCCATATAGATTGAGAATAAAAAAATATAAAAACTATGTGATGAGGGACTATCACCTAAGTATTTAATACTCAATATTTTAATTATGATAATATTCAATATATCAATATATGTGTTTATAATCTTAATATTCTCCTATAATTATCAATCTTCTCATTCATAATAATAATAATAATAATAAATAAATAAATAAACAATGATCACTTTTGAAAAATTGAATATATCAATATATGTGTGTTTATAATCTTAATATTCTCCTATAACCGTCAATCTTCTCATTCATAATAATAATAATAATAATAATAATAATAATAATAATAATAATAATAATAATAATAATAAATGAAATCATTATCATTTGATCACTTTTTAATTATCATTAAGCTTAATAGGGATCGATCACTCTAAATTTTGACAAGTTATAATATTTAATTATGTTTGATTTGAATTTCAATGTTTATTAATATAGGCATATTTCATATACCTACTAGCTAAACTGTTATATATATATATATATATATATATAAGCGTATGAATTACAACTGAAAAAAATTATTACAATTATATAATATGATAAAAATATAAAGAAGAAAATTTTTTTGGTATAGAAAATTATTAAAATAATGCTTGTGAACATTATATACATCTGTTCTTCAAATGAGGGCACATTGAATTTCCATTTTAATTAATTAATTAGAGTCACATTGAATTCCCATCTTAATTAAATAATTAATTAGTGTCACATCTTGCTTAAATGTTATATATGTAGGTGTTTTCTCATGCCATTTGTAGTTTCATTAGATTGGTAGCTTATGTCATTCCTTTGATTCTATCATTACATAATTGACAATCATCTAATCTCCCCATCAACTTTTTCAAGACATCAATTAGCTACATATTAATTAGCACAAAACCATGTATACATTCATATATTATAATTATAATATTAGTATAAAGATAGATAGATAGATCAAATAACTACTTGGTTGACATTAGAGCAACGGATCCATGTATCTATTCTTTTCATGTCCTATCATGTGGAATTTGCATTCCTAGCTATCAAATAAAACTTGAATAAAATTCGTATCCTTAGATGCATTATTGCTAATTACGGGAGGGTTTGGATGACAAGGCAGTAGTTATTAGTATTTGGCCCTCTGAATTTTGAACTATAATTTTGAACTTTTAAACACTTGAAATTGATGAAATTTAAAATTATAATTATCTTAAATTCGAGGAGCCCATTTATTTAGAAATTTTTTTTATGATTTAGTGAGAAAATAAATTTTATGGGTCTAACACTACACTCAAATATAAAATCTTAAGGCATTGAGTTTATGAGTCATTTTTACTTATATATCCTCACTGAGTCCATCTCTTTCATTGTGAAATTTTTTTTTTCCTTTCACACTTAAAATTTTAATAATTTTCTCCTCAAGTGTGAGTTTATACATGGGCTTAGGCTTCCCTATAAGGTAAATTTTTTTTTAGACTTGAGTATACGGTGTCACTTTTAGAGTCATTCTACTCCACTGGTCTGGACTCATCAAGAGTAACCCTGCTCTTCTTCGTAGAGATGCTAACCACAAAATCTGACCACCGTCTTCATACTCGTTATTGTTAAACCATCAACTTTGATACTAATTGTTAAATCCAAAAGGTTCACTTATTTGAAATATTTTCTTTATATGCCTAGTTGGGGGTGGGGGGACACACTTTATATGTATGATACTATATTTCAACCTAAAACTTAAGGCAATGGATTTATAAGTTACTTCCACTTATATACCCCTCACTAATTTTATTTTTTTTCTTATATGAGATTTTTTTTCTTTCTCACATACTTGAAATTTCAACAATTATTAATATTTATGATTTGAGATTATTATTCTTTACGTTTCAAATTGATAGATCCATTTTTTTTATTTATTTTAAATTATAATACATCTATCATTTTAATATAAATTAATTAATATGTTGAATTTCTACTATATTTATATTTAACATTACTTATTAAAAATATTTAATAAATATATCTTATTATTAGAGTGTAATAAAAAATATATGTATGTAAATTTATATTTTCAATAAAATTATTTAATTATTTTAATTTTTGTAAGTGTTTATCAATTTGGGATACAATGAGTATCGAATGTAATGCATTACAGTTGGACAATTATTGTGAGAATAAATTTTGTGCCTCGTTGCCAACCGAATAATGAGATAATTGATTAGAAAAATTAATTAAATATATACCGAGAGATTACAAACAACTTATAGAGGGAAAACATCTACTGATGGCCAAATTGTCGATAAGTATGGCACTACTGTACCAACTAAACTTACCGACAATAATATGTTATCGTCGCTAAGAGGTGGCATGAAATTGTAGTGCCACCAATTACAAATAACATTTACAGAGAGAGAATAGATTCTCGGTACTACCAAATGACAAAACTTATCTCTCGGGGAAAATAAAACAAAACTATGAAGTTAATAGATTTCCTGAGAGATAATTGGGGTACTATCGAGGGATACATCTTCTCTCTCAAAAACATGAAAAACTAAAATTGTAAACTTAATATACTTCTCGACAGCTAGATGTAGTCTCTCCATACGCACACAAAACATCATGATAGGTATTCATCCGTGATCAGCGATCTCAGGAAGTAAATATAAATGATTTTAAATATTTATTTTGAATTAATCAATAATTTTAAATTAACTCTAAACATAATTTTTTTTAATATTATAGGATCATTTCATTGCATCCTAGGATCAGACATCTCAATATGATATCCTAATTAACAAGACAGAATTATTTTTATTGACTGTTAGGGAGAGAAAAAGAAGAAAATGTATGAATTCTGATTTCAATATGTCAACACAACTTCTTCTTCATCATCCTGCACATCATTTATTTTATAGCAGGAGATCGAATAGTTGAAGGCTGACTTAGCAAAACGTGATTAGGCGTTTCAGCAACAACTACAAGATCAAGTCCAGATGTTGATTCATCAGTATATGAGTTTATAAACAACTTTATATCCAGAGGCAGATTTGATCCTAAATAGCGTCCACCTCCGCCTCCGCCTCCACATCCTTCTTTCTAGGATTTTTAGTTTATTGTTTTTATCATTTATGTACGTTGTAAAATGCTAAATTTTTTTTTATCAAAATAATTAATATTTTATTATTATGAGTGCTTATATTTACATTATTGATATTATTTTAAAATTCATTAAATATATTAAAATAAATTTTAATTTTAATATATAAATTTATATTATTTAATTGTTATTTAAAAATATATTTAAAAAATATTATTAACATTATTTTAAAAAATATATAATTTTAATTTATCAATAGATAACATATCTATCAGTAATTATAAAATATTTTTTCACTAAATACAGAGAGAATGATATCTCGACAATACTAATAGAAGATTCTTACATCAGTATTTTCTAAAACTTTGCCCTTAGATATATTGACCGAAACTTTCATCGGCATTATCGATGAATGTGTCTTCCATGAAAATTACCAATAACTATGTCTATCGATATTGTTTACAGAGGATGGCTATGTCAGTAGTACCTCATATTTTGCCCTCCAAATCGCCGACTAAAAAATTTGTCGATATTATCAATAGGCAATTTTGGTCAATAGTACCGAAATTTTTTTTAAATTGGTTGGTATCAAATAATAACACATATCAGCCTTGTACGGACGAAACTTCTGTCAGTAGTCCTGACCAGGGGTGAAGTCAAAATTTACAGAAAAGGGGGTAAAAAAAATTCTCTTAAAATTTTAGTCTTTTATTTTCTTTATTTTTATTTTATTGCTCGATATACCATTCATATATAATTTTTATTTTATTAATTTATTAATTTATTAATAAACCATATTTATCTATAAAAAAATAATTAAATTAATTAAAAATTATTAATATATTTATGTATATATATTTCTAAATTTATCTGATGATACATAAAAAATAAACGACAGAGAAAAAATGTTGAATTATGAATAATCTCTTAATAAATAATTGAAGTTAAAATTATCACATAATAATATAGAAGTAAAAATAATAAAATTAAAATCTTAAATAAAAGAAATTTAAAAAAGAAAAACAAAAATAGATTTAAAAATGTTAAAGATTTTAATTTATATTTTTTTTATTTTTCATTCTTTTTATTGCACTTTAATTTATTCTTAGTTCTTTTTTTTGAAAATTCTTCTTAGTCTTTTTAATTTATTGAATGGGTTCAAATTAATTTAGTTGAAGAATTTATCTTTTTTCAAATTTCTTTTTTCTTACTCTTTTTCGTATTTGAAAATATCAATTTTTTTTCTTCGATTTGTTTAGAAGAAAAATACTGTTTAGGAAAAAAAATATTTATTAGAATTTATTTTTTTTTCTATAAGCTAAATTTTAAGAGGGGCAAACAAAAAATTTTAAAACTTTTAACAAATTTTAAAATATATATATATATATATATGTATTATTTAAAAAAAAGAAAATAGAAGGGGGGCAGTTGCCCCCCTTCTACAACATATAGCCTCGCCAATGGTCCTGACAGATTTATGATCCCTTAGTATTATTAACTAAAGCAGAATGTCTGTTGATAAAATGATTATCGGTAAAGTTAATAACAAGAGATTTTTTCCGTTAATAATCTCTTGGCATTGTAAATTGTCGATAAAAAAATAAGGGTTATTGACAAAATTTTTCGTCGGTAACTCAGTGCATTCTTATAGTGTATTATTTAAAAAATTCATTAATTGTTTCTTAATTACTATAATTAGTTGTAGAAGCTAATAATTATTTGCTACTTAATCAAATATATGTCATAAAATAATAAATACAAATTAGTCGGCTAATCCTTTAATAAATGGTTGTAGAGGCATGAAAGGTAGTTTGGAGTTGGTGAGAGGTCAAGAGTGCAAGAAGGTTTATGTGTGGATGATCCTACAAATTTGTCATATCTTACCCAATATATGTACAAATCTTTAGAAGAGTGTGACCATTTATCTATAGCTAAAGAAGATAAATAACCAATAGGAAATTCAAGCAACCTTTCTCTTGAAATTGTGGCCTCAACTTATTATATTATGCCTTGCCTTACAAAGAAACACAAACAATATAGCCAGTTGATTCTATAGATATTTGTGTACATAAGAGATTGATATAATAATAAGTTTAATTGGTTTCTAGATGATCTGTTGCAAGTGGATATGGGTACTAAGTCACTATACATTTTATATGGTAATGACCGGTGATTGATGTTATAAATCCCCTGTTATTTGTTTTAGACATCGCATTCACATATTGGTAATTAAGTTTATCAATTTCTAGTTGATCCTCAAGTGGATTTTGGGTAGTAATTAAGGCAATGATCAATTCTTAAATGGTTGATTGATGTTATAGATTTCCCATTTGGTTCATGTTCTTTTATCGGCGGTAAATCAATTCAAAAACTTTTGCTGATATTATAGATAGTTTTTACATCTTGCATAAGTCATTTTCATCACTTTAAATAATCATAACTTTGTTGGTGTGTGTTAATTCCCTTTTACACTTGTTTGATTAGTTACAAAAGAAAATTTTGAGGGTAATAATAATAATAACAACAACAACAATGAAAGAGTTTTGGAACTGAAAAATTCCTTATTAAATCAATAAGTTATTAGTTTTAATATTTTTGCATTGCAATTAAAACATTAAGATTTGAAACTCAATTTTTTTAAAAGGAAAAAAATTAATTTATAAAAGTATTCTCAAATTGTTAAATTTTTAATAGAAAATTGAAAATGCTAATACAAAAAATTCACCATTAAAATTGAAGAGTTTATTTTTATATCTACTCCATTCATCAGCTCTTATGCATGGATGCTTTTAGGGGCGGACCTATATATATGTTAGCATTTAAATTATATTATATATATAATAATTTTAATGGACAAAATTATTGTCATAGACCAAAAGATTTTCAAGATCGAGAAGGGGATTCTTTGATGTTTTTTTTATAGATCTATAACACTTTCTCCGATTTATAATAATAATAATAATAATAATAATAATAATAATAATAATAATAATAATAATAATAATAATAATAATAATAATAATAATAATAAGATTTGCTTGTATTTCTTGAGTTTTCTTGTACTCGATCCCTTATTGATGGTTTAGACTAAAAAAAATAAAAAACTTAGCGAAGTTAGATGTGTTCCAGACAGTTTTTGTTTTTTTGTTTTTTTTAGCTTTTTTTCTTTAAAAAATCAAAACTTACTTGGTAATGTTACTAAGTTTTAGATGTTTTTCTAATTAAATAAAAATTATTTCAAGCTAAATATATAATTCATAAAATAAGATTTGAGGGTTTTTTTTGAAAAGATATTATATATTAATAAAACTCTTTTTTTAGTATAAGACATTTTGTGTCAATAAATTTTTTTTTTACAGTAAAAATAAGTTGTTGGCGTTATCTTTTTTAAACTTTTTATTTCTTTATTTTTAATAATTATGATCTATAGTTTTTAAAAACATAAAATAGATTTTATTTTTAAAAAATATAAAAAAAAAACTAAAATAGTTTTTGATTTAAAAAAAATAAAAACAAAAAATCTACAATGATCCCAAACACACCTTTAATTGATTAATTCTAATAATTATATTTCCTAACTTTGCTGACATAACTTGAAATTTTTCTTTTAATTTAATCATGTTGAGAAAAAAAAAAAAGATAAGGAAGCACCAGTTGAAAGGATGAGTTTAATAGGTCGTTCCCAAAATTTGCATATTGGGTGATATTCTAGTCTTGTGTTGCATCATTTATAAAATATATTGCTAGGGCCTATAGGATTAAATTGAATGAATGTAATTTAAAAAAATAAAGCTAATTTAAAAGGTTTTTTTTTTTTCAGGGAAAAGCTAATTTCATGGGTTAATTGCTTAATATGATATATATATATATATATATATGAGGAGGATTATATATTTCCACAGATCTACACACTCAATTATTGATTAATTGTTGAAGACCCACACCTTTTATCAGTGGGACTTACGAAATTCTTTTTATTTTCAATTTTTTTTAAGAGATAGAACTCAATTCATTATATTTACATACATTAAATTCAAGTATACAGAAAAAAAAAATGGACATGCAACACTAAATACATTTATAAAATAAAGTATAGATCACAAATAAATTATCAAATAATTCCACATCCTCAACATGAATATGAAGTTAAGAAAGTTTCGGGTCCTCAACTTTATCCATTGGAAATTTTTATTTATTTGCTAATATTATTAATTTATATTTTATTATTCACCTACACAAATAAAATAAGTTCGTATTAAACAACTTTTTTTTTTATTGTGATTACATAATTACACTCATAATTTTATTATTATATTAAATTTAATTTTTTAATACCAAGAAAAGAAACCTATACTCATTAGTTTTATATAAAATTATTTTTTAACTTTGAATTGTGCACAAGTTACACTAGTAGTATTCTTAAAACGTTCTCACATAATAACTGATTGCTAATCTTGTAATACAAAATTAATTATTTAACAGTTTAAAGCTGTAGCTAACTTGGAAATTAATTTGGTGATCCTTTTCTTCTCCGTTGAATTTGAAATACTAGTATTATTTAAATTGAAATATTTATTGTGACATTTATAAATTTATTCACACGTGCATATTAATACATATTACATATTAATACATATTATAATGATAAGTCTACACATAATATAAGTAATAAATTTATATTTAATTTTTATTTCCTACATTAAGAAATTGTGGTACCTTCGATAATTATTGACACTGAAAAATTTTACTTTGATCCGTTATTGAATTAGCATAAAATAATAATTAATTAAATATATATATATTCCGTAAAGTATAAAATGTTAATGACTCAAAATTACAATTTCTTTTCTCTTAAAATTTTTTTATTTCAATATGAGAAAAAGAATATTTCATTTCTTTTTCTTTTGCCATTAATCAATCTATAATTATGTTACACATACAGATAAAAAAGAATATATATATATATATATATTAAAGTATTTTACCACTCATTAAATTAATTTGAATAAAATATTAAAAATTCAAGTCTAAAAAATAAAAAAAAAAACTAAAAAATTAAATATGCATGCAGTATGAAATTACCCTGTCTAGATAAGTCATTCCCTATAAATAAATTTCCAGTGATATCTTTTTCTTAATGTCTTTGTCAAGAAAAACAGAATGCAAAATTATCTCTACATGAATTCATGAAATTATTTATAAAATCATATTAATTTACAATTACCATAGTCAAAACTGTTGACATTTCTAACAAGTAATACGACCAGCATATGTGTGTGTGTGTGAGAGAGTACATATATATATATATATATATGTAGAAAGAAAGAAAGAAATAGGGTTGAAACTTCAAAAGTTTGAAAATTTAACAGGAAAATTTGATAAAAATTTTCCTAACTCGAAGAAAAATTATTTTCTGTGTTTCTTTAGATAGAAACAGTAATCCATTCTTAGAAAAGTTCAGTAGTTGGCAATGTTTTTGGGCATTATAGCACCGAATAATATCCTTCACTTGTAGTGCACACAGGACAATTTCTTAATCTTGAAAGAAAGAAAACCTTTTTTTTTTACTAACCGACCCCATTAATAAAAATCATTAATTATTATGTTTTAGCAAATAAATTACAAAATATCTTCTAAATCAATTTCCTTGCCGTGCCGTCACAGTTACTCATGCTTCCTTTGAAACTTCATAATAATAAATTAAATAAACTTATTAAAAATAATGATTAGTTTTCACTTTCATCATTGTAAGAATAATAATAATTACAATAATCATGCATTTAACATATATTAATTAAAGACCTATAAATTAAAAAAAATTAAAAACTTATAAATTATATATATTGTTTGTATTCATTATCATGATAACTAATGCTTAATAAATGTACAGCATAAAAAAAAATCACAATATCATACAAAAGTATATATTATATGATCCATAAAATCTAATAACTATATATAGTCTTCAAAAAAAAAAAGTAATAAAGGAAACAAAAAAAAAAGAGGAAAAAATGATACTATAAAATCATGCAAGTAATAATTAATGAAAACTCTCACTAACCATAACTTCTTCTTATCATTCACCTGAGTAATAATAATAATCATCATCATCATCATCAATAGCTAGTGTGGGAAGCAAGCAAAGAAAATAATATCATCAATGGTGCAATGGGTTTGGACCCGTAGGGACAAGGCGTTTCTCGACACCATAACGTGGATCAATCTCTCTTCCGTCTGCTTGTTTATGATCTGGCAGTGAATGATGGTGATCTTGATGATGATGATGATGATGATGTTCCTTCCGAAATGGAGTGAAGTCAAACTTGCCGGCAAGAACTTTTCTATTGATGAGTAACGAGCGATGAGATATCGAAGAATAAATGCCAGTAGTTGTTCTAATGATTTCTTTCTTCTTGCAGATGATGGACTTGAAATTATAGAATTGATGAAATACTAACAAGAGAAGAGAAAGAAAAAGAATCATACAAAGGGTTTGTGAACTTTTCAAGGCCATGGTGGAATAAGAGGAGAAGAAGGGTTAGAAGAGGAAGCATGGAGAAAGAAAAATGTAGAAGGAATTAAATTAATTTGAGAGGTTGAACTTTTTTTTTTGGGTTGAGGAAATTTATGAAGTTTGAAAGGTTGAATCTAATCTCATGTATTAATATATAACAAATGAAAGAGAAGATAGTTGAAATTATATACAGTGTTTTTTCCTCTCTATTTGGGGTTAAATGTGTTGTGGGATTTCACGTGAGATTTGTAGGCACCTTTTTATGGTGACTCATTGCTGAAAAGGAAAGGAGAGGGGGTAGACCCTTTCCCAATGAGAGTTACTTTGAAATCAAGGAAAAATTAAAGGTTATTATAACAATTTTCAAACCTAGAATTATACTAGGTTTGATTATGTTTGTTTTTAATTAATTATTAATCACCCCTTGTATATATAATTTATATGTCGATTTCCTTGAACCTTGAATTTTGAGTGAGATATAAAATATATAAATTTAAATCATGTAAAATTATAAAAAATAAATATGATATGTAATTAAAATTCAATTAATTCAGATTAATTTGTAATTTATGTATTATAGTATGCTGGTTAAAACAAAAGAAAAGGCTTAAATAATTAACTATTTAAATGCATTCTAAATTTATAATTAACTAGGAAATGGATTTGCTTCATATATACTTTATTTTTTGATAAATTACACGTACGAGGAGAAAAAATACTCAAAAAACTCAAATCAAAGATCTAAATAGGAGCAACACACGTTCCTGGCTATCCAACTACACATGTTGTTCATATATACTTTATTAATTACATGTAACGTGGTAATTTTCTTTGATGCTAAGATCCTCTTAAATTTCTTTAAGTAGTATATAAATAACAAAACTAGCATAGCAACTTTTAGTAAATTGCTAAAAAAAATATTATATACTAATAACATGACAAATCATTATTAAAAGTTATTATAAGATAATTATCAAATATTAATTATATAAATATTTTTTCCTCTTTGAGTATGAAAGGAGATGAATTATTTGTTAATGAGACTTGAAATTTATACATATTATTTTTTTTTTGTACATTAGATAGCTGTAAATTATTTATAAATTTTGTATAAAAAAATATTTTCGCAATTGACAATTTTTTCACAATAAGTTAATTTTACTGTTAAAAGCTTATAGTCGTATGTTAAAAAAAAGTCAATTTAGTGTAATGATATTTTTTATTTTTTAAAAAATTAATATTGTCAATTATTGTAATATTTTGTATAATTTATTAATTATATTTATGTAAATTTTGACTCTTAATTTAAAAATATATTGTTATAAATTTAAGTATTGTTATATATATATAATTTAAGTGGGTGAAAAATATGGAATCTAAAAAAAGTCTAAATTTTTGGTGGCAGCGATTCCAATATCAACCAATTAAAAGCTAATATTTTTTGTGAGCAAAGCAATGTTAGAAGTGCAATCGATAAAGTGATGAGCGGTGAGGGATAAAGCAATGAATAAGAAGAGCAAGAAAAAGGTGAGAAGATGAGTGCACATAATTTTGGGTGAGCCTATACCAGCTAAGCACAGGGGCGAAACTAAAATTTTTAGTAAATGGGGGCAAAATAAAAATATCATATATATATTAAAAATACTATAAATTTAAAGAGAGACAATTAAGTATTTTAAAAATTTTAGTAATATATATACATGTATATAAAAAAAATTTAAAAAAAGAAGGGGGCAGCTGCCCCCTTTCACTATATATAGCCTCGCCATTGGCTAAGCATTTACATGTTTGTACTCATTATGACATATCATTCCATATCTAATGAATTCTACAATTCACAAGATTATATTCATAATTTTTTTTAACAGATTGTATTCATAATTTCTTTCTGCCTGAGTCCTATATTTTTGTTTAAGCTAATTTTTCTTTTTTTTTAATGAAAAAAATATTATTGAATAAAGAAAAATTCTATCATAGATTGAATTTACGATTTCACTTATAGACTCGGTCGATTATATCATTTATTTTAGATTATAATATTTAAAAATATTAATTTTAGTTTATATTTATTTTTAAATTATATAATGTGATTGGTAAGATTCATGAGTAAGGATATAAATTCAGTTTATGATATAATTTGTAATATCCCAATGTGTGCCCTAGAAGTTGGATACAATTGTTGTTTTGATTTGAATTAAATGTATATATGTATTTGCAAAGGAAATGAGAGTGTGTTAAGAGAATGTATATGTTGTGTATATTGTAATATATATAACATATAAGTTGGTCAAATGAGAAGTCAAGGTAAGAGGATATTTTAATTGTGAGAAGTGAAATTACCTAAATGGGCATATATGAGACAAAGGTTAAGTTAAATGATTGAGGGCAATTAGGTAATTGCTTGGTTAAATTGCTTGGTGGATATTTAAAGAAGAAGAGAAGTTGAATTTGTATTGTTTTTTCTCTCTTCTTTGTTGGTGTGGCCGGCTATCAAAGGGAAAGAGGGAGCAAGAGAGGTCTTCTAAATCCTAACATCAAATTGAAGGAGGAAGCAAAGGATTAAGTTAGAGATTGGTGAAATTTCTTCAATGGAGGTAAGTACTCACTTGTTTTCCCTTGTTAATTTTTGAAGTGGTGTTTGAGATAAATTGTGATTGATTAATTTTATGATTTGGTGTGTTATAGATGTGTTTACAAGTATTGAAATTGATTGTAAGCTAAAGGATTGAATTGGTGTTGGTTTTGCTGTGAAGATGGTAAGTTAAGTGGATTTGGATAGTGAAAGATCAAGAGTGATGATGGTCTTAGAGTTTTGAAATGGTAGATGATTCAATGTGTTGTTAATGTGCAATATTGTGATTAACTTGCTAAATAAGTGTTAATGACATGGTTTAATAGCATTTGAATGAAGTTGTGTTGTGTATAATGTGTTTAAATGCAATTGGAAGAAGTTTGGCCACACTTAGGGTTTTGTTTATGTGAGACACGGCCAAAATAAGAATGGAACACGGCCAAGACCTATTAATTTTGGGAGACACGGCCAAGTTGAGGGAAGTTTGGCCGTGTTGGATGGATTTTGGAGAGACACGGCCACAAGCTTGGCCGTGTCCCTTGCCCATGTTTGCTACTGCCTGAATTTTGTTGAGAGACACGGCCGTGTCCTCTTGCCCGTGTCTGCCTCGGTATGAATTGATGTTGAGAGACACGGCCACAAGCTTGGCCGTGTCCCTTGGGTGTGTTGGCTACTGTGATGTTTTTTTTGCTCTTTTTGTTTTGTGGAGAATGAACACACATTTGATGATGCATATGATTATGTATGAACAATATTATGTTATGCATTGTGAATCATGTGAATGGTAGTATGTTATATGAACAATGTGACTAATATTATGACTTGTATAGTGTGGAAGAGATGAGGATCATCCAAAAAGGTATGTGCAATGCAATTCATTATGATAAATGTTTTACTATTGAAGGTATCAATGTGTCTTGAGAAAGGATGAAATGTGATATCATCATGGTTGATAATAATGATTGAAATGTTATAAAGGAACATGTTGTTTATATGATGATGAATTAAATAAATGGTGAAGCCATTGTGATTGGCTATGATGCTTCAAATGTGATGTGAAGCCATTGTAATTGGCTATGATGATTCAATTGTAATAAATGAGGCATGCTTGCCTAGCTGATGATACAATTGTGAATGAAATGAATAATGAGATAATACATGAATTGTGTAACTAATGTGTTATTCTATTTTCAGAGTTTGTTGTTGGTGGCATGCCTAATGATAGTAACAATCTCTTGAAGTTAGGTTGGCTAAGTCCTTGAAGCCTAATTGAGATGTTACAACCCTTGCAGCTAGGTTGGATTGGTTCTTGAAGCCAAGTTGGGTTGATGCTTAGCATGCTTTGCTCCCCTTGAAGCTTGGTTGAACCTAATCCTTGAAGCCTAGTTGGGTCTATGATAATGATAAATGTGATGATTGAACCAAAGCATTACTCTGAAAATTGAATGGCATATTAGTATTGTTTGGGCCCGAGTCTGTCGTTGTTGTCAATATGATATATAAATGTTGTAATAAACGAGTAATAAGATTTATGGTTGAATTGGTTGGAAATGTGATTCATGATTTGTGAATTGTGAATAAAATAATGACATGAAATGATATGTAATATGTACATTGAAATATTGATTGTGAGAAGTAATATTGGATCGGTGATTGGTGATAATGATATGATATGTGATTGGTGATAATGATATGATATGTAATTGGTGATAATGATATGGGTATTACTATGTTGATGGTGATTATTAATGATGAATTAGGGTCGGTGAAAATGATATGTATATGTGGTATGAAATTTGTTAAGATATGTGAAAGATGCAATTTAAAAAGGAAAACATGATAAGAAACTAACGGTACATCAAATTAATATGTCATTATATGTTAGTATTTTTATAATGTATGTTTATATGTTATATTTGTATTACTAAGCTCTCGAGCTTAGCGCGGATGTATAATCGCGCAGGTATCTTGGTGGAGGATATGAAGTCTTTTGTTACGCCACAAGAAGAGTAAGAGTTTGTCGAGACCAACTAGAGGGTAATGCATACATGTTTAATTTTAAGTATGATGTATTTCTGATAAGTGAATATTTATATGTATAAATGGAGTTTTAAATAAGACAATGATTTTGTAAATGATATTTAAATTAACGTAATATGGTTTGAACTCGGTTGCAGGTTTTTAAAAGGTAACATTAAGTGGCATCTTTATACTTTATATACTTACTGTATGTATACTAGGTATATGTACAATACTTATATAGGGTATCGGGGTGTTACATAATTTTTTCTTGAATCAAAATAATATCTACTTGAATTATATTTGCAATTATTAAAGAGATATTAATACGCCATTCCATTTGACCATATACTGAATTAATCATTCATGTTAGATAATGAACACACTAATTCAATGACCTTCTTATAAATTTTGGGGAACATTCAGCTAATTCCTTCAACAAACATACACACTCTTGGGCCAATATTTCAAAACAAGTTTAATTTAAGGCAGTATTATTGATGGCTTGAACTACATTAAAGAAATTTGGCTCAAACATCACTCTGTCCAACTATAAGCCCTTCACCTAACTTAAGGCCTCTTTTGCAATTGATAATCTCACCAAGAACAGGATCCATAATCCCCCTCCTTGATCCACATTTTGCTGCAATTAAGCTGCCCCTATACTGTCCTGTCCCTAAGCACACTACACACTAGCAATATATAAAACGTTAATGAATGGTATTATGTTCAATTATATATAGTTCTAACTCCAGCAAAAAAAAATTTACACATTTTTT
Source organism: Garcia nutans (assembly GCA_947685225.1). Lineage (NCBI taxonomy): Eukaryota > Viridiplantae > Streptophyta > Magnoliopsida > Malpighiales > Euphorbiaceae > Garcia > Garcia nutans. Next base: position 12,760,501 of record CANTUV010000045.1, read on the forward strand.
TTAATCTCTCGTTAGCTTTTTGTTGGACATTTAATTTTTAGTTAATTGAAATTTCTCAAAGTAATAAAAGGCATGGGCAGAGAGAAGGGGAGAGCTCTCCCCCCCCCCCCCCCCCGCTTGCTGTCTTGCTGTGATTGCCAGAGAAGAAGAAGAAACAGGCGTGAGAGTTTGAAGATAATCTCTCACGCGAAATTACTATTTTGCCCCTCAAAACTTTAATTTTTTTAAAATTCTATTAAGCGAAACGGCACCGTTTCATTTAATACGTTTAAAAAAAATAAAATTAGCAGCAAATCCTGCTGGCTCGAACGAAAGTTAAACCCAGAACAGAGACAAAGGAACAAAGAACTGAGAGAAGAACAGAGAGGAGAGACGGAGAAGACGGCGACGCTGCAACACCGAGCCACCAGAGACGGCGACGTTGCACCACCGAGCCGACAACCAGGTAATTTTGTCCCCCCCTCAAAAAGTTTCTGGTTCCTCCACTGATAAAAGGGTAGATTGATAATATAGCAATCCCAACATTTTAGTTACGTAACCAATAAATTTTGATTATTCACTTACTATTAAATATTCAAAAAGACATAAAATTAAAAAATTATGCAAAATTATAATTATATTGTACATTTAATTTAAATTACATAATATATATATATATATTAATAACTTTTTATTTTAGTTGCCTCTAGGGTGAGTTGTCTTAGACAGTAGACTCTTTGAACTTAACCTAATTAGCCGGTCTTGGATAACAAATTAACAGTCTAAAGATCGAGAGTTTAACATTGCATAATATACAAAAAAAAAAAAAGAGTTTGAATCTCATCTTTAAATATTTTTTCAATATACCAAAAAAAAAAATAAAAGATTAAACACCTTGTTGTTTTCTATTTAATAAAATAAGCATTTATTTTTTTAATTTTTTTTAATTTGTAATAAGAGCAATATTTTTGGATCACTTTATTAAGATCAATATTAGGTATTTTCTAGAATAAATAAAAAAAAGTAATTTATATCGTAAATTTAAAAATACAGATTTACACTCTCTATATACATATTTTAGTTTATAAAATAGGAAAATATTTAAATTTAAATATGAAATTTATTTAAATTTTAACACATACATTTATCCTTAAATTAAATTTATACAGTCATGGCATTTTTTTCCTACTTCTGATGATATTAAATGTTTCAAGTGGAATTTGAATTTTCCAAGCATTGCGAAATGAGGAAAAAAAATAATCAAATTAAGCGACTGTCACAAGAGGTTTAGGCAAGCACATTCAATAGTGAAATCAAATATAGGTACTGTGACAAAATAATACTACAAAAAAAAATAGTATAATACGTACCTTTCTTAGCATTTAATTATTTATAGAAAATTTAAAGCTAATATTAATACGTACCTGTATATGAAGCATGAATTTTGATAATTTTCTCTCTAAATAAAGGATTATATTAATATATATATTGTAATATTCTTCTTCCATTTTTCGGTAAAAAAAAAAAAGGAAATTAAAAATGGAGATTACACACATGTTTGGTCTTTCATTAACATAAAGAGAAGTTGTTAAACCAAAAATCCATTTAATCAATTGGACATATTAACTTACCGTAATTTTTTTTCCCTCAAAAATAAATTATTATATAATGTTCAGAGTCATGTCCTCAAATGGTACCATCACGCAATCTCTTAGGTGACATCATGCACCTCAAGATTAATTTATCCAACAACAATTCACTATAAAACAAAAACTTGTTTCGCATGGAAGGATCAAATAAAGAAAAAACCTTGAATTAATGGCATTTATACCTCATCTAGCATCATACTTTAACTATAATTAATAGGCTAAAGTCTAACGAGGCATGGGCACAAGACTACAATTTTACAATTGCTTGATCCGATTTTGGAAATGCATTGGTTAGAGTCCGAACAGAATCAAAATTTTCTATGATTCCACTTAGTTCCAAATCGATGATGATTCTTGTTTCACTACTCCGATTTTAATTTCAGTTCTGAACACTCATTCTTTGTTTTTTTCTTTAACAATTTTTTTTTTAAAAAAAGCTTTAAATTTAAATTTCTTCATATAAACACGCATGTAAAAAAAATTTTCTTTAAATTTGATATTATAAGAAAATAGAAATGATAGCATGTGCCAGTCTAACTATGCTCATATTATTATTAGTCTGATGCGTTTTTTATGAATTATATAAGATTTAGTATAACTTTATACACTCTTAATCTCAATTATAATCAATAAACTGATTTGAACCGAGTAATGGAATATTTGAGAGATATTATAAATTATGATTTTTTATTTAGTATATTTCTCATTATTTTAGAAGGGTACAACAACAATGAAAACTGAACTTTTAATTTAAATGAGACAAATATGTATTTATGTAAAACATATAGTTTTTTTATATGCTGTTTATATGTCATGTACCTGTTGAATATATTTTCGCTTATTTGCTACATCCAAATGTCAAAATATAGTTTTTATATATTCTGTGCATATATTATGTATATGATTCATATATCGTGTGTATATTATATATATTTAATATATTTGTTGCATTTTAAATATTAAAATATATAATTTTTATATATTGTATATATGTTATATATATTTTATATATTTATTACATTTCAAATATTAAAAAATATATTTTTTATACATCATGTATATATCAAATATTTTACTAATATTTCTTATACATATTTTTTGTATTTTATATATTTGTTGTATTCTAAATGTTAAAATATAAAATTTTTTATATGTCATTTATATGTTGCATATATTATTTATATGTTACATATATTGTATATAGTAAAATACTGAAAAAATAGAGAAAAAGTTTTTAAAATACTGAGAAAAAAGAGATGTAATTATAAAAAAAAAAAACTGGTAAAGTGAAAAAAATAAAATTAAAAAACTATAAATAAAAAGTTAAAAAGTAGTTTATGGTATAATTCTTAAAAAAATATTTCCCTAACAATTGGCGTGGGCTAAAAAGTTAGGCCCAGTTTATATGGAATCTAATGTGTTTTGCCCAATCCTTGGTTTCTTCTATGTAGCCAAGTGGGATAACCAATCCGTAGAAGGATTCGAATTGGGCACCGGGCACGGACCACGCACAGGAGATTGCGATTTAAACGACGTCGTCCATTCAGGCACTATAAAAATCGATCAGGCGATCCTAGAAATCCAAAATTCCACCGAACATACCAAAAGGAGACGAGAGGTCGAATTTGCTTCTGATCCGGACGGGAAGAATCGAAAATGGTACGCTGATCTCTTTCTCTGAATCTCTCTTGTAGCTTTGGAAAATTAGGGTTTCAGTTTAGTTTCTATCAACCACGTTTTTTCTGTATTGCAATGATGAGGTTGTGTAAAAATTATGGTATGGTTCGTTATAGATCTTGTTTGTTAGGGTTTCGTTTTCCTTGCAACCGATTTATGAATTAGATGGAATTTCAATTTTTTTTTCTTTTTTCGATATTATTTATCTATTTCTAAACATGTCGAAGCTCTATTAGGAGTAAACCTCACTTGTTTGAAAATTTAATGAAAGTTTTCCTTGTTTGAGTTCATGAATTTATTTAAGGTTCTGACTCTTTTTTTTTTTCCTTTTTGGATTTAGTGCAGTCTTCACTAGCAGCAGCAAGAGCAGATAATTTTTTACTACCCCCCGGAATGGACTCCAAAACAGGTACACTATCACGCCCTGTTGTATTATGAAACTACATTATTTTGCATCAATATCTTTCGGGAAACAAAGAGATTCTAAATTCGCTTATCTTTGCAGGGTTCTTTGAACAAGTTTCATGGTCAGCATTCTCTAAGGGAGAGAGCAAGAAAAATAGACCAAGGCATTCTTATTATAAGGTACAGACCATGTCTATTATATTAGAAGGTTGATGATATGAGTTATGGTTTGTGTCTACTAAAAGTTATCAAAGAATTTGTAATCTGGTAGTGGGAAATGGCTAACTCTTGAATTTAAGGCTTAGGTCCCTGCACAGGAAACTAGAGTCCTTGTCTTTGTGGAAGGCTAGTTTTACAATTGCACCTCGTGGAGGCTTTCTAAATAATTGCAAAAAAAAAAAAAAAGAAATCCTGAATTTGCCTTTTGCCTTTTATTTTCCCGATTTTATTGGAAACTTGATTTTGGATTTGATGGAGACTTTTTATTTTTTTAATACCCAAACACTAATTGCATCTCTGTTGGAGTCAGGCTGTGAGACTTCTAGCTAGTGAAACTTATAAAGTATTATAGAATTTTAAGATTTAATACTAAAATGGAGAAATTTTACTTAAGTAAAGTGAACTTAATGAGGGCTTCAAAATATTTCCTTGAAAGAAATAATTCATTTTGGAATTGGGATGCTACATTACCTTTGATAGAATAAAACTAGCTTAAGGGGTTTTATGTTTTTATGTTGATGACTTGAAAATTTGGAATGAGAAAGCGCCGTATTTTTTAATTTTCAAAATCAATGAATCATCTTAACCATATAAGCATATCAAGAAAATGCAACTACGACAGCTAATCTTAGTAAGATCATTCTTACTCCAGTAAAAAGCCTATAAATGTATTCTTTAGATTTGCTTCCCTGCTGTGCCCCATTGTGATACCTTACTGATAATTTTTCTTGCTCTTAGGTTCGAGATGCCGTTCAATGTATGGTGTGGTGGTTGCAATTCTATGATGGCAAAGGGTGTTCGATTCAATGCAGAGAAAAAGCAAGTGGGAAACTATTATTCTACAAAGGTCTTTTCTAACCACAGATCAACAAATGCTTCCTACATTTTAAGATGTTTAGGTTGAAATGAATCATGTGTGTGTGGACATCCATCAACAAAGACTATGGATTTATTATCCTGCTTCTAGTAGGAGACCTATGGACTTGCAGATGCACAAATTTGCTCACACGGATAAAGCACCCTGACTTGCTGGTCCTTGTATATGATTTTACTCCTAGGAAAAGTCACCTGCTAATTTCATGTCATACATTTACTATGGATTTATTTGTTTGAAAATTTTAGTTTTCTTCCGTGGAAATGGCCTTTTGTAATTGCAAGGAAAGGTCGTGTACAAAGACTCAATGAATCCGATCCTTCTCCGGACCCCGCGCATAACGGGAGCGTTAGTGCACCAGGCTGCTCTCATGTGTCTTCTTGCTTCCTTCAGATTTGGAGCTTCACCATGAAGTCTGCATAATGTAAACATGAAATTGTTATTCAGACAGATCCAAAAAATTGTGAATATGTGATTATTAGTGGAGCTCAACGAAAGACTGAGGACTTTGACATCGAGGATGCAGAAACATTTGAACTTCCTGCAGATGAAGGTCAGTATATATTTACTTCAATGAAATTATACTGCTTTGCATCTCTTAGATCATTATTTTTATTTTGGATTTTCTGGATCAAACATTTTAATGCTATTCCTTGTTTATCAGAAAGAGGTAAGCTCGCAGATCCATTTTATCGTCTTGAACACCAGGAAGAGGATCTACAGAAGAAGAAAGAAGCTGAGCCAGTATTAGTAGGACTTCAGCGAGTTTCTGATGCCAAGCATTCAGATGACTATGCCCTTAACAAGGCTCTTCGCTCCCAACTTAGAAGTTAAAAGAAAAGAGTTGCTGAAGAAGAGGCGGCTTCCTTGAAAAGGGGACTTGGCATGCGGTTACTTCCACCTACTAAAGAAGACACTGCTACTGCAGCACGTGTCAAGTTTTTTCCAAAGTTTGACAAAAATAGGAAGGATAAACGAGCATTAATTAATGCTGCATCAATCTTTTCTGGTTCTTCTGGGCTGATTTATCTAATAAGAAACTTTTGGAGCTTGAAGCCAGGAGAAGGAGAATTAGTGCAACTGCAGCCTCAAACATGCTGACAGGGGGATTCCGGCATTCTTCATTGTCACAAGGCGCTCTTTCTTCAGCCAGGCATAAGAAAAATTTAATAACGTCAAGACATTTTTGGCCTGGGTTTTCTGATGCTGAAGACAATTCGCGTGGCAGGAACTTTAATATTTTGTAATTTCTTCCTCCGTGTTATAAATGATATTAGATCTGTACATATGATACGAGTGTTTACTGCTTTATTTGCCTGTTCTTGACAGTCTCATTTTAATAGTAGATCCGAAGTCATCATTATCCTGTGCAGAGTTAGTCGCATCAAATATGAAATAAAATGCAATGCTTATTATTAATGATGCTAGTATATGCTTCTTTTTTCTTGTGATAGTACCTTTTTTCATCTTTTTCTTTCAGAATGAAGTGAAGATTTGCTTTCCTTTTGAGCTTTTGTGTATTTTTGCTATATCAAATATTATAAGGGCATTTGCGTGTTAGTTTGGTCAGGAGGCTAAAAGTGCGAGAAATGCACTTTCACTTACAAGCACATGGGGTCCAATGTAATTTTGGTTATGTAAGTAGAGTGCACTGACTACAATTTCGATTAAACTTGTATTTCTTCTTTGAAGAATGCGAGGAATAATATAAATGAGAAGAAATAAAGAATCCCTGTGGGTAGTAGCTCTGCTACACATGCAGACAACAATAAATAAAATAGTGATTCAGTGAAGGTAACATTCGAACAGTAATTATATAAAATTAGTGAGTGTTTTCTGGATCGCTACAAGATCTCGTGACAAGACGGACCAAATCCCAAAATGATAGTCTACACTGTACTGCACAGGTTTAAAAGAGAGAGCTATAAATTTCGGCTCTGCACTGAAACAGAGCCAACAGCCAACAACCAGACACCTTATTGTGGCAATGTATTCTACAATTTCATCTCATCCCGCCACCCTTCCGGCTATTCTCATTTAATTTATATATATAAACACTTACTTTTTTTTGGCCATTATATATTTTTTTATTTGTTTAGAGTCCGACTTATTTAATTGTCTATTATATTTATTTTTTTTGGCCAATAATTGTCTATTATATTTAGATTTTATCCTCTCCTAAATGAATTTATGGCTGCATGTAAAAGTACATTTAATAATTATTTATTTCTGATTTCAAAAATTAAAAGATTCATGATATCCTTTAAGCCTATGTTTGGATGAGAGTAAATTAGAGAAAAAATTGAATTTAATTTAATGAAGGAAAGGAGAGTAAATGAGAGATGATATTAAATTTAGGTTAAATTTACTCCCTTTTACCCCCTCTTTATCCTACCATTTCTTATAACAAACAAGAGAAAGTGAGAGAAATTGAATTTCTTTTCTCTTCCTTTACTTTTATTTACTCTCATCTAAAGAAAGGCCAAAAGTATTTTTTTAAGCTTAATATATAAATTCACATCTATATTATCCTATACTTCACGTATATTATATAACTCACCTTTAAATCACTTGTAGTATTTAGAAATGTGTTACAAGACATAAATAAAATATATGGTACTAGTAGACTGGGCCGGAGGGAGGGGGCTCCCTTCTTATACACACACACACACACACACACACACACATATATATAAATATATATAATTTTATAAAAATTATATATATATATATAGTATTTTATATACATATTAAATTTTTTATCATATATATATATATTTTTAATTATTTGAATATTTAAAATTTTATAATTAGGTATTTATATATATAGTATTTTTATAAAATTTTAATATTATTTTATATATAGTATTTTATAAAAATATAAAAATTTTGTATAGATAGTATTTTGTATACATATTAATTTTTTACCTTATATATATTTTTTAATTAATAGGTATTAGTGGGTATTTAGATGTTTGTAATTAGATATATATATATATATGTGTGTGTGTGTATAGTATTATATATATTTTTTATTTTTTTCTATCATATATTTTTTTTAATTAGTGGATATTTAGAATTTTTTTAGTTAGTTGTATATATATATATTATTTTTACAAAATTTTATAGTATTTTGTATATATATTAATTTTTTTATCGTATATATATTTTTTAATTAGTGAATATTTAAAGTTTTGTGATTAGATATTTATACAGATATGATATTATATATATTAATTTTTTTATTATATATGTTTCTTTTTTTGTTTTAATTAATGGTATTTAGGATTTTATGATTAGGTATTTAGGTTAATACTGAAATTTTATTATTTAATTATAAATTGAATAAAACTAATATTCTCATTTGAAATAGTATTTAATAAAATACTATAAATAAATTAATAGCTTAAAAAATTTAAATTAATATATATGTAAAATTTTTAAAATTCAGTAAATGATAGAAATTTGTGATAGAAATTTATAACAAAAATATAAATTTTATTATAATATTTAATATTTAATTTTATTTTTAGTTCGTTTATAATTTTTTTTTAAAAAAAATTTGTCCCTCTTCATTTTATTTTTGATTCCGCCGGTGCTAGTAGATTTTTTTTTTACAAATATATATATATATATATATATATATGAATTTATGCATTAAGTCTTTTATTTATATACTCAAATATAAGGAGATGCATGATATTATTTAATAATTTTTTAAAATTTTACCTGACTTAACAAGCAATTTTTAAAAATTTACCTATGGGATGATGTACCAAAGGTTATATATGGATTTGCTGTGAAATTAATTACATTTTTTAAAATTTACTCGCAGAATTATTTATCAAGGGACTACCTATGTATTACCAATGAAATTTATCAAAATTTTGTTCGAATTTTACTTACCAATTTCCTATTGAATTACTAACAGATTTACCAATTGAAATTTTTGTAGGTAATCTCTTTGCTACTCTTTTTTTTTTATCCCTGAAAAAATAAAATTATCTATGAAAAAATCTATATTAATTAACAATGGACATTTTATATTCAGAGTCGGAGATATTCCATAAGTATTTCTGAATTAATTCTATTTAGTTATGGTTACTTATTAGAAAAATTTATAGGCAATTCAGTTTTTTTTCTACAGTATATATATATATTTAAAAAAAAGAGGGTTTTTTTTAAATAGTAAAAAAGAGAGGGTTAATTATATTAATGGTCTCCAATCTTTTCTCTTTATCATATTAAAATTTCTAAATTTTATTTTATAAAGATAAAATTTCTAATTTGTTAATTTTATTCCCGTAAAATCTATGAGACCATTTTATATTAATAGAAATATGACATAATAGTAAGAAGTTGTATGGCAAAAAAATATATAAAAAAAAATTCAGTTTTACCCCCGTTTTTCATGTGTATAAGAAACTAAGGACAATACATGCTATTTTAGATATAGTAAAAATGTAATTTTAGATTTGCTAAAAAAAAATATAAATAAAAGTTGAGATGAAATTGAATTTTTTTTAATATATAGCAATGTGTGGCTATTACATCATATTCTAGTTATTAAAAAAATAATTTTTGAAGTTTTATTAGAATAAAATAAAAAATTTAAGAATTTTATCTTTAAAAAATGATACTCACTGTATTTTTTTAAGTTTTTACTATTTTATTAAGGATATTTTAGTTATTTTATTATAAATTGATAATAAACTCATTATAAATTATATAAAATTTATAAACTAATACTAATTTTTTTATAAATTAATTATAAACTAATAAAAATATAATATTTTAATAAATAATTTATAAATATAATAAATTTATAATTTTTTAAATTTATTTTTTTATTTTTGTCAAAAGTCATTTTATCTTTGTAAATTGAAGTTTAAAAATTTGAACGGGAAAATAGCAAAAGATAATGGGCCATTCGTGTAATTAAAAAAAGATTTTTTTGGAAATGTCGGATCAGTACCTAACACTGCCATGAGATCACGCAACTAGCACAAAACAAGCAAATCCAAATAACTAATCCTTATAAAAATAATCAGCAAAAAGAGATGCAGAATCGTGTATATATATATATATATAAATACAAAATTTCAGTCATATTTGTTTATTTTTGTTTCCAAAACTTTTAAACTTCTTTCTTTCTTATAGATTGGATTTGGTTCTCTTTTCTGTTGCTTTTTTGGTTCTCTATTTTCCGGTGGGTTTGTCGTTTCTCTATTTCCTATTTGTTCTCAACAGTTATTTATTTTCCTTTATTTTTCCAAAATTTTTGTGTGTGCGAGAGAGAGAGAGAGAGAGAGAGAGAGACAGAGAGTTGTTAGGGCGTTATTATGGGAGGTGGGTATTCTTCGTTTTCTTTAAAAGCCTTATTGCAGGTTAGCATCTCAACTTCTCCCTGTGTTTTTATTATAATTACATATTTTCCATTAATGTAACTGCAAACTGTTAATCACTTGATCTTCACTGTTAAAAGATCGATCTGACATATTAAAATTCAGATATAGTTTTTTCTTAAGAGCAATTAAAGAATTTTCCTTAGAATATAGTTTTTTCCCCAAATATCATGTTTTGAAAACCATATTATTTTACAAACTAATACTGGTGATCCTAAATTAATTGAAAATATTGTATTTTATCTTCCAGTGTTGTTCTCCATTATGGGTATTCTTGTATAAAATGGGAAGGAAAGGGAATAGAAGAGATATCTCACTCTGTGGCCCGTTTTGGCCTTTAATTATTAGATAATATATATAAATTTACACTTGAATGGCATTTTTTTTCCCACTTCGAATTTATAATCATTGGCTTCTCACCCTTTTAATTTCTTAATTTGTCTGTTTTCTGTTATTTAATCATTAATTATCACGTTAATTAACATATTTTTCTTAACTAAAAACGACAAATGCATTATTGAAATATAGTAAGACTACAGTTAAAAACAACAAACACCATCTGTTACTTTCATTGCTACAACTTCTACTTTTAGATTTCTTGTTGTTCTTATTTTCGTTTTTTAACTAAATGCTATAATGCTATAATTTTCCCAACAAATTGCTTGTTAATATGCATCAATTTTATATTATTTTAAAACATATATTAATAAATTTTATATAAATTAATTTTGAACTATCATATTAAATTGTTTTGTAATAATTGTCGTGGCAATTTTGAGATTGAAAATATTAGTTAAGATCGAGAAATTATACTTAAAAGTGATTAGAATATTTACATTCAGGTAATTATTATTTTCAGTGGAATAGTATTTCTTTAACAATTAAAAAATAAGTTTAGTAAAAGTCTTAGAAATGGTAAATGGAAAATGGAAAATTGGAAAGTGAAACTAAACATATTTCTTAGTTTTAAAGAAAATAGTTATTAATAATTAAGAAAAAAATCATCTCTTCTTTAAATTAAGAACAACATTTTACAGATTATATGAACAATTTCCTAAAATTATTTGCATCTTCTGGAAACCAATTCTACTTCAGAAGCAACTGAAAATGACAATACAACATATTTATGCAAAGCTCCATAAAAAATTAAAAGAGAAAAAATAATACATACAAACTTTTAGAAATTGATAAAATTTTCTTTTTATCTAGCCAAAACATAATTATGATATAATTTCATGTCATAATTTATGAAAAAATTACAGATTGCATAAATTGAATTTTAAAAGATCTAAAATTTTTTAAATATAAATTCTAACTACAATCCTCAGATTTAATTCATCCCATGTACATAAAATTTTTAATCTAACGCACTTTAAAATTGATTTTATTTCACATTTTATGGATGAGAATTCTAATGGTAATATTAATATCTGTACAGGATGTACTTTTTATTTTATTAATCAATTATTTTTTATGTCACAATAAAAAAAATGCTCCAGTTTTCTCTAATCTCCATCTCTTCTTTGAACTTTCATATGATAATAGATTTTGTTACACCTAAAATAATTAACAAGAAAAGAAAAGAAAAATAAAAACTCTCTATATATATGCATTTAACAGTCAAATAAGTATTAGTTTTTTTATAAGAAAAATAATTATTAACTGCATTAAAATGCCTCAACTTAAAAAATTAAACTTAATTTTGATTAGAAAAATGGCTCTTATCAATGAAAAGAAGCTCGATGCTCTACATTAAAAATTTTTATTATAGGATTTTTTCAAATAATAAGAGATATGGTAAATTGTTGATAGGACTAGAAGCCAATATTTGAGAAATTAGATAATTAATTTTTATTATTTTAATTATAATTTTAAAATCACTATTACTTAATTGTGAAAATTTATTTTAACAACCTGACTCATCAAATATCCTATAATAATAGTTAAATAGAATTCAAACACTACATGTTAATTCCAATCGCTCAACAAATGGACTAAATTATTAATACAAAACTACTTATTGCTAGAAATATTCAACAATTATTTATTTTTATTAATTTGATATTATTATTAGCATTCAATAATTGATTATTTATTCAATTAAAATTTTAACTTATTTCAAATTATATATATATATGTATATATTCTTAGAATCATATTGTGGAAGGTTGCTTATTAATTGAAATTTCTAATGAGTAGATGGTAAATTGAAAGATGGGAAGGCCTTAATTAGCTAGGGCAGGGAATGTGTCTATATATAAGACAAAGTGCTGATGTACGTTACTTTCTATTGCCCTAAAACCTTAAATTTATATATGTCGTATTCAGGGGCGAAGCGAGGCTTTAAAATAAAGAGGGACGAAATTTTTTTTATAAATTTTAAATTTTTCGTAATTATTTATCTCTTATTTTATTTTAATAGTATTTTATAAGATTATTAATTTATTAATAATATATTATTATTATTAAAAAATTAATTAATAAAAAATATTAATATAAATGTGTACAAAATTTTATATTTATAAAATTTTTTATAACAAAAATAAAATAAAAAGAAAAAAAATTAAATAATGAATATAATTTCTTAAAAAATAATTAAAATAAATGAGTTTTTTAATTCATTAAATGTGTTCAAATTAATTTAGTTGAAAAATTTATCTCTTTCTTTATTGTTTTTTTTTATATTTATACATTATCAATATTTTATCAATTTTTTAAAAAAGAACTATTGTATATAGAATAAATAATTTATTGTATTTTTTTTTACTTCTTGTAAAAATTAAAAAAAAAAGGGAGCAATTTAAAATTTTTTTAAAAAATTAATAAATAATTTAAAATTTTTTTAAAAATATTATATATATATATATTTTCAAAAAGTGAAGGGGGCAACTGCCCCCCTTCTCTTCTACGTGCCTTCGCCAGTGGTCGTATTCTGTCATTTATCAGAGAGCCTTCTCATTCTCTATCTATATAATATATCTTTGTCTTTCTTTAATTTCTTTTTTAGATTAATTTTTAGTTCTGTACTTTTTAATTAATTAATGTTTTTCCTGTTTTCCCTCTTCTTTGTTAATCTTTTATATCAATTACTGGCAGGCTTTATCCCTATAATTAATTATGGTTGTTGAACCTCTGGGGAGATTAAATTAAGCTGCAGTACTCTTCTACTAATGTAAGTTCATTAATTTTATGCCACTATTATTTTTCTTTCTGATTTTCCCTGATTAGTTAATTGATACCAAATCTAATACTTAATATTTTTCTTCAGTTAGGATTTGGCCCAATTTTTAGAGATTAAGAAAGGAGAAGTAGGCCAGCCAAATAAGCAACAGCTACAACGATTACCTGTACAATTATATTACATGAATCCAGATCAAACTTATAACCTATATCAGCAACGCCGGCTGAATATTGGTTCAGGTGATAAAGTAGAAAGCAAGACTCTGTCAAACCAAACCCAGAAGCATAATATATTGTGTACTGAAAGAAGCTCAAGATAAGCAGAGAATTGGAACACAAACAAATAAAGGTATCACATTTTTTAGCACATTGATGATAGTAATAAGTAAAAGAATTGATAATGTTGCTTTGAAATTAATATAAGAAGAAAATAACCCACGTATAGTTTGGCAATAAGGAAATATAATTTTTGATTAGTTTCATTTACTGTGTGTGTGTGTATATATATATAGGAGGGTTGAACATAACTATCATATGATCGATTATTTTGCTGGAGCAAATCTCTGAACATATCAAGGCATTGTGGTCGGTCAATATAATCTTGTTCAAAATGTGAATAATCGTTTCTTAATTACGTACTAAAATCTCAAACTTAATTGAAAATAACTAAATTTCTTGTAACATATCTTTTCTTGCACTAGGATTTTCAACTAATTAGGACATCAATCCAAAGTTTCCAGTAGCCCACATTGATGTACATAACTGTATGTTAAACTGTGAAGACTGTAATAGTAAGTTTGTGAAGCCATATATTAATTATATTAAAAAAAATACCTTATGAGGTTAATATAGAAATAGATATTTCACTCCTAATGGCTTTGAAGATGACTCTCTTAAATCCATATATCAATCATCTGCATGGAGTTCTGAGTTAAAACTGATTTATGCATAATTCTTCCCTAGTTTTTGTCAATTTAACACAAAATTAAATGCTATTATATACAAACTTACAAATCTTGTTCTTGATGAGTCTCAGGAATCTACTTGCTAATTTCTATTTTCTGAACATTTTTTCTGAGATGGTTTGAGAACTTGAATTCTACAAAATTTTAGGTCTATTAATTAATTATTTGCTTATATGCATGTCTATTATAAATTCATTATAAATTCTCCTTTCTTAATCATAGTAATCTGTAATAAAATCTACAAATGTGAATTTATATCTCTACCTGTAACCTTTGGATGCCTCTCATTGAAACTCCTTCATAACTCCCCTGGAAGATTCTGAAATCAACTCTGCATGAAACTCTCATTTCAAAAGTGAAACAATGACAATACTCTCCAAGAAATCTATTCTGATTAAAGCACATGTCATCATCCAATAACTTGCATATATATAGAATTTGATATTGAACATGTCATAAATACTAAAAAATTACAGATTAATACTCAACAAGGTATCTGGTGTCATGTAAATTGAGTCAAGATTCTAAACTTTAATAGCAAAAACTAACAAAGCCAACCGCTAGATCAAATGGTTGATAGAATTTGAAGCATTATTTGATTATTATACATTGATCCTCCTATAATAAGTTAAAGAATTCAAAATAAAAAAGTTAAAGAAGGAAAAGAAGGGAAGGCATTAATTACCCAAATAAAGACTCGCATAAATATTCTTGAGAAAGAAATTGAAGATAGCACTACTTTTCAGAATTTTTGAATAAAGGGGCAAATCTTTAATTGAAGCAACAGTGAATAAAGCCCCTGCGCTACAAGCCTAGATTAAAATTATTTAATATGAAACTGGTATACATAAACAGAAGTTAGTTATTCTTTTCAAGAGCTTCAATTAACTCATAATAATAATGAGAAAAAAGATTACGATTTGCAAAGTAATGGTTAACATACCATATCCATTCTAAAGAAAATAAATTCTGAAAATCTTTGGAGATAATGAAAAGACACAGAAATATTTTATTTTTCCATTCCACAACTACTGGCAAGAGTTCTTCGAGAAAAAGATAACACATATGTTCTTTTATTTTTCTTGTTTGGATTTTGATCAAGCACACAAGGGAGGATTTAGGCTCTTTAATTAATATATAAGAGAGGATTGGCAGGTTTTGGATGTTACAGAATAATTGATCTTCTGTGATATAATAAGAATGCCAAGCAGTGTCTACGGTGGTGTTGATGGATTTAGATTAGGGTTTTGCTTGTTGGAATTTGACAAGTTCATGAAACCTGAACTAGGGTTTTCTTCATGAGTGGTCATGAAAACTGAAGTAAGGTATTGTTCTTGGAAATCTGGTGGGTTGGTGACAAAAATTGCATTAGGGTTTTGTACATTCATGACATTACCTATTGATGACACCTTTATGTTTGGCATTGCACAATATCTGTTCTGGACTAATCTTCCATTGCTAATATCCCAATTTCCTGGAAACCCTGAAAACTCATGATAATACTCGAAATTATCCCCACTTGGAATCAAAATATTCTGAGAAAGATCGAAAATCGAAGATGATTTTTGCGGTACACTTGGAAGCCCCAAAAATTTGTCAACAGTGGTGAAAGAATCCATTTCATTTTGCAACATGGAAGTGCCATTTTCTTCTATTTCTTTTTTTTCTTCTACTGCTTCTTGATCACCGCCTATCTTCAAATTACATTTCATTTCTTGACTCCCAAAACCCAAATCTTGATTTTTATCTAAACTATTGCTAGGGTTTTCTTGTAAAGAACGTTTTGACTTGTCAACTAATTGCCCCTTGATCTTTTGTTTCTCTTTTGTTCTCTCTCTTGCTCTCGCTCTTGCCTTATCTCTACACTCTCTAGCAAGAGAAGGTCTGTTTAATTTCTTTCCTTTTTCCTCTCTGCAAGTGTTGGTTGCAAAATTGTCTTCATTTGCCATTTTTCTCATGTCTTCATTTCCATTTGTCGGCTTCTTGACACCAGAAATAAGGTCACTCTCTGAAGTAGAAGAAACACTTAGCTCACCACCACCACCACTGTTACTTCTCTTAACTCTTGTTGGAAGACTATCTGCCAATTCTTTGATCGCAGCCTTTGATTTTGTGAACAACCAATCAATGGTTTTGCTTGCTTTGTCAAAGCCTAGCATGTCTTGAAGATCAAAGAACTTTCTAGCAGTTGGAAGTGATAATCTCATTCTTCTGTCTCTTGGCCCTTGAGCTGTATGGATCTTGCTGTGCCTATCTTTTTTGCCTGCTCTTTTTCGCGAAATAGGCTGCTTTGTTGGAGCATTTACATTTCTTCTTTTCTTGCTGTTACTTCTTGCTGATAATTTCTTTGAAGCTGCTGTAGGGTTCGTCTCTGCAGGAGTCTCTGCTTCCACATTGGTGTAAGATGCTAGAATTTGTTGTTGTTGGTGGTGGTGATGCGGCTGTGATAAGAACTCACTTAGAAAAAAATCGTCATCATCAAGAAATGATGAAGGTGGGAAGTGCAGAAAATGTGAAGATTGATCTTCTTGGATGGAGCTGCTGTTTTCAGTGTACTGAAAAGGATTGAAATTGCTACTAGAAGAATACATTGCTATTTTTAATTAGCTATGATTAGGGAAGAAGAAGAAGAAGAAGAGAAAGAAAATAATTAAGCTTCGCCTTTATCTTCTTAATTGTTCATGTTCATGTTTTATTAACTCCATCTCCTTTACATATATAGAAAAGAAAGAAAGAAAGAAAAATAGAAAAGAAAGAAAGAAAAAGAGAGGAGCAGATGACACCCATGAAATTGAAGCACTAAAAGCCGTATATAATGACAATTACTTACACATAGACACTGTTCAATGGTGACGGTTCACGTGGGTACAGGTGGTTGTTTGATAGCAATCATACTCTGGAGTATTTTCTTTATTTGAGAGAGATGTGTGTAGTTGTAGGTGTTATAGGAGCAGTAAGCAGTAGAGATGGGCACATCTAGGGAACCTAGCTAGATGGAAATGGGAAAGAAGGAAGGACAAATAATTATATCTGTAATGAAGCAAAGAAATAGAGATAGAGAGAAGCATGTCAATTGAGGCATATTTGCTTTTACCACCATGGATGAAGAAAGTTTCTTTGACTGGGAGACCAAATGTCTCTTTCTTTTCTCTTACTCTGTCTTTGATTATTTGATGGAAGACAGACAGAAAGCAGAGCAAATAGTCTTAGTATTCATGAAACAGTTTTAACAGAAAATTACTATAATGTCAATTTGATAATTCTACTCAAATATAAAGGTTGGTATTCAATTGGAAAATGGGTCCATGAGTAAAACTCACAATTTTGTGGTGATATTCCATATTTTTAGCTAAATTTCATCATTTAATCCTCCAAAATATATTTTTTTTAATTTTATTTTTGGCAAGTCATCATGGTTTTTTTTTTCTTAACCATTCATTGTAGAAATATAGTATTGAGTTATTATTTGCGGTATTTATTTGTCTTATTAGATATTTTATTTTTATACATAATTTTAGAAAATTTTTTATATGAATGTGGTTTATGTCTCCATTTATAAATCAGATCAATTATAAATTATAAATTATAATTTAAATTATAATATTAAAAAAGATAATTTAAATTAAATTTTTTAAATCATGATTTATAATTGGCTTGGTCTATAAATAGGATCATAGACTATGTTTATATAAGAATTTTTCATATTTTTAATTCTATTTCCTTTTAGGAATTTTTGACTTTGTAGTAATTTTCTTTTTTAAATTGTATTAAGATTTCTGAGTGTTTTACTCTATGTTCAATGTACGGCTTATTAAACTTGGTAAAGAACTTTTGATTTAATAAAATTAATAGAAAACTTTTTTTCTAAGCTTTTCGAAATTCTTTAATCAATGATTGCTTGAAATCTATTTTTCTCAACATTTTTGACTAAGCAAATTTATATAAAACTAATATTGTCCAGTGTCACTATTACTATGTTGTTATCTATAATACAGATTAGATCAATCCATCTTGAGATTTTCCTTAATAATTGATCAATTGTTTCAAAAAATTTTACAAGCCACAATTTTTGGAGGATATTATATCACTCAACTACGTTGTTATTAAATAAATAAGTCTTATACATAATATATAATATATATATATATATCCTTCTTTAAGAATATGTTTCTCCTCCATGTATAGGAACCCAAGATCGTTATTGCTCTCTCTTCCTGATTTTTTCACCTTTTTATGGTTAGAAAAAGTTAGCTTCTTGATTTAAATCACCAAATAAGTATTAAATTAATCTTACAATAATAGAACAATATTTGAAATATATACAAAAAACTGTTGGAAGTATGTATGTCAAAAGATGAATAGAGATGAAAAATTATCAAATTGTGTAACATTTTTTTTTATAGAACGTTAATTTTATTTAAATTTATATGGAGAAAAAAATATTTTGATGAAGCTAACTACCCAAGTCAAAAGGTTTACCCCATACACTCGCGGTTAAAGCCTCATCAACCCATGTGAAACGACCCTACAAAACCCATCACCATTACATTAGAAACAGCAAAGATAATACTAAAGCTGAACAAAGCCAAAGAACCACACGGTGCATCTTAACGTAATCCTAGGTTAAGTGAGACAAAGCCCATAGATACCGAGCAACAGTAGGTGGATATTTCACAGCAGAGAGACTTCATAAAAATGTGAGAATCCAAGCTGATCAATTGCATTAGGGAGCCCCGATGCTTCATATCTTTAATGTCCTTACCTGACATTAGAAGCAACATCACCAACAACAAAGGAGGTTCTGCCATTTTCTTTAAACCATTATAGTGTAACAAAAATAAGAAAAATAAATAAAATTAATTGTTTATAAGAACCTAATTAGAATTTCTTATCAGTTCATCGTAATACAAATAAAAATCTTCATATATACAAATAAAATTTAACCCACTTTTATATTCAAAATACATTCTAATGAGTACTGTTCCGTAAAAACCTTTTACTGTTTTACACTATTAAATTAACCCAGATAACTAAAATTAAAATAAATTTTCTAGCATGATCATATTAAATAAATTAACCCGCATTAAATACTTTGGTTTGCTTAGTCTAAAATTTTTTAAAAAAATTAGTGCAATCAACAGATCCCTTTTATAGATCGAAATCCCTGCAAATGTTTCCTTTATTTTGCTTCACACAGACACTAAACAAGAGTGCAGTCATTTACAGCTACCTTCACAAGTTCTTCTTATCCCTTTCCTCCCCACCACTCGAACCCTACTTTCAAAACAGAAGAGAAAATTTTTCCACCCTCTCTCATAGGTCACCATATTTCTCAAGCTGATCAGTTCGTCAGTGCTCTCCTGACATACTCATCGTATCTTCCCCAACCCTTCTCATCTTTTTCTTCCTTTTTTTTATTTTTGGTATCTCAGTTTTGCATAGAACTTAACTCTCTCTTTTCTTCTTCCTCCCACACACAGACACTATACCTAAATGATGGGGACAAAACTGGGAATCATAATATCAGATGTGTCACTTTCATGGGCATAGCTTAATATTGCAAACTAGTAGATTATATCATTTCAAATTCATATCCTTTTATCTGAAATTAAACACGTACTGCTAGATTAAATTCACGAGTCATAATTAAAATTCACATTTCACCAGTTTTCTTTTGTTACAACATTTACCTTTATTTTTTTTCTCCTCATCGAGTTTCAAATAGTAATATAATTAATATCCTAGCTTGTTGGCTCTTTTCCTTTTTTTTGTTTCTCTCCCTTGAAATTTTCTTTCGTTTTTTTACGCTAGTGGAAGCCCCATTGCTTCACTTTTTCATTGTTTTTGTCTGTTTTAGTAAAAAGTATATCTGCTTTTCTCACGTCGGTTATTTTTTTTTTAAATTAATATGTCATTCTAATAGATATTTTTATAATTTCATATTTTATATATTTCAGGACTGCTATTTTGACATGTGTTAGCGTATTATTTATGAAGTTTCAGTGGTAAAACTTCCTTTAGAAGTTGTCTTGTGTTTTTTGATTTTCTGCATGAAAAACTTAAAAGAGACCTATCCATAGAATGAAAATTATATAATAGCTACACTCATTGTCACTATAAAAAACCATGCGCATTGCCAACGGCGGAACCACTATGGGGTCGTGTGGGGTCACACGACCCCTTCACCGCCACCGGCGCTCAGAATAGAAGGTGCCGGTGGAGGAGAAGCTAAACTCAGCCCCCCATGGCTGAGTTTAGCAATAACTTTAATTTTTTTTATAAATTAGTCCCTGGCGAAACGGCGTCATTTCGCCAGGGACTAATTTTTTTTTATAAAATGACCTCTGGCGAAACGACGCCGTTTCGTCAGGGGTCGGTTTAAAAATAAAAAAAACTTTCTCCTCTTCCCCTCTCCTTCTTCCCTCTCCCCCTTCCCTCCCCAAGCCAAGCCAGCAGCTCCACCACCGCCGGCCCACCGACAACCACCACCGGTCACCGCTCGGAGCAGCCGTCTCAGTAAATTTTGACCCCCCCCTCAGTCATTTCCTGGTTCCGCCGCTGCGCATTACTGATAAAAGTTTTCGTGGATAATTTAAAAAAAGTGTCAACAAATGGGTTGATTGAATTATTACTTATGGGAATATGTTATCTACCAATAACCTTATCGATAGAATATACACCGAGAGATAATACTATGAGTGATCTATCGACAATTTATTTTAATATTATCTTAATAATTTTAAAATCTATCAATAAATTTGTTGATAAAATATTTAATATTATTTATCTCTACATTTTTTATCAGTAATTCTATCGATAAATAGTTTATATTTTATTATTATGTCAAAAAAAGTTGTTGGTAAATATATAATATTTTACTACTCTATTGATAAATTTATTTAAATTTTTTATAAAATACTTAATTAATATATATTTTATTATATTATAATTTAATAATAATTTACTTTTATTATAGTTTATTAATATTTGTTTTTATTATATTATTAATTTAATTATATTAATATTATTGAATTATTATATTAGTAATTTAATTTTATTATATTTTTAAATAATAATATTTTATTATTTATATATTTTTATTTTATCAAAATATATGTGCTAAAAATAAATAGAAATAAAAATTAGAAATAAAGAAATAAAGAATATATAAATTAAATTAAATTAATAATAATTTACAAATAGAATTTTAAAATAATATATAAATAAAAAAGAACAAATAAAGGAAAAAAAACTATTGGGAAAGAGGCGAATGCTTATTTGAATTTGAAGCAGAAGGCTAAGCAGTAGAACATTGTGAGATGAAGACGCCAAGAGATATTGTTGCACAAATCAATCAAATTATTCTTGAAACTGTCTTTGAATCTGCTCTTGCATTGCGCGCTCTCATTCAAATACTTCATTTTCTATCTCTATCCGTTGTGTTTGGAGTTATTCCTGAAAATTAGCCTTCAACTGCTCCATTTTTTGCGGCAGCATTAATGAAGAAGCTGAAGATGAGATGTTGGCCTAAAAAACGTACTGAGAGCACAACCCATACGCCATCCTCTTTCTCACTCCACCAGCAGTTCCAATAAGCAGTTAAATCTCATCAATAGACTCAATTGTCTTAGACTGTTGGTCCCGAGTTGTTATAAAGTGGTCCTGTAAAAAAATATATTAATAGAATAAAAATAATATACATAAAATGTTACACTCCAACTCCTTAAATCTAAGGTGGACTTGCTATAAATCTCCATTTATAATTTAAATACACATATCCCTCAAAAGCATATAACTATAAATGTATATAAATAACATTTATATCATTATCTAAAATACATATTACTATTTTAACATCATAAATATTATCTATTATAATAAAATATTAACTCCAAATAAGATCAAACTGTAAAGTTAGTTTGTTGGCCTGACCTCTTCTATATGCCGATAAATTTAAATAAAAAGAATTTTTACTGAACTATTCTCCAACTGTATTTGAAAATGTTTATATATTAATGGGTGAATACAACTACTCAACGAGAAGATAATTATATAACAAAAGAGGAACAAATAAGTTTTTCTTATATACTTACTATTAAAATTTTGTACAGCTGAGTAATATTTTTATTTTTCTTAACCAACACAATTTCATAATATTATTTCATAAACATTAAAATATATATATTCATACACACAAAATATATAGTCCATAGATAACATAAAACTTTAGGCACAAATAAAAATAATTTTACTAATAGCCAAAAAGGTATAACACGGCATCTTGGGCTCAATGATGACACATGGCAGTACCAAAAGTAAATAAAGTAAATAATCATGGTCATATATATACAGAGCTACCTTCAAAGGATGACCACCAGATATATACCCTAAATATTATATGTGTACCAAGCGTTATCCCAAATATAGTATCATATCATTATCTATCAATTCATTTAACACTCTGTCATCACACATGTCTCTATTAAAAAATATATTATAAGTGTATTCAAAATATTTATTCAGTTGTACAAATAATTAATCATTATATCATAATTCAAATATCAACATATCATTATTTTGTTCCTATTTTAAATGTATAAAAATTATTTCTTTCAAATCCATCATAAACAAAATTTCATCATGAAACAATTTTTAACAAATCATATATATAATTTAATAAAATACCAATATTATATAATTATTCACTCACATTAATCAATAACTCAAATTATTTAATAGACTAGATCATCTCTATGTTCTATAGCTGCAGTTAAATTCACACCTAAGTGATTTAAAAATAATAATTTACTAAAGTATTAACTAGGATTAATATTACTATGAGATAAATGACATGAAAAGAAAATATGAGAATGATTCCTAAAATTCTAACGAATTTTTTGACGGAGTTTCGGCATAACTTAGTCATTTTCAAAATTTTAAAATAATATTTCAATAAGTATTTTTTCAATTTATCAAGCCAATTACTTATCAAATATTCTAATAATATTTTTAACAACTTAATATAATTTGAGTATTTAAATTTATTATGTATTTATAATATTCAATATATAATTTTAGTACATTTATTTTAATAGTTTAATAATTATAATTATGATAATATTTATACTATTAGTTAATTAATTCAATTGATTTTAAATAATATTTAATTAATTTTTTGGTATTTTGATAAAAAATATAACCTTATATTTATTTTCAATAAAATTAAATTAATTCATATACATATTTAAAATTTATTTAATTTAGTTTCCAAAATAGATTTGTGTTTATAATAATAATTATAACAATATATTATAATAAAAATTTTATTAAAATAATAATAATATAATTTATTTAAATTATGGTATACTTTTAAAATACTATTAATAATGACATTATTAATAACATTAATAATAATAATAATAATAGTTACTTAGATATAAACATTATATAATAAATTTTTATTATTTAAAAATAATTACTTAATTATCTTTAATTGAACTATAATAATTTATATTAAGTTTAGTAGTAATAATATTAATAATATCAACTATTAAAATAAACTTAAAAGCAATAAATATAATATTTTAGTAATAGTAATAGTAGTAAAAATTAATACTAACAATAATTATAAAATTGACAATTACTACTAATAATAATTATAATGAATTTATGATTAATTCAATGATAATATTTTATTTATATAGCAATAGTAATATTAATTAACTACTACTTTATCATTGAGGGTTGTTAAAAACTAAATAAATAATAATATAATTATTATAGTTATAGAAATAAAAATTTTAATTAAATATTTAAGTTTATAAAATTACTATAAATTTTAATCCTATTATATTTAACACTTATTTTGATTATTTAATAATTAACTAACTTAAATTAACTCATAAATAATTTAATTAACTTAGTTCAATTTGTAAGTAAAACTCTTATATAAATAATAATTTAATAGTAGCCTTTAATATAACTTAACTAACAAACTACTAATTTATTAGCTTATAATTAATTTTATAAATTTTATTTATATATTTATTCATATTCTTATATTTAAAATATTTTTTATTTATTTTGTAATTTATTAATAAAAAATTTTAATTCAAAATTTTAATTTATTTTTATCCATAAGTATTTTTTTAAAGTTAATACACATATATATGTATATTTATTTCTATTCTAATTATAAATAATTAATAAAATAATAAATATATATATTAATAAAATATCTTAAATATTACTAAATGATAACTAATTAACAACTAATTACCAAGTCAATAATTTCATATAATTAATTTATTTTTAAATTTATCAATAAATATTTATAACTCAAATATTAAATTTTAAATTATAATTTATATACACATATATACACATATTATCTAATTGTCTTTATTATTTTAATTTTTCATTCTAATTGTAACGATTTAATTAATAAATAAATACAACTATAATTATTATTATTATTTTTAATTAGAAAATAATTTATTTCAATCAATTAGTAAAATAAGTAATTCTAATAAATAACTAAATAGTAATAAAAATTTTAAGCTAACTCAGTAACTTACTAATTAAATTTTAGTTTAATATTTATAATTCATAATTCATAATTATA
This sequence comes from Garcia nutans, assembly GCA_947685225.1. NCBI lineage: Eukaryota > Viridiplantae > Streptophyta > Magnoliopsida > Malpighiales > Euphorbiaceae > Garcia > Garcia nutans. The sequence goes on from CANTUV010000045.1 coordinate 12,785,478, forward strand.
ATAATAATTATTATTCTAAATTAATTATTTTTTATTTTTTAATTATTTTACTATTTTTTTATTCATTAAATTTCTAAATATTCATTCTAAATTAGCAAATAAGATATCAAATTGAAACTCATGAATAGAAAATTTTAAAAATATCATAATTGTCGAAAAAAATATCAAAAAATGATCAGAATACTTATTGAAAAAACATGCCGGCATCACCTTTGTCTCTACCTCTTTCTCTCTTTCTGTTAGTTTCTCTCTCTCTCTCTCTCTTCTTCGTCCTTTCCTTTCTCTCTTTTCAACTCTCCCTTTTTTTTTTCTTTCTTTCTTATTTTTTTCTTCTACACCTACTTAAAATAGTAAAAACTCACATTTCAACATATTTTTTTCCACCAACCAATATATATTATTTTATTTTTATTATTATTTGACATTTTTTTACCAACCAATATATTATTTTATTTATTTATTATTTTTCTTTTATTTTTTGATTAATTATTATTTCTATCATTATTATTTTATACAACTACTTTAATTACTATTATAACTAATCTTTAATTTTTTTTATTTGTTTGTTATTTATTATCCTTATTATCACTTTAATTATAATACTCTAAATTATTAATTTTATTATTATTATTATTATTATTATTATTATTATTATTATTATTATTATTATTATTATCCCAATAGTTAATATATTACCATTTAATGGATTATAATTATTATAATTATTATCATTTTATTTATAAATAACATAACTAATGATGTAAATATTATTTAATGTATTATATAAATATGCATAAGCTATCTAGCCCAGTGGTAAACTACTTGTTATATTTTTTATTAAACCTATGTTCAAATCACAGTGATATTAAATATATTTTTTTATACATTTCCATTTATTATTATTATTAAATATTAATAATTTACTAATAATAATTTAATTTTAATAATACTCACTTAACACTAAAAATAATTTTTTTCAACTAGTCTAATTATTCAATTAACTATTCTTAAGTTATTTATTCGTTGTAATTTACTAAATTTGACTCTTAATAATAATATTATTATTGTCATTATTTTTTTAAAAAAATAAATACAGAATATTACATTCTTTTTCCCTTAAATAAAATTCGTCCACATATTTTTAATAATTTATAGATAGAAACAGATAAGGATACCTGATAAGTATATTTTATTTTCTCTTCAAAATAGTTTCTAATAACATTAATATCTATCCTTAGTCCATTGTTTTATCTCTTAAATTACTAAATTAATTTAAAGAACAACTGAAAATCTACTATTATTTTTTAAGTATTCGTTAAGAAATTTAAACCATTATATAAATTTAATTTTGCTCTTACTTCATATTTCTATGAGAGTTTTTAATCTGTAACTTCGCAATTTAATTTCATAGTTAACTTTACACTCTTTGCTTTTATAATTTTTTTTGTCTAACTTAATAATCAACTCATGTCAAAAAAAATGTTTAATATATCATATCTCCAAGAAATTTTGTAATTCATTTTTTACTTAGATGATCTCAATCTTTTAATTTTTATTTTATTAAAAATATTTCCCATGCTATTTTCATATATGCAGAAATATATCCTAATAATAAAATATTACCAACAATTTTTTTTATTTCTCATTAAATAATTTATCTTTCCTTTGACTACTTAATCTTCATTAATCTACCATAACTAATATAAATTTACCACCATAACTAACATAGATTGTCACACCCCATTCTCTTAAGTCATAGGGTGAACTTATCTCATAAATTACTATACTATTAATTATTATAAAAATATCACTCACAATTATTTTCTTAGTATACTTCTTACACATACAATAATAATATTCAATGATTTCTAACACTTAAAATACATATTAATTTTTGTTCAACATGAAAATATAAATACTTTTTAAACAAATCCAAATGATACTTATGTTGGCTCGACTTTTACTATATACTGATCGGAGTAAGAGTAGAGGTTATCTACAGGTCTATTCTCCAATAGTATCTGAAATTATTATAATAAGGGGTGAGTCCAACTACTTAGTGAGAAAATAATTATATAACAAAGGGAAACAAATAAGTTTTTCTTATATAATTACTAATTAAATTCATACTACTGCATAATAATTTTAAGAACATAAATTCACCATATCATGTAATAAATTATCATCATAATTTTTTTTATTTACACTCAATATATATAGTCCATAGAAAACTATAATACCTTAGGCGTAAGTAAATATATATTTACTGACACTCTAAGGGTAAAACATGGCATTTTGGGCGCAGTGATAACGCATGGCAGCACCAAGAGCAAATAAACATGGTCATACACATGTGCAGAGCTGCCCTAAAAGGGCGATGTCACGACCCAACCTGGGGGCCACGACCGGCATGCAGCCAAACCGAAGTCCGACCACATAAGTCTTAGAAACATTCATAACAGTCTAAGTGCAAAACAGTTCAATACTTATATAATCCTCAATCCTAGTTCAAATGCAAACCATCAATATAATCAAATCACAATAAAATTATTCGGGAAATCTAAAGCAGACAAGTTCTATTTGTTACACAAAAAGGGATTCGGATTCAATCTGCCCAAAAGTTCAATATCCGAAAATCTCTAAGTAGAAAGACCGATAAACACAAATGGAAAACCTGATCGACTTCGCCAAGAAGAGAAAGAAGATAGACGAAGGCAATCACTGTAAACCTGCAAGACAATCTGTAAGGGTGTGAGCGCTTTATATAGACGCCCAGTAAGTCTATGAGAGGCAGAGAAACATCTAACAGTTATATAAACAGTACATATAATACATTCACAAATTAAGCAATCAAGATGGTGTGTCTGGGTCACCAATCAGTAAACAGTACAGTATATTATCAGTCACATCCGCCCTTATAACTCCTTAGTACAGTACAGTAATCAGTAATTAGGCATGTAGCCTCAGTAAACAGTATAGGCATTAAGCCTCAGTAGCAGTATAGGCAGTAAGCCTCAGTAACCTCCTTCCCCTTCATGACACACCATCACACAGCACAAGTAATATCAAATTCAATATTCTCACATAAATACAATCACATGCAATTTTCTCTGTCTCCTAAAACATGCAAGGCTGAGTTCAAAAGAATAGACTAGTGAATATATAGAAAGGATAATATATTATAAGGGTTTATATATATATATATATATAAGTTGTTAGCAAGTAGCACAACACAAACAATTCAAATACACCCATAGAACTTACCTGGTCTAACAGTCAGCTAAGCAATCCGCCACCCTAAGTCTAAGGTGCTGTTGGACCACCGCCTAACCATTAACCATCAATTAACAACCACCCTTATAAATGTATGCAAGTGCAAATGGGAATGCATGATGTGAATGCACGCAATTCAATAGTTTCCATAACAAGGTTAAACCTTTTTGTCAACCAATCATAACTTAATCATCATAATACCACACCTTTAAACTTGCTTTCCAGAATATAAAACATCATTAAAAAGTCCTTACAATTTAAATTTATCAAATACCTTACTTAAATAATCAATATACACAAGATACAATTTTACCGATAAACCTGAATAACGAGTGTCAACTTGTAAAATTCAAAACAATTAACCAGTATATGAAAAATTTATAATTTTCAACCAGAAGTTAATTTGATATCTGAAAAGCATCCTACCTAAATTTCATAATTTTTCGAGACTTAGAAGTCCCTCAATCAATTTTTATTCATAACAGTATACAGCTCACAAGGTATACTGACAGCAGTAGAAAGATCTAATTATTTCAAAAATATAACAACAGAAACATAACCCGACATATTTTTCTTGTAAATTAGACTTCCAGAACTTCAATATATATGAAAATCAAATCTAAAACATTTTTACACATTTTAATATGAATTTTGAAAGTTACAGATGATGTAATCGTACCTACAGTACAGTTCGTCAGACAATAGTAGCAAACTTGAATTTTTCAGAAATATACGATGCTCCAAAATCCCAACAATTATTTTTCTCATAAACTAGACTCAATTTCGAGCCACATCCAAATTTTAGATTTTTATCATGATCCAATATTTAATTAAAAATCGAGCAACATACAGCACTAACATCAAACTTCAGCAGAGAATTAAATCATCCAAAAACTCAAAGAAAACAATTAATTTAAAAACCCTAATACTCAATTTAATTCAATCAAACCCTAATTCAATACATTCATCAAATTTTAGAACCCAACACACTAGCCCAAATCAATTAATTCAACACCAAAATCCATCAAAACAATAAAAACCCCAAAACCTAACCTATTTTGTAAAAATCAATTTAATTAAATAATAATTTGAATTTAGCCAAATTAATTAAGAAAAATACCAACCCAATATGATACTAATATGAACTAATCAAATAGAAGTCGAAATAATGCAAAAGGAATCAAGAAAAACCTCAAAACACCCCAAAACTATTTATTTTCATAAAAATTTACCTAAAACCATAAAATTCACAAAATCAACTCAAATTTATTTTTAACTTCAAACTTTAACCCAAAATAATTTATAAATATGTTTTACGCATAATAATACCCGAAAATACCGAAAATGACAAAAAAAATCCAAAAACGACGAAAATACCCTCGGCACCCAAAAATACAATATTATACTCAAAACGACCGTCTCGTCATCTTGAGTATCAAAAAGACATTCAAACCATCAAATTATGTTCAAACAACATGTGAGGGCACAAAATGACTATTTTGCCCCTAGACTTAAAATCATTCAAAAATCAAGGGTTTTACAATCTAACCCCCTTAAAGTAATTGCGTCCACGTAATTGAATCCAACATAATCATTACCCATAAAAAACTGTCATTACAATAGTTATATACAAATCTAGATGGTATCATCTACTTAGTATGTGTCGTTATGGTTGATCAGGCCATAACCACAAGATACCAAGCACTAATGACCATTCCAGGTTCGATCCATTTAGAGTTCATTAAATAAAAACCAATCATCAGATAACCAAAACAAAATCAATGAATAGCGCTTAGCGCCCAACCCAGTCAATATCAATGCCAATCAATCGAGTATAACATTATCTCTGTTCATTTTTCCAATCCATAACAATATTAATATACTGTACCTCTGTAACCAATAACAGAAATATTCCGTAACTCAACATCATTACACATACACCTTTTCAATAAGATCCATTGCATACAATTGTCAATCATCAGTCACAAACAATATCATGCGATGTATGAGTATGATGTTATGCTGGTATGCAAGTGCTCTAACACTAAAACTGAAGAATATTGCAGTCTAACCCCCCTTAAAACGATTTTGACCTTGAAATCTAAAACATACCTGAAGACTCAAACAGATGGGGATATTTAGCTTTCATAAGCTCTTCGGCTTCCCAGGTGCATTCTTCAACAGAATGATTGCACCAAAGGACTTTCACAGAAGCTACATCCTTAGAACGCAACCGCTTGACCTGACGGTCCAAAATAGCCATTGGCTGCTCCTCATAAGAACAATCATCACTAATCTCTACAGTGTCCGGAGCTAGCACATGATCAGAACTAGGTACATACTTTCTCAACATCGAGATATGAAATGTCGGATGCACAGAAGCCATCAGAGGTGGTAAATCAAGCTTATAAGCAACATCACCAATCCTCTCCAGAATTTCAAATGGACCAACATACCGTGGAGCTAATTTTCCCTTCTTACCAAACCTCATAACACCCTTGAAAGGTGAAACCTTCAGAAATACTCTATCCCGACAGCAAATTCTAGATTTCTTCTTTTCAAATCAGCATAGCTCTTTTGTCTACTAAAAGCAGTCCGAATACGGTCTTGAATCACTGGTACAACCTCAGCACTGTATTGCAAAAGTTCAGGACCCTATTTTCGACGCTCACCAACCTCCTCCCAATATAATGGAGTCCTACACCTTCTGCCATACAGAGCCTCAAATGGAGCCATACCAATACTAGCCTGATAACTGTTATTGTAGGCAAACTCTACCAAAGGAAGATGATCTACCCAACTACCACCAAAATCAAGAACACACAATCACAGCATATCTTCCAAAGTCTAAATAGTCCTCTCCGACAAATCATCTGTCTGAGGATGAAAAGCAGTACTAAAATGAAGATTAGTTCCCAAACCTTCCTGAAGCTTCTGCCAAAATCTAGAAGTAAATTGTGGTCCTCTATCAGAAACTATAGAAACTGGGACCCTATGAAGACTCACAATCCTGTTGAGGTACAGTTTGGCATACTGCGACACTGTGTACTTAGTATTTACTGGAAGAAAATGAGCGGACTTAGTCAATCTGTCAACAATAACCCAGATAGAATCATGCCCACCAGGAGCTTTAGGCAAACCGACAACAAAATCCATATTGATTCTCTCCCATTTCCACTCAGGTAGTGGTAACTCCTTAAGCAATCCCGCAGGCTTATGGTGCTCATACTTAACTTGCTGACAAGATAAGCATTGAGAAACAAACTGTGCAATATCATTCTTCATCCCTTTCCACCAGTACAACTGCTTCAAATCCCGATACATCTTGGTGGAACCTGGGTGAACTGTGTACTTAGAGAAATGTGCATCCTTAAGGATATCAGTCTTCAAATCATCTACCTTAGGAACACACACCCTAGTACCAAACTTCAAAACACCTTTATCATCTATAACAAACTCCTTGTTCTCACCGGCTAAGACTTTCTGTCGTAAAATTCCAAATCCGCATCCTTACTTTGCTCAGAAATAATCTTGTCAAGAAAATTTGGCTTCACAGCCAAACTAACAAGAAACACCCCTCTACCATTCACAACTTCTTTGTCAGACATATTAAATGTCCAACCCTCATCAAGCAATTGGTGAATCTCAGAAATCAAGGACCTCCTCGTCAAACAAATATGTGACAAACTCCCCATAGACTTGCGACTCAAAGCGTCTGCCACAACATTTGCTTTCCCAGGATGGTACTGAATATTATAATCATAATCTTCCATAAACTCTATCCACCTCCTCTGCCTCAAGTTCAGATCCCTCTGCGAGTAAACATATTTGAGGTTCTTATGGTCAGTAAAAATCTCACATGTAACACCATACAGATAATGCCTCCAGATCTTTAGTGCAAACACAACAGCAGCCATTTCCAGATCATGCGTAGGATAATTAACTTCATGCTTTTTCAACTGTCTTGAAGCATAAGCAACCACCCTACCATGTTGCATCAACACACATCTCAAACCAATACCAGATGCATCACAGTAAACAGTATACCCTTCATTGCCCTCCGACAAAACAAGTACAGGTGCAGATGTCAACCTTTCTTTTAGAAAGTTAAAACTCTCCTCACAAGCATCATCCCAAACAAACTTAACACCCTTGCGAGTGAGTTTAGTCAAAGGTGCTACAAGTCGAGAAAAATCTCTAACAAATCTTCTATAATAACCAGCCAAACCCAAGAAACTTCTTATCTCTGTAACTGTCTTTGGTCTTGGCCAATCCATGACTGCCTCAATCTTCTTTGGATCAACCTGAACACCCTCAGAAGATATAACATGACCCAAGAACACAACTTTATCCAACCAGAATTCACATTTCGAGAACTTGGCATAAAGTTTATGTTCCCTCAGAGTTTGCAAAACCAGCTTCAAATGTTCCTCATGCTCTTCTTTAGTCTTGGAGTACACAAAAATATCATCAATGAACACCACAACAAACCGATCAAGATATGGACTAAACACCCTATTCATCAAGTCCATAAAAGCAGCAGGGGCGTTGGTAAGTCCAAAAGACATTACCGGAAATTCATAATGACCATACCTTGAGCGAAAAGCAGTTTTAGGTATGTCACTCTCTCGCACCCTTAACTGATGATAACCAGACCGAAGATCCACCTTTGAGAAAAACTTCGCCCCTTGCAACTGATCAAACAAATCATCAATCCTTGGTAATGGATATTTGTTCTTGACCATCACCTTGTTTAGCTGCCGATAATCAATACACAACCTCATGGAACCATCATTCTTTCTCACGAAAAGAACCGGAGCTCCCCAAGGTGAAGTACTCGGTCGGATATACCCCTTCTGTAACAAATCATTCAGCTGCTCCCTCAACTCTTTAAGCTCTGCCGGTGCCATTCTATAAGGCGGCATAGAGATAGGATTTGTGCCGGGAGGAAACTCAATCTCCCTTTCAGGAGGTAACCCAAGCAAATCCTCAGGAAAAACATCCACAAATTCTTGCACTATAGGGATGTCTTCTGGTTTAACTTCTTCTTTCTTCACATCCCGAATAGATACAAGATAGGCGTCACAACCTTTACGCAACAACCTTCTAGCTCCCAAAGCAAAAATCATCTGACAAGGACCAATGGTCTTGGAACCATGGAATGTCACCAACTTACCTTCTTCATAATCAAATCGGACAATTTTAGCCCTACAGTCAACATTAGCTCCATGACAAGCTAACCAATCCATTCCCAAGATCACATCAAATTCCAACACAGATAAGACAATCAAATTTGCAGCTAAATCTGCTTCCTCAACTCTAATCATACAGCTACTATAAACATCCACCGTCTCTATCTCATCCCCCAGTGGTGTATGAACAAATAAAGGCTCAGCTAAAAGTTCATGTGATCTAGATAATCTAGATGCAAAGCTAGGTGATATGAATGAATGAGTAGCTCCAGGGTCAATAAGAACATGTGCATCAAATGAACATACAGAGAGTGTACCTTGCACCACATTATTATCAGCCCGAGCTTGCTGAATATTAAGATTAAACACCCGAGCATAATTTTGATTCTGATTCTGGCCTTGGTTCTGATTCTGAGCATTGTTCTGACCTGCCGGCAAAGCGGGTACATCATTCTGCTGCTGATTATTCTGGTGATAACCCTGATTCTGCTGACCTTGGTAGCCTCGATAACCTCCATTCTGTCGTCTGCCATTCTGATTACCTCGGCCTCCATTATAACCTCAACCACCATTACCTCTGCCATAACCATTGCCATTACCATTACCGTTGCCACGGTTGTTGTTACCCCGATTCCCTACTGGTCTCACATAATTCTGCTGCCCTCCTTGATTCTAACCACGCCGAGAATTAGGACAATCCTTCACCTGGTGATCCATCTGTCCACAAGCTAAACATGCTCCCATCTGTCTCCAGCAATCTCCTGGATGACGGTTACCACAAAACCCACAAACAGGATTTCCCTGATTCTGATTCTGCGATCGGTAAGTCTGTTGTTGACCACCTCTATTATTACCTCTCTGATCTCTGTTCTGTCCTTGGTAGCCATGCGAATCATTAGGTCTACTTCTCTTCCTACTAACATCAGTAGTATCCTCAGTCCTGTCAGTCTTACCTCTATTTTCCAAACCCAGAGCTGTGTTCCTAGCCAAATGCAACTCAGTATAGTTATGGCTAGCAACAAAACCATAATACTTATTGGTCAGTCCCTCCATAAATCTGTGAGTCATCCAAGCCTCATCCTGAATCAAGTGTGTAGCATACTGTCGGAGATCCTGAAACTTCTCATAGTACTCAGCTATGGATCTATCTACTTGCTTCAACCTCTCAAACTCTTGGCCTTTTTGCCACATAACATTCTCAGGTATGAAATTCTGCATGAACAAGTCCTTAAACTCATCCCAGACATGAACCCTATCTCTGATCTCATCATCGAACCACACCTGAGCTGACTTCTTTCACTGATGACCTGCCAACTTTATAGATCTATCATCAGTACAGTTGAGAGCTAAACAAATCCGACGTACCTCATTGATGAAGTATACCGGATCCTCAGTAGCAGAGTTGGAGAATGTAGGTGGGTTCACTCTGATAAACTCATTTAATTTCACATACTAGGGTTCAACAATAGGTGGCTGATCATTTGCTTGCCCAGTATTCTGATTCATATTCTGCACCAACTGAGCAATTCCATTGGCAAGAATCTCCATAGATCTACCCATGGTCATCATAGTAGTCATAAACTGCTCCTGACCCACTGCAGCAGCCGGTGTAGCCTCAGGTACAGGATTATTCCCAGGAGTAGGTGGCTGAGGACCACGCACAACTCCTGCAGTATTAACATTCCCTGCTGTAGTTCTAGGAGGTCTCCCACGTCCACGTGGAGACAGATTAGCACCATTTGCAGTTCCAGAAGTTCCAGCACCAGAGGAACCTCCTCCTATCCGAATTTCAGTACTTCTTTGAGACATAACTCCTGATATTAGTATAAGCATATCGGTTAACGCGGAAGCAAAAGAAACACAGAAAGAATTTTTTTTCCTAATGATTTCTGGATACAACTAGACAAATTATAAGTGTGACTGAATCTCATGGCTCTGATACCACTTTTGTCACGACCCAACCCGGGGGCCACGATCGGCATGCAGCCAAACCGAAGTCCGACCACATAAGCCTTAGAAACATTCATAACAGTCTAAGTGCAAAACAGTTCAATACTTATATAATCCTCAATCCTAGTTCAAATGCAAACCATCAATATAATCAAATCACAATAAAATTATTCGGGAAATCTAAAGCAGACAAGTTCTATTTATTACACAAAAGGGGATTCGGATTCAATCCGCCCAAAAGTTCAATATCCGGAAATCTCTAAGCAGAAAGACCGATAAACACAAACGAAAAACCTGATCGACTTCGCCAAGAAGAGAAAGAAGATAGACGAAGGCAATCACTGTAAACCTGCAAGACAATCTGTAAGGGTGTGAGCGCTTTATATAGACGCCCAGTAAGTCTATGAGAGGCAGAGAAACATCTAACAGTTATATAAGCAGTATATATAATACATTCACAAATTAAGCAATCAAGATGGTGTGTCAGGGTCACCAATCAGTAAACAGTACAGTATATTATCAGTCACATCCGCCCTTATAACTCCTGATAAGTATACAATTAATGATATTTTATTCCCATTTCTTAATATGATTATTATCAAATTGAGTTTAATTTGTTTGTTCAAAGTGCAATTTAAGGATAATTTCAGGAATTCTCGATAAATTGAGGCTTTTGGTCATTTCGGAGCAATTACGGATGAAAGTAGAAGAAAAGAGCAAAATCAGCCAATAGACACGCCCACGAACACGGGCGTGTCGTTAGACGTGCCCCTGTTACTGTATTCAGTGGATAGGACACGCCCAGTTCATAGGCGTGCTCATGATCGTGCCATTTACCCAAAGTCACAGTAGCTGCGACACGCCCAGGACCACGGGCGTGTCAATGAGCGTGTAATTCATCCAGACTCACAGTAGCTATCACACATCCAGTACCACGGGCGTGCCAAGGAACGTGCCTTTTATTCAGACTTACAGTAGCTATGACACGCCCAGTAACACGGGCGTGTCAGTGGACGTGCCTTTGGTTCAAGATCACAAGTGCCTATGACACGCCCAGTAACACGGGCGTGTCAGTGGTCGTGTCACCTGTCGAAAAGTAAGATTCTTTGCACTGATTGGGGAATAAGTGGGGGACAACAGCTGACCTTTGTCAAAAAGAAAGAACAAGAAAAGAAAAGCTTGCCTAAATCAGGGAAAAGGGTGATGAACCAAGGGAAAGTGGTAGACAATGAAGGGGATGAGTGAGCTGGAGGTATGGGCTGGAGATTTGGAAGGGATTAAAAAGAGAAGAGAGGGAGAAGAACAACAGTTTTGGCTGGAGCATTTCTGGAAACAGAGAAGAAAGAAGAGAAGGGAGAGCCATCTGCTGGAGCAAGGAGAAGGGTCTTGAGCTGAGATTGAAGGAAGATCAACACCATACTCAAGCCCTAAACCAAGAATCAAGAGCTCAAGTGAAGAAATACAGATTCACTGCCATGAATTGTTTGGTTTCTCTTACTCATTTATCTTACTCTGTTTTTCTAGCTGTTAATATGAACTAAATCTTTCTCTATCTAGATATTGATGAACCCTAGCCAATTTGTATGAATTGAACAATTGTATTCAGTTAAATCAATTAATTGAGTTGTTTTATTCTTATGATACTTGTTATTTTCAATTGATAATAGCATGCTTGTTGATTGGTTATTGTTTTCATATTATTGACTTGAAAAAGCTTGATGTGGATTGAATACTCATAAGGATTGAGGATTGATTGGGGTACTAGAGATAGACCTACAAGATCCTTTGGTTTATAGTTCCTTGTCATTAATGCATGATCTATTTAATTGTATTTTGAGAAGAGATTCCAGCACTCTACTTAGTGATTAGGGATTAATCCGCTCGAGAGAGGCTTTAATCTAAGTTAGAGGAATGCCAATTCAATTTGATTAAATGATTTAGTTGAATGGATTATTTATAAATATCATAGAGGCTAGGGGGATTCAATATCTGGATAGTTTTATCATTATAAATCTTTTTGTGCACAGCATTAAATTTCCTTTCATTTATTAATTAGTTGATTTTAGTTATAACACATCACACAACTATTAATTCACTAAACAACAATTAAGATTTGCACTAGTACTTGGCATTGTCCCTAGAGGAACGACATTCACTCACTATTATATTACTTGAGCGACCCGTGCACTTGCGGTAATTGCATATAGCATACGGCACGCATCAACTCCTCAGTACAGTACAGTAATCAGTAATTAGGCATGTAGCCTCAGTAAACAGTATAGGCATTAAGCCTCAGTAACAGTATAGGCATTAAGCCTCAGTAACCTCCTTCCCCTTCATGACACACCATCACACAGCACAAGTAATATCAAATTCAATATTCTCACATAAATACAATCACATGCAAGTTTCTCTGTCTCCTAAAACATGCAAGGCTGAGTTCAAAAGAATAGACTAGTGAATATATAGAAAGGATAATATATTATAAGAAGGGTTTATATATATATATATATAAGTTGTTAGCAAGTAGCACAACACAAACAATTCAAATACACCCATAGAACTTACCTGGTCTAACAGTCAGCTAAGCAATCCGCCACCCTAAGTCTGAGGTGCTGTTGGACCACCGCCTAACCATTAATTATCAATTAACAACCACCCTTACAAATGTATGCAAGTGCAAATGGGAATGCATGACGTGAATGCACGCAATTCAATAGTTTCCATAACAAGGTTAAACCTTTTTGTCAACCAATCATAACTTAACCATCATAATAACACACCTTTAAACTTGCTTTCCAAAATATAAAACATCATTAAAAAGTCCTTACAATTTAAATTTATCAAATACCTTACTTAAATAATCAATATACACAAGATACAATTTTACCGATAAACCTGAATAACGAGTGTCAACTTGTAAAATTCAAAATAATTAACCAGTATATGAAAAATTTATAATTTTCAACCAGAAGTTAATTTGATATCTGAAAATCATCCTACCAAAATTTCATAATTTTTCGAGACTTAGAAGTCCCTCAATCAATTTTTATTCATAACAGTATACAGCTCACAAGGTATACTGACAGCAGTAGAAAGATCTAATTATTTCAAAAATATAACAACAGAAACATAACCCAACATATTTTTCTTGTAAATTAGACTTCCAGAACTTCAACATATATGAAAATTAAATCTAAAACATTTTTACACATTTTAATATGAATTTCGAAAGTTACAGATGATGTAATCGTACCTACAGTACAGTTCGTCAGACAACAGTAGCAAACTTGAATTTTCCATAAATATACGATGCTCCAAAATCCAAAAAATTATTTTTCTCATAAATTAGACTCAATTTCGAGCCACATCCAAATTTTAGATTTTTATCATGATCCAATATTTAATTAAAAATCGAGCAACATACAGCACTAACATCAAATTTCAGCAGAGAATTAAATCATCCAAAAACTCAAAGAAAACAATTAATTTGAAAACCCTAATACTCAATTTAATTCAATCAAACCCTAATTCAATATATTCATCAAATTTCAGAACCCAACACACTAGCCCAAATCAATTAATTCAACACCAAAATCCATCAAAACAATAAAAACCCCAAAACCTAACCTATTTTGTAAAAATCAATTTAATTAAATAATAATTTGAATTTAGCCAAATTAATTAAGAAAAATACCAACCCAATATGATACTAATATGAACTAATCAAATGGAAGTCGAAATAATGCAAAAGGAATCAAGAAAAACCTCAAAAACACCCCAAAACTATTTATTTTCATAAAAATTTACCCAAAACCATAAAATTCACAAAATCAACTCAAATTTATTTTTAACTTCAAACTTTAACCCAAAATAATTTATAAATATGTTTTACGCATAATAATACCTGAAAATACCGAAAACGATAAAAAATCCAAAAACGACGAAAATACCCTCGGCACCTAAAAATACAATATTATACTCAAAACGATCGTCTCGTCGTCCTGAGTATCAAAAAGACATTCAAACCATCAAATTATGTTCAAACAACATGTGAGGGCACAAAATGACTATTTTGCCCCTAGACTTAAAATCATTCAAAAACCAAGGGTTTTACAATCTAATCCCCTTAAAGTAATTGCGTCCACGCAATTGAATCCAACATAATTATTATCCATCAAAAACTGTCATTACAATAGTTATACACAAATCCGGATGGTATTGTCTGCTTAGTATGTGTCGTTATGGTTGATCAGGCCATAACCACAAGATACCAAGCACTAATGACCATTCCAGGTTCGATCCATTTAGAGTTTATTAAATAAAAACCAATCATCAGATAACCAAAACAAACCCAGTCAATATCAGTGCCAATCAATTTAGTATAACATTATCTCTGTTCATTTTTCAAATCCATAACAATATTAATATACTGTACCTCTGTAACCAATAACAGAAATATTTCGTAACTCAACATCATTACACATACACCTTTTCAATAAGATCCATTGCATACAATTGTCAATCATCAGTCACAAACAATATCATGCGATGTATGAGTATGATGTTATGATGGTATGCAAGTGCTCTAACACTAAAACTGAAGAATATTGCAGTCTAACCCCCTTAAAACGATTTTGACCTCGAAATCTAAAACATACCTGAAGACTCAAACAGATGGGGATATTTAGCTTTCATAAGCTCTTCGGCTTCCCAGGTGCATTCTTCAACAGAATGATTGCGTCAAAGGACTTTCACAGAAGCTACATCCTTAGAACGCAACCGCTTGACCTGACGGTCCAAAATAGCCATTGGCTGCTCCTCATAAGAACAATCATCACTAATCTCTACAGTGTCCGGAGCTAGCACATGATCAGGACTAGGTACATACTTTCTCAACATCGAGATATGAAATGTCGGATGCACAGAAGCCATCTGAGGTGGTAAATTAAGCTTATAAGCAACATCACCAATCCTCTCCAGAATTTCAAATGGACCAACATACCGTGGAGCTAATTTTCCCTTCTTACCAAACCTCATAACACCCTTGAAAGGTGAAACCTTCAGAAATACTCTATCCCCGACAGCAAATTCCAGATTTCTTCTTTTCAAATCAGCATAGCTCTTTTGTCTACTAAAAGCAGTCCGAATACGGTCTTGAATCACTGGTACAACCTCAGCATTGTATTGCAAAAGTTCAGGACCCTCAATTCGACGCTCAGCAACCTCCTCCCAATATAATGGAGTCCTACACCTTCTGCCATACAGAGCCTCAAATGGAGCCATACCAATACTAGCCTGATAATTGTTATTGTAGGCAAACTCTACCAAAGGAAGATGATCTACCCAACTACCACCAAAATCAAGAACACACAATCGCAGCATATTTTCTAAAGTCTGAATAGTCCTCTCCGACAAACCATCTGTCTGAGGATGAAAAGCAGTACTGAAATGAAGATTAGTATGTTTTTAATATTAATATTTAATAATATTTAACATTAATATTAATATTTAATAACTAATTTAACATTAATTATGTTTTTAATAAAATTACTGCCTTAATTATTATAATGATGAAATAAAAATTTTAATTAAATAATAAATCTTATGAATTTCTATAAATTTTATTTATATCTTATTTATTATCTAATTTGATCATTTACTAATTAAATTCTAATTTGATCATTTTACTAATTAATTGATTTAATTTTTACTTATATAATCTAGTTAATTTTAACACTTATATATATATAGTTTATTAGTAAAATTTAATATAACTAAATTAATAAATTATTAATTTATGATCTTTTAATCATTACATGCATATATATATAATTCAATTTATTTATTCTAGAATTATTTTTTTTATAAATTCATAATTTCTAAAATTTAACTTATTTTAATCCTAATTAATTTTTTTAAGTTAATATACATATACACATACTTATTTCTATTTTAATTATGATTTATTAATTCAATAAATCAACAACTATATTAACAATTTATAATTTATAAATATTAATTATTCTAAAAATTTAAAATAATTAATTATCAATTTATTGATTTATATATATATATATATAATATAAGAAATTTTCTATAATTTATTGGTAAATATTCACAACCTAAATATTTAATTAATTTAATCATACTATATTTTAAATTTAAATTTTCATTCTAATTACTTAATTTATTTAGTCATTAAGTAATTAATATCTATGACTAATAAATTTTTTTTAAACAAGTGATTAATCTAAATTACATAAAAATTCTACTAATTAACCAAATTAATAAAATTTAATCTAACTCATTAATTACTAATTAAATTTTAATTTATTAATTATAATTCTTAATTAATTATTATTATTATTATTATTCTAAATAAATTATATATATATTTATTTAATTTAATTCTTTAATTTAATTTAATTTATTTAAGTTACTATTCATCAAATTCTAAATACATACCCTAAATTAGCAAAAGAGGTGTCAATTTAAAGCTTATAAAATGAGGATTCCAAAAATACTCGGATCGTCGAAAAATATCGTCGAAAAGTGGCCGAAATAGTGATCGAAAAATTTCACCGTCAAGAACTTCGACCGGCGCGTGACGGCGGCTCCGGCATCGGTTATGGGTGATTTCGGAGGCGTTTGGCTCGAATTTGGGCGGCACAGACGGTGGTCCGGCGCGTGTCGGTGTTTGAACAGCGGTCGGTAGTAGATCTGAAGAATTCTCTCTCTCTCTCTCTCTCGATTTCCTCTGTTCTCTGTTTTCTTTCTTTCTTTCTTTCTTTCTTTCTTTTCTTTTCTTTTCTTTTCTTTTCTTTTCTGATAGTTTATAAATGTAATTATTATAAATTTAATATAAATTTACTAAAGTATTAATCCTAATTAATACTTTAGTAAATTTTTTTTAAATTTTAATTTATACCATTTTTTTAAAAACAAGATATTACATAGATTTACTTAGTTGTGTTAACTTCATTTAACTTCACAACTTTAAGTGTCACCTTGCTAAATCTTAAATATTTTATTAATAGATATAATATCATTCTTAGTCTATAAACCATTCTTATATATATATATATATTCAAATTCTTAATCATTTTCTCGTATATATATTTCTAAAAACCCAAAAATATTCATATCTTTTATTTCTCATAAATTATTGATTTTCTCATATTACCCATTTAATAATTATTTAATTTCTAACTATCTCAAGAAAACCTTGTCAACTCAAATTTATTTGCATAAAGAAATTTCTTTTAGACTAGAAAATATCTAGTCTTTAAAATTTCAATTAATTCTATTAGAAATAGTTTTAGCCATCAAAATATATACATACATACTATGGTTCAACTTAAAATTTCAATATGTAATATTTATCAATTCTATTCTAAAAATATCTTCAAAATTTATATTATATATTTGAACATTGTAAATGAATAACCTATAATCATTTCCATCTTACATCATGAATAACCAAGTCAAATCTTATATACCCATCATTCATCACATTCCTACTATATCCATGTATAAATAAGATATTTGAAACCCAAGGAAATAATATAAATCTTGGCTCTCACTCTCTCTGTTTTTTTTTACCCATATTTGTCTAAACTTTTATATCAATATTGATTCCAATCTTAGTATCTAGATTAATCTTAATTAATTCTACATATCCATATAAATTTTATAACTTATATTTAAAGTTTGAAAAAATTGATTTCTAGTTCATCTATAGTATACAAATCATTTGCTTAGATATATTTTAAGTATACAAATTGTACATTCATATATATACCTCAAGTATACAAACTATTTGTATATTTCTTATGTATAATATATATATATATATATATATTATCATATTCTTTAAGCTCTCTTTCTACAATTTTGATTATACATATATATTTCTTCTTCTCTTTTTTTAATTTTATTATTTATTTATTTATTTAATATATATTTTGAACTAATCTCACACAAAAAAAATTTTATATTCTCATTTCACATGTATCGATGCTTAGCTTTGCCTTTTCACTTCATCATTATATGTATAACTATAAACTAAAGATAATTATAATCTCTGCAATTTTTTTTTTAAATTAGGAACATCAACTTTTTATCCACATATAGATAAATGTATATACTATAAATGAATGAATGCCCTGTGAAGTAGGACAACATTCTTTAATTTAATAATTATAATTTCTCATCCATAATTACTACCACGAACTCAAACCCTTTGTATTTTTGGTGGCATTATCCAATAAAGTAAATACAACTAAGATTATTACCTTATTTCTATCTGAAAAAGTAAAATTCTACAGAATCTATAACCTATATTTTGATACCATTAAATGTCACACCCCAACTTTTTAAATCTAGGGTGGTCTTAACTTGCTATAAATCTCTATTTATAATTTAAATACTCTTATCCCTTATAAGCATATAACCATGAATGTATATAAATAACATTTGTAGCATTGTCTAAAATACATATCACTATTTTAGCACCATAAATATTATCCATTATAATAAATACTAACTCCAAAAAGATCAAACTGTAAAGTTAGTCTGTTGGCACAACCTCTTCTACATGTCGATAAATTGAAATGCAAAGAAATTTCTACTGAGCAATTTTCCAATTGTATCTGAAAATATTTATATATTAAGAGACGAGTTCAGCTACTCAATGAAAAAATAATTATATAATAAAGGAAAAACAAATGAGTTTTTTTTATATACTTATTATTAAAATTTTATACAGCTGAGTAATATTTGTATTTTCCTTAACTAGCACAATTTCATAATATTATTTCATAAAAATTAAAACATATATTAATACACTCAAAATATATAGTCCATAGACAGTATAAAACCTTATGTGTAAGTAAATATTTTTTTACTAACAGCTAAAAAGGTATAATATAGTATCTTGGGCTTAATGATGACGCATGGAAGTACCAAGGGCAAATAATCATGGTCATAAACATGTGCAGAGCTGCCTCTAAAGGGTAGCTACCTGATATAAATCACAAATGTTATATGTATACCAAGTATTGTCTTAAAGATAATATTATATTATAATTCGTCAATTTATTTAACACCTCTTCATCATATGTGTTTCTATTAAAAAAATATATTATGAGTGTATTCAAAGTATTTATTCAGCTGTACCAATAATTTATCATCATATCATAATTCAAATATCAACATATCATTATTTGTTCTCATTTTAAATATATAAAAACTATTTCTTTCAAATCCATCATAAACAGAATTTCATCATGAAATAATTTTTAGCAAATTATACATATATATATATAATTTAATAAAATATCAATGTTATATAATTATTCACTCACCTTAATTAATAGCTCAAATTATTTAATTAACTGGATTACCTCTATGATCTTTAACTGCAGTTGAATCCACACCTAAGTGATTTAAAAATAATAATTTACTAAAGTATTAATTAGGATTAATACTACTATGAGATAAATGAAGTGAAAAAGAAACGTGAGAATGATTCCTAAAATTCTAATGAATTTTTTGATGGAGTTTCGACATAACTCGGTCGTTCCCAAAATTTTAAAATAATACTTTAATAAGTATTCTTTCAATTTATTAAGTCAATTACTTATCAAATATTTTAATAATATTTTTAACAACTTAATATAATTTGAGTATCTAAATTTATTATGTATTTATAATATTTCAATATACAATTTTTGTTCATTTATTTTAATAGTTTAATAATTATAATTATGATAATATTTATATTATTAGTTAATTAATTCAATTGATTTTAAATAATATTTAATTAATTTTTTTGGCATTTTAAAAAAAAATACAACCTTATATTTATTTTCAATGAAATTAAATTAATTCATATACATATTTAAAATTTGTTTAACTTAGTTTTCAAAATAGGTTTGTGTTTATAATAATAATTATAACAATATATTATAACGAAAAATTTATTCAAATAGCAATAATATCATTTATTTAAATTCTGTTATACTTTTAAAATACTATTAATAATGATACTATTAATAACATTAGTAATAATAATAATAGTTAATTAGATATTAACATTATATAATAGATTTTTATTATTTAAAAATAATCACTTAATTATCTTTAATTGAACTATAATAATTTATATTAAGTTTAGTAATAATAATATTAATGATACTAGCAATTATAATAAATATATAATAAACTTAAAAGCAATAAATATAACATTTTGATTATAGTAGTAGTAGTAAAAATTAATACTAACAATAATTATAAAATTGGCAATTATTACTAATAATAATTATAATAAATTTATGATTAATCTAATAATAATCCTTTATTTCTATAATAGTAGTAATATTAATTAACTACTACTTTGTCATTGATGTAAGTTAAAAAAATAAATAATAATTTAATTATTATAGTTATAGAAATAAAAATTTTAGTTAAATAATTAAGTTTATAAATTACTATAAATTTTAATTTTATTATATTTAACACTTATTTTGATCATTTAATAATTACTAACTTAAATTAATTCATAAATAATTTAATTAACTTAGTTCAATTTGTAAGTAAAACTCTTATATAAATAATAATTTAATAATAGTATTTAATATAACTTTATTAGCAAACTATTAATTTATTAGCTTATAATTAATTTTATAAATTTCATATATATATTTACTCATATTGTTATATTTAAAATATTTTTTACTTATTCTGTAATTTACTAATAAAAAATTATAATTTAAGAATTTAATTTATTTTTATCCATAAGTATTTTTTTCTAAAGTTAATATACATATATATTTTTATTTCTATTATAATTATAAATAATTAATCAACTAATAAAAATATATATATTAGTAAAATTTCTTAAATATTACTAAATGATAACTAATTAACAACTAATTACCAATTTATTAATTTTATATAATTAATTAATTTTTAAATTTATCTATAAATATTTACCACTCAAATATTAAATTTTAAATTATAATTTATATACACATATGTATATATATTATATAATTATCTTTATTATTTTAATTTTTCATTCTAATTTTAATTAATTAATTAATAAATAAATAGCAACTATAATAATTATTATTTTTAATAGCAAATAATTTATTTTAATCAATTAGTAAAATAAGTAATTCTAATAAATAACCAAATAGTAATAAAAAATTTTATCTAACTCGGTAACTTACTAATTAAATTTTAGTTTAATATTTATAATTCATAATTCATAATTATAATTATAATTATTATTCTAAATTAATTGATTATTATATTTTTTAATTTTTTAACTATTTTACTATTCATCAAAATTTTAAATATCTACCTTAAATTTACAAATAAGATATCATATTGAAGCTTGCGAAGAGAGCTAAAAAAAATCAAAAAATGATAGGAATACTCGTTGAAAAACCATATCTGCATCATTGTCTCTACCTCTTTCTCTCTTTCTGTTACTTTCCCTCTCTTTCTCTTTCTCTCTCTCTCTCCTTCGTCCTTTCCTTTCTCTCTTTCGAATTCTTCCTTTTCTTTTCTCTTTCTTTCTTTTTTTTTTCCTTCTTCACCTACTTAAAATATTAAAAACTCGCATTTCAATACATTTTTTTTCCACCAACCAATATATATTATTTTATTTTTATTATTATTTTGACATTTTTTTACCAACCAATATATTTTTTTATTTTTTTATTATTTTTCTTTTATTTTTTGATTAATTATTATTTCTATCATTATTATTTTATACAACTACTTTAATTACTATTATAACTAATCTTTAATTTTTCTTATTTGTTTGTTATTTATTATCCTTATTATCACTTTAATTATAATACTATAAATTATTTTATTATTATTATACTTATCCCTATAGTTATTATATCACTATTTAATTGTTCACTTAATGGATTATAATTATTATAATTATTATCATTTTATTTATAAATAACATAACTAATAATGTAAATATTATTTAATGTATTATATAAATATGTATAGGCTATCTAGTCTAATGGTAAACTACTTTTTATATTTTCTACTAAATCTAGGTTCAAATTAAATTGATGTTAACTATTTTTTTTTATGCATTTCCATTTTTTATTGTTAAATATCAATAATTTACTAATAAAAATTTAGTTTTAATAATACTCACTTAACGCAAAAAATATTTTTTTTCAACTAGTCTAATTATTCAATTAACTATTCTTAAATTATTTATTCATTGTAATTTACTAAATTTGTCTCTTAATAATAATATTACTATTGTCATTATTTTTTAAAAAAAATAAATACATGGTATTACATTAAAATTTAATGCAAATATTAAAATACAAATTATATACGTACATGTACATTTCAGAAGCACTGATCAATAAAAGTTTGTCCGTTATGTTTTTTGGTGTGCATGTGGACAAATAGCTCATACTCAGTGAGGGCTCGCCCCATTTGCTCCTCCAAGTAATTTAATAAAAAATTAAATAATCAATTAATTTAGCATAAAAAATAATAAGAAAAGATAAAAAAAAGTTAAATTATATTTACCAGTCGATGGGTATGTCCAAAATGTGTTCTACTGCCTCCTATATGTATAAATGCTCTTCCACCATCAGTGAGTGTCTAAAGCTTAATACGGGAAGTCTCTTGAGAACAAGCCTAACCCATTGGAGATACCTTGTGCTCGTAAAGAGCGGCTCATAACTTATCACTAAAATATTTTGATTGTTTTCCTCTATCCTTATGTTCATTTATCGTATCACTATAGCAGATAATAGTTTTTCTTTCAAAGGTGATTTTGACTAAAGAGTCAATTATCTCATTCCACCAAAAATATTTCTAAAAAAAAGTGATTAAATAATTAAATTCATTACTATTTGGGATAATTATTTTAATCAAATTAATTTAAATAAAATTTTACCTTAAATTTCTTAAAATAAAAATATTTTATTTCCCTAGGGACCAAGTTTCAATTAATTTCAATTAAGTTTTTACTGCATCGCTTATAGTTACAATAGGCTACGAATTAAATTTTGTGAAAAATTATTTAATTACAATAATTTATTATTTTAGTCACAATATATTTCATAGCTATATACGGTGAATATTATAGTGAAATAAGACATGGGAGTTGTTAAACAACTCAAAGGATCGAGAAGTTAGTGGAATGAGATGATTCTACAAAGTGAAGCATAAGCTAGATGGGTCTAGCTCCACAACTGGGCTGACTTAAAACGGATGCCCTAAATCCCTCTCTATTCGAGTTTTAACCCTTCGCTAGAACTCCTGTGGGCTAAAGAGATAGATCTATTGAAATTGCTCCCTCTGCTTTTGGAATTGTAAAAGGGTTGAGGTCAATCGCTTTTTAGATCATGGCTTGTCTTATCTTAGCTAGAGGTCTTGTTTGCGCTCCTTTAATGGCGATCCCTACTCCTTTAAAGTAGCGAAGCCTTTCTCTTCCCGAAGCCTATCTCAATGCTAAAAAACAAAGCAAGACTGGTAGCAAAAACTATACTCACAACAACCTAGTGTTGATCATCATGAGACATTTGCACTAGTAACCTCCAAAGACACTATTCAAACTCTTATTGCACTTACAGTTCAAAAAGGTTGGTTGCATTGCCAATTTGATGTGAAATCAGTCTTCTTAAATGGAGAATTAGACGAGGAGATTTATGTGGTCAATGGGTTCGTCATCAAAGGAGAAGAAGGAAAAGTCTACAAGCTCAAAAAGACTTTATATGGGTTATAGCAAGGACCTCGCCAGTGGTATAGCCAAATTGACAATTATTTTGTTCACCATGATTTTGTAAAAAGCAAGAGCAAGCCAACTCTCTATATAAAGAAGCAAGGTGTGTGTATTTTTATTGTTACAATTTATGTTGATGATCTTGTTTTAATTTACTGGAAATAATGAGAGAATAATTTGTGAGTTTCAAAAAGAAAAGATGAGGAGATATGAAATGAGTAATATGAGGCTGTTACATCATTTTCTGGGCATTGATATTTATCGAGAAGATGACAAAATGTTTATTTGTCAATAAAGTTTGCTAAAATTATGTTGAAAAAGTTTCATATGTTTGGTTGCAAAATAATAACAATACCACTTGCTACAAATGAGAAGTTGATGAAAGAAGATGGAGGTAATGAAGTGGATATTACTCTATATAGAAGTATTATGGGAAGTTCGTTGTATCTTACAACCAGGCAAATATCATGTTTCCTTCAAGTTTGTTCAGATTTATGCAAAATCCCAAACATTTTCGTCTTGGAGTTGTCAAACGAATTCTTTGGTGTGTAAGAGGAACCTTGGCTTATGGAATCAAATATTGGAAAAATGAAAAGATGAAATTAATTGGCTTTTGTGATAGCAATTGGGCTTGTTCTTGAGATGACATAAAGAGAACAACAAATTTTGTTTTCTCACTTGGCTCTGGAGTATATTCTTGGTAATAAAGAAGTAAGAAGAAGTTACAAATCCTCCGTTAAAGCTGAATATATGTATATATATATATATATATATATATAGCAGCTGCAATGACAACTTCCCAAGTTATTTGGCTAAGAAGGATTTTGAAAGATATGGGTGAAAAGTATGACAAAGAAACAAGGATGTTTTGTAACAACAAATCAACAATTTCATTGGCAAAGAATCATGTCTATAATAGTCAAACAAAACATATTGCAGTGAAGCACCATTTTATTCGAGAGAAGATTGAAGAACAAGATCGAGTTACTGTATTGCAAATCTAAAGATCAAGTAGCTAATATCTTTACCAAAGCATTATCCGAGGAGAAATTTCAAAGACTCAAAGCAGTGGCAGAACTGGGGAGAGGGGGGCTAGGGGGGCTCTAGACCCCCCTAGCCCCCCTCAGCCATATATATAAAATATATATATACATATATATATATATATACACATATTTGTTTATATATATATTTGAGTTTTATATTTATATATAGTATTTATATATTTAAATTTAAATGAATTATAAATATATAATTATATATATAATTTAAATGAATTATATATATAATTTATATATATATGAATTTAAATGAATTTTATTTTAATTAATAAAATTTTTATCAAAATTCATATATATATAAATAATCGACTGCATGATGTATTACGTGGAAAAAAATATTTTTTAAAAATAAAAAATACGACCGTTTTTAAAATATATAAAGTCATATAATATACTTATCATATCTCAAAAATAATTTATCTAATAATATAAATTATTAAACTACAACCTCCCCCAGTAAATTTTTAATTTCGCCGCTAATTCAAAGAACTGTCGGCATTCAAGGATACCACGTTAATTGGGAGTGTTAAAATTAATATACTGTTCTTACCGTTGTTTTTGTAATTTTATATTTTATATGTTTTTCAGCTGCTATGTTGATATGTGTTAGCTATTTATTTATGGATTGTAATCGCGAGAGCTATCTTATGTTTTTTAATATATACAAAGAATGGAAATATACAGTACCTATCACCCATTGCTTTGTAATTTTGAGATTATTTTGTTCGGCCACTGATTTTCTTCGTTATTCCTCATTAAAACCAACATTTTTATATTTTTATTTATTTTATTATTTGTCCTTTTGTCTAAGTACTTGTTCTCCAATTTGGAATTATTATTATTCTTATTATTAAGAATAAAATATTTCAATGAAAATGACAAATCGAACACTTGTAATTGTGTGATTGGATCCATTTAAAGATAACAAAAAAATCAAGTTGTGGCATCATATGTAGTCACTAATTAACGGAGTGTGCTTACTGCCAGGCCGGCCCCGAGCGTAGGCACTAAGTGCGATCGCCTAAGGTTCATGTTAGAAAGTTCAGAATAGGGGTCTAAAATTTTCAAAAAAAAATTCTGCATTAAATAGCATAACAGCAGCTAAAAAATAAAATAAAATTATGGGTTAATTTTATTTCTTTTTTCTTCTGCCAAAATATCGTTTCATATTTTTTAGAGTCTCTCCGACTTATCTTCTATCAAAAATCCAAAAAATTTGTATTGTTCCTTGATGTTGGTCCCAATGTTAGGGCCCTCTTTCTCATTATTTGTCTAGGGCCCTAAAAATCTCAGAAACGGGGCTGCTTACTGCTATAATGCCGAGTCAATTATTTTATCAATGTCAGTAATTTTCTTTTCGTGAAGATTATTCGGAAATGTTCTTTATAATTTATAAAACTTTGTATTTTATTTCCTGTTAACGATGTAATCTATTTTTATGAATAACAATTATTTCTTCCGATCTAAAAAGTAAATTTACTTGTTTTTTTTTAAAATTAGCATTTGAGCTATAATTAATTATAATAGCAGAACTTATGTACAAATAGAGGTAGCACTTAGCACTTGGCATTTAGCATTTGGCAATTGATTCTCGACATTATGAACATAT
The DNA here is from genome assembly GCA_947685225.1 of Garcia nutans. Classification (NCBI taxonomy): domain Eukaryota; kingdom Viridiplantae; phylum Streptophyta; class Magnoliopsida; order Malpighiales; family Euphorbiaceae; genus Garcia; species Garcia nutans. The sequence continues at coordinate 12,812,346 of CANTUV010000045.1, forward strand.
ATCCAATGGTACATTCAACATGGGCATTCTTAATTTGCATGTTATATATCTAAATCACACTCCTCTCATATATAAAAGGATGACAGCATATACAGTTTCCCTACCACCAAACACGGAGAAGTGTACACAAATGTCTGGGCCTTAAAACGGATAAATATGTATACACACACACACCACGTTTGCAGATGAACTTTGTGAAAGTCGAACATGACTTCCAAAAAGTCCCTCTCTACATAGGAAATTGACCGTGGAGCATCACACACAGTAAAATCTGGGGCCTTTTATTAAAATATAAGAACAAATCTCATATATTTATAAGAATATAAGACATAATCTCATATTTACTAAAATATAAAAGCCAGTAGTTCAAATCGAAATTTAAAGTCTTGGTTTAAATTTCTACTAAATTTTTTTACAAAGTTTTGGTTTTTTTTTTTAAATTTATGAACCGAAACTTTTAATTTCGGTTTCATAAATTAATATATGTATTTTTTTAAAAGAGTATAACTGAAATTCTTAAGTTTTGATTTCACTCCAAGTTTTCACACTAGCAGTTTGGACCCAGTGTGGGAACTATTATATATATATTTTTTTATTTATAAAAAACAAGGTTTTTAAGAGGCTATTGTTATGATTCTTCCATGGAATATTTTGTAATTGGTAATGGCTGAATTTCCAAACGTTCATGTTTAGGAACATACATATAAATAAATATATCACATTTTTAAAATAAATTTATATTATATAATAAATTTAAAAAATATTATTTATTAAATTTAATAAATAGCATTTTAATAAAATTAACATTCTTAATGCTTTAATATTAAAAAATTACAATGATATTTTTTAATAAATTACAATGATATTATTAAGAATAAATAAAATGTTAATTTTAAATTTTTATTTTATAGATAAATTTTAATATTTTTTACCTTCAATTATTTATTTATTAAATAAAGAAATTAACATTTTAATTTGTATGATATGATTGATTGTAATTCTAAAATTTTTTTTTAATATTAGAAAAATTAAAAGAATATAATACATATTCAAGTAATAAAAAAATTATTTTAATTTTTTATTCTTAAACTTTTTAAATTTTTTTTAGGTGTTCAATTTTTTAATTATATCATTATGATAAATGGTAAACATTCATTATATATTATAAAACAATTAATTTTAATTTGGATAATTTTGTACAAGAAGGTTTAATCTATAAATTAACAATATAAAAGGTTAGAAACTCATTCATGTTTAAATAATTTAATGATAGGAAAGAATATTAATTATTAAAAAAAAAGGTTTTATTAAAAAATAATTATTGATAATTATAAGTATGAAATATCTATTATATTATTCCTTTAATTTTTTAGTGAAAGCATAAACGTACGGAGTCATAATTAATTTTTCATTATCTTTTCTAAAAAAAACTTTTGAAAGCTTCCTTCAAGCGAGAATATAAAAGAATGAAAAAGTCTTATTGTATATTATTACTGTAATTTACATCAAGTATTCTATTGGAATTTATTCGTACAATATCTTCTTTTCGAATAGTAGCCGAATTAAATATCAATGTCTAAATGGTTGACAAAATAAAATGAGAATAAGGAGAAAAAAAAATTTATTCGTGTCATTGTCACTTTTTTCAAATAAATCAATAATGTAATTTTTTTTATGTGCTCGTCTGGTATTCAAAATTTTACCTCGATTAATTTAAATATAATTTAAGTCACACACTTAGTAACGATGAATGAGTATTTCAACAGAAATAACTACATATATAAAATTACGAATTCAAAATTCGAACTTGCAATATATTTAAACGATATCGATATCTACATAAGTTACATTTTGAATCACTATTATGGTCCCTTTGTACGTGTTGGATACAATCATTAATTGATGAAAAGATTTTTATTTTATCTATATATTATGTATGAATTTTTTAAAATTTTATTATATTAATATGCAAATAATTTTTTCGTACAATAAGCTCTCAATTAACTTTTAAAAATAATATTCATATAACTGCTTTTTGCTTATTTTCCGTTAATCTGATGAGTATTGTTTTATAATTTTAAAATTTTCACGATCAAAAAATGATAAATGATAAAAATGTTTGAGTTGTTGAATACCAAAAGCAATATTTTAAATGAAGCAAATTAAGAAAGGAGAGAGTTAATTGCAGTTTTAGTTCTGGCTGTAGCAAAAAAAAGGAGAGAGAGTTATTAAACAATATTTCTACGTACAAATAATTCTATAATATATATATTTTTTAAAGATATGGAGTGGAATATAAGATTGTAGTTAAATTTTTTTTAAAATAATTATAGTAGGATTCTTTTATTAAGACTTGCCCAAATGTCTGCGATTGCATTGATCTCCAACATAGGGCCGGCCATGAAGTTGCCCAGTAGTGAAAGATACGGAAACAATTGTCATGAATTGACAATTAAGGTTAATTATAATTTAGTAGAGTTTTCCCTTGTCTGCGAAATGTTCCACCAAGAGAAGACATATACATTTGACCTTGTCCCCAATCACATCTGCTCTCTATCATTTTACTTCTATGAATCTAATAAGGTACTCAATTTGCCAAATTGGAATCTAAATTCTCTCATTTTTCATTTCTCTAAAAGTTTAAAAACCCCCATATTTTTTATCTATATCATAATTCATAATAAATATGTTTGGATTACAAGAAATTTACAAATCTATAATATTTGTCATTTATATACTCGATCGGCGCTCTAGTGGTAAAAAAATTGAATTTTTTTATTAGCTGATTGAATCTTGAATTTGGTGCGAAAGGTTTATAGAAAAAAAATCTTATTATATATCTCATATTTCAATATAAAAATAAAATAATAAAAATAAATCAATATTTTGTCTCTAAAATTAATCTAATTAATTATAATAACCCGATTTTTGACTTATTTTAAAATACTATATTATTTATCCATTTGTTAATTAATTATTCAACTATTTTAAAACTCTTATGTTTTATAATAAAAGAATAATTAACTAAATTTAAATTTCAATAAAAAATAAAAAATATAAATATTTCTAATAAATTAAGTAAATAAAAGTCTAGATATATTGGTATATATATATTAAATACTAAAAAAAGAAGAAGAAGAGAGAGAGAACAAGCAACTTATGGTGAACTTAAATTTTGCTGAGAGAAAGTGTATGATGAGTTTAGATGTGAAAATATATGTGATATCAAAATATTGATATATTAGTTGATATAAATTGTTTTGAATAAATAATAAATGTAAATCTATATTGTGGCTAATATTATACTTATGATTTTGGAAATAATATGGAGTATAATAATGAATTAGAGTGGTAGGAAATAACTGAAAACTGTGATTTATTGGATTTAGAATTAGTTAGATAAACATAAAGAATAGTGTAATTGATTCAGTTTAGGGCTAACATATGCAAGGACATCGTTAGTAAAAGTGAGTTGTCATTTTTAGATATAATCGTATTTGGATTATAGGATAGTGACATGATCAACTAATAAACTTCTTCCAAGTAAGAGTTATATCTAAAATAGCTATCCAAGTGATTTGAGATAATTCGTGATGATACCTGAGCAAGATTTTTAGAGGTGATAAAATAGTTGATTTAAGAATAATAGTTGTAGTTCTTAGGATGATATATCAGAGTACACGGAAAAATGTAAATAGTTTATTTTTCTACTTAAGCATTTACTTGAGTTGAATATTCAAGGACTAATTTTTTATAAAGGGGAAAAGATTGTAATAACCCTATTTTTAACTTATTTTAAAATACTATTTTAAATAATATAAATATTTATATTATTTATCCATTTATTGTGTAATTATTAAACTATTTTAAAACTCTTATGTTTTATAATAACAGAATGATTAACTAAATTTATATTTCAACAAATATATATATATATAAATATTTCTTATAAATTAAATACATAAAAGTCTAGATAAAATGGTATGTGTGTGTGTATACTAGATACATATAAATTAAATACAGAGAAAAAAAGATGAGAAGAAAAGAGAGAGAGAAAGAAGGAGCAACCTATCGTTTTTCAATCATAACTTCGTCACTGGACCTCCGATTGATGCATCGCCAATGGCATTGGAAATCTAACATCTAGAAAAAGCTAACGGTATGGGAATTACTCTAATCAGATAGCAAATAGCACTGGACATACTTCCTAAAGTTGTTGTAATGAATTCTGATAATCTCTAGCAATCAAAATTTTAAACGATCATATATCTCTCGTATGAACTTCGATTCAAGTGATTCAAGATTTATTGGAATCCTCTCCTCATAATATTTCATCTGATTGCTATTAAGTATGAGTAAATTACTGTAGCAAGAGAAAAGCTTCAGCATAGACAACATTATTTTGGTAAGATTCCGATAATTATTTGGCGAGATAGTTGACATCTCTAACATATTTGGGCTTCTGACTTCATTATATTTTTAATGATACCAACCATGCTTCATTTAGATATTAGGAACCTCTTGAATAGCGATATGAGCAATAACCGAAGAAAATTTCGGCGGCCACTTTGACGAAGTTTTGGTCATCCCACTTCGATAGCTTTGTCTTGACACTTCGATACATTTAATAATCTTGATTTGGTCAAATTTTGTGTTGGTAAGCTCGGGATCCTTAAATTTTAGTTTGGAATTAGATTTTCAATATTATATAAGTTTGAATTTAGAGGTGTTATCATTTTCGTTTTTATTCTATATTATATTTCAAATTAGTGAAGTAATTAAAAAATTAAGATATCATTATTATTGACATTATAAATTTTTAAGCTTATTATATAATTACTTTTATTACAAACAAAAGTAACTAAATATATTATTTAATTTAATTAAATGATATCTATATAATTTCTTTCTAATGCTATTCAAATTAATTTAGTATACCTTTTGAAATTTAAGCAATTATTTTATAATGAAAATTGATTTCATGATTCTAATGTTTAATTTAATAATATTATTGTTGTTGTTTTTATTTATATTGTTATTAAATAATTGGTGAAAATTTTAGTTGATTGTTGATGATAATTGTAATGGAGGCCCAAATGAGGCCATTAAACTAATGTTGACTAGTGTGAGTTATTTAGAAGTATTTCTTTTATATTTTGTTTTAGAAAAAAATGTCTTAGTTATAAGAGAGACTCTGCTAAAATTTAGGTAAAATTTTTAGAGTTATTCATTCATTCGTATTCTAATAAGTTCTTATCTATTGCCCGAAATTAATATCTTTAAGTGCTTTTTCAATTTCGATCAGGATCTTCGAGAAAAGTCATTAAATTTCAGTGATTTATGTTAATCAATAAGTTATATATATTAAGATAATACTTGGTTCCCTAAAATTATATGTTAATAATTACATATGCATGAATGCATTAATTGCTTGTGTAGTATATATACAATTACCATTATCAATATTAGATTATAGAAGTATAATGTGTGTTGGTGCATGAGTTGATTGTGTTGGATGCATATTATCTGTGTTTACTGGATAGGACTAGGATGATATAGGACCACACACAATTTAGGATACGGGTTATGATATTATGATATTATAAGATGATGAGTTGGGACTAGCATAATATGGGGGTTTTCTCATGCTCAGCACTGCACTTGTAAGTCAGATAATATTATTTGGCTAAGGTCGTGACAGCAGACCCTATGTGTTTGATTTTAAGAGATCACATTGGACTAAGAGAGCCAGATAGGAAGATCGGGTCCCCAGTTTGAATTTTATGTAACCCTATTGATTGACTCATATCCTTGTATAATAATATGATTTGTTTGCTTTTTTGTCTTTTCACTAGTATTGTATGCATAGGAATGTTGTATTATATTGATTACTTTATAGCTCATTGAGTCGAATGCTCATTTATGTTTACTATTTTTCTCCCAAGTTGCAAGTTGAGCATGAAAAAATATTTTTATCGAGTTATCCTACCTTTACCCTGTGTTTGGATGATGGAGAACAATACCATGGTTGTTGCCTCTACAAAGAAAAGAAAGAAAAATGATTATACAATTATCCCCATCCTGTTTAAATGGTCGAATTTTGCTTATTTATACTTATTAAAAAATAATTAAATTCTTTTAATATTATATTTGTTATTTGTTATTATATTTGTTTTGATCTTATAAAAGATTATTGTGCAATTTTATTCTTATTGATGGTCGATGAGAATTTACCGTTAAAGCAACGACTAGCTGCTTTAGTTGCATAAGCTGTTTATTTGGTTATTGCTTGGTATTACTTATTTGTAATGAAAGAGAATGTAATAGGAGTGAAATTGCACGTGAATTAAGACTATAAGGAGAAAAGTTAGAGATAACTTAATGAAACAGTTGGTCTCCAGTGATTTCTGTCGGCATATAATAAGGATGAATGTTCATTCCTTTTAGAGATTTGCGATTTATTGGTCAAAGAAGATGGGCTTAGGCCAACCCTCCATGTAACAGTAGAAGAACAAGTTGCTAAAACTCTTTATTAATTAGGACATAATGTAAAAAAAACCGAGTCTTATCTTTCATGTTTCGACGGTCTAGTGAGTCAACTAGCCGCCATTTCCATAATATCTTACGAGCCATATTAGAATTGGAGGATAAATTTATTAAACAGCTAGATGGATCCCAAGTGCCTTTAAAAATACCAACAGTTCTCGATTCTACCCTTATTTCAAGGTAATTTCTTAATTGCTCAATTAATTTTATCCATTAATACATTCAAAAGTGACATGAGTTAATTGTTAATTATTATAATATGATATTAGGGTTATGTTGGTGCAATTGATGGCACACATGTATGTATAAAAGTGCGTAAAAAAGATGCTTCCAAATTTCATAGTAGGAAAAAATATCCTACACAAAATATGTTGGCAGCGTGCATATTTTATTTAAAGTTTACTTATATATTAGCTGGGTGGGAGGAAACGGCATGTGACTCAAGAATAATTAAAGATACATTAACCAAACAACATGCCTTAAAAATTCCTTAAAGTAATTACAATATAAGCTATTTATAAGTGTTATGTAAGATATGCAGACCATAATTGAGTTTATTATATGTCTTTAGGAAAATGCTATTTTGTTGATGTTGGATTTATGTTAAGGAGTGGACTTATTACACCTTATAGGGGAGAGCGATATCATCTAAAAGAGTATTTAAGAAATCTACCTTGAAATGCTCGTGAATTATTTAATCTTCATCATGCATCCTTGCGTAATGTGATTGAACGAGCCTGCGAAGTCCTTAAGAAGTGCTTTCCTATAATTGCAAGCTCAAATGAATCGGGATATCACCATAAAACTCATAAGCTCATCATTTTACATGTTGTATTTTGCATAATTACTTTAGGAATGTAGATCCAAATAATGAGCTATTTGCAGAAGTTGAAGCTGAGCTTTTAAAAAATGAAAATAAACAAGATGAACAACCCAATATTAGGGATAATAATGAAGAAACCAGGAGAGGAGAATTGATTAGGAATTCAGTAGCTGCTTATATGTGAGCCGATTATAATAATGATGTTGTGTGACAATGTGTTTGTTTTATTGTTTTTTTTTTGTTCTTGAATTATTGTACATTTTGGAATTATGATGCATTTAATTTGAAATATTTTTAGTTATGTAAAACTTTACCTTTGATTAAAAGATAATTAAATCACTATTTTATTTTGTAAATTTAAAATTATTATTATTAGGTAGTTGATACAATGCCTAAAAGGACACAAACTTCAGACAGGTAAAGCACATGTGTATGGTCAAATGCAATGGATGATGCTTTAGTTGATGCATTTTTGGACCAACATAATATTAGGAATAGAGTTGGTGGAACTTTTACAACTCATGCATTGGATTGCATTGTGAAGGAATTGAAAGAAAAATATCCAAATAAGCCAGTAGAAAAAGAAAGAGTCCATAATCGAATGAAGAACATCAAAAGACAATTTACTAAATGGTATGATGTTTTCCAAACTAGATTGAGTGGGTTTTCATGGATTTCAAAGACAGAAATGTGTGAAGCTGAAGAGGAGGTTTGGAATTAGTTAATTCAGAAATTAAACAAGATTGATACATATGCTGTAGTGTTCACTAATATTTGATTTATTGTTTATAATTTATTATTTTATTATTTATAGTCCAATCCTATAGCTGCTAAATTGAAGAACAAACGCGTGCAAAATTATAATAAGTTGCTTGAGCTATATGGTAAAGAAAGGGCTGCTAGAAAAAGCAGTAATGTTCCATCAGACATGAGAAGAAACATTGCTCATAATACTAGGAAAACAACAGGTAATCCAAGCTCTATTTCAATTGATGATATTGATCAAATGATATTTGGCAATTCTTGTACTTTAGAAACTTTTGATGAACGTGAGGTTGAGTTTGACTACGGCGAAGCACCAACCCCTGACTACGACGAAGCATTAGATGTTCTAAAAGATGGGTTTAGTTGCATTACTAAAGCAATAAGCGAGTTGTCAAGTAAACTATTTATAACAAAAAGTGAGCTTTGGGACTTAGTATCGAGTTTGGGTTTAGAAGCTGATATGGAATCAGATGCTTATATGGCTCTTCTTCGAGATCATGAAATGTTTACTTGTTTCTTAAATATGCCACTCCAATGACGTAAACATTTTTAATTCGAAAGATATATATTGGTAATTCAGGGCAACATTAAAATAATTAATTTGTATGGATATTAATATATTTAAAATTATTATGTATTATGCAATGTATGAATTTAATGATGGACTATTTAAATAAGAATATTTTAAATTATGAGTTGTATTTTAAAGGTATATATTTGATATTTGGCAATGAGAGTATTTGATAATTTTATTATATACTATATGAAACTAGTGTATAAATTACTAGATTGGCGTAACTACTATATTAAAAAAAAGAATTGATAGATTGATAAAGATATAAAATTTAGATAGATTGATGAATGGCCAAAATTTCATCAAAGGCATAATTAATTGTAATTAATTGTTGACTATAAAAATAAAAATAAAAAATTAATTATTAACTATAAAAATTAAAAATTAAAATTAAAATTTTAATATAAAATTAAATTAAATATAAAATTTTGATTTTGACTATAAAAAATAAAAATAATTATTAACCATAAAAAATGAATTTAATATTATTTTATATTAATTTTAATTAAAATTAATTTCAATTTCAGTTAAGAGTATTTTAATCATTTTATTATTTCTGCAATCATACCATACCAAAACAATTTAATTAACCATACTGTACCATATCATCTTTTCAAACATAAAAAACACTAATTACTGTACCATAAAATACCATATCATATATTAGTAAATCATATCGCCAACCATCCAAACAAAGCCTTAATCTCTCGGCATGAGTATTGTTTACATGTTTCATTAAATGATTATGTTAAATTTGTTGTATCTTAAATACTATGCATGGTATTATTTTCCTTTTTGATCTTTTTATTTAAATTTCACTGTTTGCTTAGATGTATTTGTTAATTGATGTATGATAATGATGATGTAATGTTGTATTAATTGCACATAATTAATAGGCTTGTGAGTCCAATTATGAGACAATGATGGCTGTCATTATCCGGTTTTTTTAAGTATTAATGATTTGTCGGGCTTATTATGGATTATAGAAGCCATATATTTTTTTATCATTTAGTGCCAGTCACGTGTCCTCAAGTTTAAGTTGTGACATTAATCAAATAGTTTTCATTTTTGTTAAATTAATTAAATAATTTCTTTTAATTTTGTTAGTATTATTAATCGTTTCATTTTTTTGAATTCTGTTAAAAAATTAAAAAGTAAAAGCAAAATTAGCACTTTAAATACCATTTTCCCATCTCTTTCCCGTGGATAAATCCCAAGGGGACAAAAATTCAACCACTATTACTGAAAATTCCATCGTTGGCCCAAATTTAATATGGAAGCTCAAATTTGAGAAATGATTATTGGAATTTTAAGTATGAGAGTAATTTTACATTAAAAAAATGGATTTGATAAAAGATGTATAAGTGGAAAAACTCATTAAATAGAGTATGTGTGTTCACTCACTAAATCCATAAAAAAATATCACAAGAAATTAGAATCTCGACACCAATAACTGCCATCAAAGTCAATAATTCAGCAGAAAAAAGACGATGACTAGATTCTCTGATTGCCACTTTCATATGTAAAAATAAAGTTATTTAATTTGCTTCATCGTCTAAAGTGACAGCATAAACTGCTTGAAATAATTAAAAAGGCTTTAAGTGACAACATATACTTAAATTTGAAAAGGTTTTTATTAAAAGGGAGTTTAAATTCAATGTGGAAACTTTCACTTGGGAGAGAATTTCAAGTGTGAGAAGAATTTCAAAAAGAGATGAATTTTAGATTTAGTGAAATAAATATAAATGGTAGAGATTTTAAATTTAACACTTTAAAGTTTTAGGTTAAATTAAAGTGTTAGGCATGAATGTATTCCTTCATTATACTTGTAAAAAAAAATTCGCAAAAAATTGGAGCTTTCTGACGCTAATAAGATACTTTCATTGTCAAGGAATACTTTCGTTGTCAAGGAACCCTTCATCGCCAATGGATCCTTCTCAACCAAACCCACCATCGACTGGGCCACTTGCAAATCGAGAGGACTCCACCCATATTGGCTTTGCTAGTCTTGCTTCTTGATATTGATTGATCCTTGCCATGCCCATATCGTCTTTTTTGGCTGCCGCGACTCTAAGTCATCTTAGACCAGTGGCGTAGCCAGGATTTTAGATAAGGGGGGTCCAATTCAACTTAAAATTTATAATTCACAAAAATAATATTTATAATAAAATAAATAAAACAAGAAAAATGTTGGATACAAAGAAAATTTAAAACATTAAATTACAATATTCCTCGCCTATTTTTCATTGATTGAAATCTATTCATAATTGTTTCATTGTCAATACTTGCAAATACATCTCTTTCAATATAGGTAACTAAACAATCATTTAGCAGCTCATCTCCCATGCTATTACGAAGTGAACTCTTAATAATTTTCATTGCGGAGAAAGCTCTTTCCACTGTAGCTGTAGCAACTGGTAAAAGCAATGCCAATTTGATTAACAGATACACTAAAGGAAAAACTTTATGCTTTTTTATAGCAACCATAGTTTTGGCGAGATCTCCAATTCCTTTCAATTCAGAAAATTTCTTATACACTAAAGGAAAAACTTTATGTTTGTAATGGGCAGAGTCATTGACAAATCTTGTTTGTTTGTAATGGGCTTGATTAAAAGGCCCAGTTTTAAAGATTGGAAAAAAAGGATGAAAAATGTTGGGAGCGTTTGCGTGCTCTCACATAGTAAGGCCAAGCTGTTCCATCTCAACCAATGTAATATTCATTCTCAAATATACCTAAAAATTTTTATTTTTAACTGAGGGGGGAACAGGGCCCCATGGGACCCCCTTTATCTCCGCCTCTGTCTTAGACTTTGACATTCCCTCATTGCCAACCACCGTTTGCCATATCTACCACCACTGCAGGTCAAGTAAGTTTCCTAATATAGAAACACGAAGTTGTCATATCTGCATCAAAAAATAATTTTTCATTTTTACTAAATGAACACATTTTTTAAATTTTTTATAGAAAATAAATATTCTAATTTTTTAGAAAACTAAAATAGAAAATAAAAAACTCTTTTCTCTAAGCAAACACACCATTACTTTTTCATAAGTATCTTACATTAAGAATTAATGAAAGAAATAATTTATTCACTAAATCAAAATTGAAAAATTACCTAGCTAATTTAGAATAAAAAACTCATTTCATTATTTATGTAAAATCACAATGACAAAATGATAATTGATCTAAATAATATTAAGATATTTGATGAGAAGGTGGACTTCAGTTCTATCTCTAGAGTTCGGGTTCAGATTCTATAGCTTGGTTCACATATCTGCAAGATAAAAAAGAGGACTGAGCTCCGGTGGAGAGACTCTGATATTTAAATCAGCTCGGTTCATCTGTAGATAAAAAAACTCAAGAAATGAAAAAAAGATCATTTGTCTGTGGAATTTCATCCCTATTTATATTTGAAGGCGAGGGGATAACTTTTGAGGATGGCAGCGAGAATTACAATTGTATCAGTGTCATACGACTGCTATCTTAGAAATTTGTCTCCTGAGCATTGGAAGCTCGATGTGTGATACCTACCCTAGTCCGGTACCAAACATCACAGGTGACCCATCTGTTTCCTGCAAGTGACTAGCAATCAAGACCAAGCTCCCTTGGAGGAGCAAGATAAGCACATCAAGCTTATAATGCTTAGGCGACATATCTATGAGACAGCCGTTGTACGACATTTTCACAACTGTGATTTTCGTTGTCATCTTCAGAAGTTATTCTCTCACCTTCAAATATAAATAAGAGTAAAATCCAACAGATAAAAGATCTTTTTTTCTACTTCTTAAATTCTCTTATTTGCAAATGAACCAAACTAATTTAGGCATCAGAGTCTTCCTATTAGAGCTCGATCATATTCTTTATCATACAGATAAGTGAACTGAGTTGTAGAACTCAAATCCAAACTTTATAGACAGAACTGAGGTCTACCTTATCATCACATTTGATTATCTTGAGTCGCAAAGGTGGGATAGGAATAAAATTACTAATCTTTATATTAATGTGTTTGATTAGATAAACAGATAAAATAATAGCAATAAATATCCAGAATAAATCTTATTTATTATTAGCTTTTCATTCCTTAAAAATAATATTATATATAATATATAATATAATTAGATAGTCTTGTTTTCTAGGAAATTGATATACATATATAAAATTTTTCAATTTTTATTTTTGATTTATTATGCTGCATTCATATGAAATTATGAATGATAGATTTTTATTTCAATTCTAAATTATTATATATCAAACACAAGTAATTAATGGTAATTAAATTAACATTAACCATTTTTTTCATTTTTTAGTTATTTCAGTTCCCATATTCCTTTTCCTATTATTTATTCAAATAAACCAAAAGGAGATGGAATACTATTTTTTTTTAACACAAAATAAATTTTGATTAATAAATCAAAAAGTATATCTATAAGGTACAAATAAAATTATATAATTTTAAAGTACACAAGATGTACATAACTAATGAAATTATCATATCTTCTTGAATTTCTTTGATGCAGACAATAGATAATGTTAACATGCCACATGCAATCTGACTTTCAGTGGGATATTCATTATATCTGTCATCTATTATCTTCCATACGAAAAGGACAACTTCATTGGAAAATGATAAATTTTTATTAAAGAAGAACAAATAATATTTAATAGAGAATGACAAATAATCACCATTAAAGAAGAATAAATAACCTTCAAGCAATGAATGACAAAATTCATAATAGTAATTAATGAGGAAGAGTTTTGATTTGAATATTAAAATTCCAAGTTTTTAACCCCAAAAGCAAGCATGGCCCTTGAGAGCTTTCCTTTTTGGAAACTAAAAGAGCAGTAGCTAGGCCGAAGGCTAACTGCATTAATATACTTAACTATTGGACTATATTAGAATACTGAACTTGATCGAAAGCGCCTGCAATACATGTAAAGTCTAAAATGCCTTTCATTTTGCCCTCAAATGAATTCCTAATAAAAAGAAAAATTGTGAAAGTGCGGAGAAGTGAGTACCGCAAACTCTTAAATTTGGATAAGTAATTAATTAAAAGGATCATGAAATTTAGATTTAGAGTTCAGCAATAGGTCGAGGTGCGGAGATCGAATTTTGTTAAAGAAATTGAGCAGTTAAGATAAGCAGAATATGCTAGTTCAAAGTAATTTTAGATTGCAAATATTATACATAGATGAGCAGCTGCTAATTTATTCTTTTCACAACAAAAAAAAAAAAAAAGGAATAGAAGCCTCCAATAAATATACGTAAATTGTTGAAATACGTAAATTTCTATATCTTATGTAATTATTTTTATTTATTTTTCATTTTATTTTCACGTTTATAGATCAATCCCAATTTTAATTCGTTCTAAGAAAATTTCAATAATAACATATCTGGCTTGTTAGACACATGAATTCAAGCTCACAACATTTGAAACTGATAACGAGGCTTCCTCAGAGAAAGTCCTAGCTCTTGTAGCTCGAGTTCGGAGTTCATAGCTCAAGTTCGATATTCCTGCTGGTATAGATCTTCCACCTGCAAGATAAGAGAAAGAAGATCGGACTTCCTTGAGGAAAGCTCCGATGCATAAGTTAATTCGGTTGTTCTTAATAAAGAGAGGAGAGAGGAGAGAAAGAATACTCCTTACCTGTGGGGGGAATTTCCTATTTATAGGTGATGAAAAGAGATAAGGTCTGAGTTATGTCAGCGTGATTTATAAGTGTGTCAATGGAATGTCCGCCGAATATCAGAAGCTCGGCAGGCCTGGAGTCTCTGGTACCAAAATCTGTCGTGCTGATGAGAGCCCGGCAACAAAAGTGATCAAATACCAATCTAATCCAGAGAGCTCAGTAAAGTACAGATAGTATCAATAATTCTCTGCTAGTTTATTGACATTTATATCAAGATGCAGTCAGATTATGCATAGAAGCTCAGAAGAGTTCAGTATGAAAGTGTATGTATTGTACTGCGATGCTAGGATGCTATGTGACGTCACAAAAGACTAAAAGTATGGAACTCATATAGAAAGCTCGAAAAGTGGGGGTAATACCAGAAACAACTTTCTTTTATTTAGTCTAAAGTTGGCAAAGCCTAAAGTTACAAAGAATACACTAAAATTATCATAACGTGAAGCCACTTTCCACTATATTAATACCAAATTAGCATGCCCACAAGGAACTACGTACAGAGCCATTGCTTTGGAAATACAGAAACTGAAACCCAGTTAGAGATTGGACATTCAAGGTTTCTCATCGCCATTGCATAACTAATGTATAGTTCTTTTTGCTTTTTTTTTTTTTTCAAAGATCTGGACACTATAATTTTTTAAAAAGAAACTTTTTTTTAGAAGAAATTTAGATTTTTATTATAATCCAAATTAAATGGGAAGAGCAAAATTGTGGAGTTAAACTACCCCATAATTCGAGCCCAAAATAGCCCAACTAAAGAGGACTCCACTGAGATGTGAAAACCCCTCAAAACCTCAATACAACCGGTAGGAAAGCAACAAAACCAAGCCAATAAAAGCATTCTTTCAAAGCCAAGTTTCTTTTTGTAAAAAAAGAAACTTATTCAAATTTTAATGAGAAATTAATAAAAAAAAATGAAAAAAAAACACTAATTAGTTTGAAGAGAATGAAAATAATTAATTTTTTAAAAAATGTTTTATTAATTAAATAAAGATAAAATAAAAATTTATATTAAAATTATAATGTTTAGTTGAAGTGATGGGTGGGAAGCCTTCACCGTTGGAATTGTTTCAGTATTAAGAAGCTAAGTTACGGTAGCATTGAAGTTGAAGACGAGGCCTCTCTCTCTCTCTCTCTAAAATAAATCTTTTAATGACACAACCCTGCAGAACATTGTACGGTGTCAGGAAATCGGAACCACTCATCATTCCGTTACCACATGTCTGCCTCGGCCCTCAACTATGCTCTCCTCATGGCCCCCACCTAATTCTAAATTATTATTTTCTTTCAATTAACAACATAATTAAAGATTATTACAATTAACATAAGTATGTCATAACATAATTTACTCTTTCAATTATACCCAATGAATATTTAGAATTTCGTATAGAAATAAAAATTATGTTTTACAAATCTAAGAAATTTCTCAAGTCATCATGTATGATAAATTTTAATAGATATTATAATAATTTACGTTTTGTATAACAACTGTCAACTATATATTTTTTGCTCAAAATAACAAAGCCTGGTAAGTTTTTTTTCGGATGCTGCTCTACGCAAAACAACAACTCGCACAGATGCAATCATCATTCGGTGGTAGTAAGTCAACTATCCTTTTTCATAGTAGTATACATAGTACTAGATAATAGAAGAAAAAAATTTGTTGACAAAACTGCTTATCTGAATTTCACTTGTATTTTTGCTCATCCAAAAGGCATCATCAACATTACTCATGCTCTAGTCATGAAATTAATTTGAAAATGAAAAGCCTAAAAACAATTATATATTACTAGTCATGTGTATTAATATATATATATATATGTATATGTAGTGGATTGCCCTCGAAACAGGTTGCCCTAGACAATGGGCTACCTTTACTTACTCTACGGCCAGGCCTGTATATATATAAATTATAACAATTTTAAATTACTCAAATTCAATCAAAACTTGATTAATATTATGAGAAAAGTTTGAAATTTGAAAATTATCTTATTTGAACCCCATGTAATTTGCTCCAAGTCCTATCATTAATATTGAGAGCTAGTTGTACAAGTAATCGTGTATGTATATGTTTTGTGTTGCATAGAATAGATGACAATAGTTAAATTATTAATAGTACATCACCCCACAAATATAGGGCCTCCCTTACTTGGAAAAAACCAATTTTCTCAAGCTATGTTACAAAACAACGATAACAAGCAGCAGCAGCAGCAGCAGCAGCTTTAATGCGAATGCTGTGCATTTTTTTCAGGAAGCAAATGCTTTGTATCAGCAAATTGTCCGAACAAACTTAAATCCTCCACCACACACCTCTCTTCCTCTTCTTTCTACCCCCAACCATTGCTTACTCCCAACAAATGCCAGCTGGATTTTCCACGTGCCATCTCTCCATTGGCCCTCGTTTTTTTTTTGGCTGGGGATATCTTCATTGGATGCTAATTCTGAATTTTCAATTTACAACCATTATTTCAAAATATATATACTATAAAAAAAATTCTCAGAACACAAAATCAAGTTAGGTTTAGCTTTGGTGGATCTTATGTGGTATACTAACTAGAAAAGTATTAGCTGTCAGCAAATTAATATACATTAAAAACATCTGTAAATAAAAAAATAATTATAAGGTAATATTTTTGTCGCATTCTATAATTGAAAACTAATACTTCTACATCAATTATGCTTTTTTTATCAAAAAAAAAATATGCTTTTTAAAAAATTATTATGGATAGCGATACTCAATCTTATGTATACTAGAGTTTCATTGGATTCATACAATGACACAGATTAGGATAAAAATAAAATAATTATTTTTTTAATTTTTAATTTAAATTCAAATGTCAAATTAATTATTTATAATACTAAATCTAATCTCAGGTTAATAATTTAAATATGCTATTAATTATTATTACATTAACTATGTTACAGTATTTTCTAATTAAACTGGATTTGGAAAACAAGAACAGTTTTAAGTTGAATCAGAACTCACACGTATATAGTAGGGCGGCCTTTAGCGTCTGAAAACGCGTCATTTTCTCTTTCTGTCTTTCTTTTTTCTTCTATCACTTTGTTTTTTCTTTGAATCTACACAACAATGGTGTTATTGTTTTCTCTACCTCTTCTTTTCCTTCTCTTATTGACAGATCTCTGCTATTCGGCTACTCTCACTTCTAATAGCCCTTTAGAGTACTTAAAGCTTCCATTGCTTCACAGAACCACATTTAACTCCTCAGCTCAAGCCCTTTCTTTCGATATCCACCGCCTTTCTCTTCTCCACCGCCAACGCACCTCTCTCAAGTTCCCTGTTGTGTCTGGCGCTTCTTCTGGTTCCGGTCAGTATTTTGTCTCTTTGCGCCTCGGTTCTCCCCCTCAAACTCTACTCTTAGTCGCCGATACAGGCAGTGATCTCGTTTGGGTAAAATGCTCCGCTTGTAAAAATTGTTCTAATCATTCCCCAGGATCCGCATTTTTGGCTCGCCAGTCTTCCACATTTTCTCCAGTACACTGTTTCAACTCACTGTGTCAACTCGTTCCTCACCGGCGCCCTAATCCTTGTAATCACACTCGCGTGCACAGTCCTTGTCGTTACGAGTATTCATATGCCGATGATTCCAAGACAAGTGGATTTTTCTCAAAAGAAACGACAACGTTGAATACAAGTTCTGGAAGAGAAAAGAGGCTTAAAAGTATATCTTTCGGGTGCGGGTTTCGCATCTCAGGTCCGAGTCTGACGGGTCCGAGCTTTGGAGGAGCCCATGGAGTTATGGGTTTGGGTAGAGCACCCATTTCGTTTGCTTCTCAGCTGGGTCGTCATTTTGGTAATAGGTTCTCTTACTGTCTCATGGACTACACTCTCTCGCCGGCTCCGACCAGCTATCTCATGATCGGCGGCTATCAAAACAACATCGTTCCGAAGAAAAGATTCGTGAACTTCACGCCGTTACTTGTAAATCCTTTTTCGCCTACATTTTACTACATTAGTATTAAGAGTGTGTCCGTTGATGGTGTCAAATTACCAATTAATCCCTCCGTTTGGTCAATTGACGAATTGGGTAACGGCGGTACGATCATTGACTCTGGCACCACGCTGGCTTTCATGATAGAACCAGCTTACAGTGAGATTCTAAAAGCTTTTAAACGCCGAGTTAAGCTAACGAGTCCTGCTGAGTTAACTCCCGGTTTCGATCTTTGCTTCAATGTGTCGGGCGTGCGTAGACCTTCTCTACCTAGAATGAGTTTTGTACTCGCCGGTAACTCGGTGTTTTCTCCGCCGCCGAGAAACTATTTCATTGAAACTGATGACCGAGTCAACTGTTTAGCTCTTCAACCTGTTAACCCGGGAAGCGGATTTTCCGTGATCGGGAATCTGATGCAACAAGGATATTTGTTTGAGTTCGATAGAGACAGATCGCGGCTCGGTATTTCACGTCGTGGCTGTGCTTTGCCTTGACATTAAAACGGAGCCGTTCTGATTTTTGCCTTTTTTTATTTTAAAATTTTTCATTGGATTTTTAATGATCAATTGTTGTTTAAATTAAATATAATTATTTTTGAACATTGTGAAAAACTCAAGTTCATTGAGCATATTTTCACCTTTATATTTTCACCTTTCAACACGGCAAATGAGTAAAGAAATGGAGAGAGATTTATTTGCCGTGTAACTTTTTTTTTTAAGTCTGTGATTTGGTTTTATGAAGTTTTAATTTTTTGGGATGAGATGATTAAATATGGTCTTAGCTAAAGAACAAGATTTTTTTTTTTTTGTAATGCTATTGATTATTATAAAAATTAAAAATTAAAATAATTATTGATTGGATCAAAATAATTATAATTTAAAAAATATAAAAAATTAAATATAATATTATTATTTATTAAATATTTAAATAAAGATATAATAGTTAATTTATAATATAATTATAAATATAATGAAGGGATTATATTTTAGGATAAATTAAAAAAAAAAGCATCCTTTTTATTTTAAGATAAAAATAGTATTAAATTGATAGTCATTGTCAGTATATTTTGCCATATATCTTTTTATGATTTTGCCATATTTCATATTTTTTTAAAATTATTTTTAAATATTCAAATATAAAAATTTATTTAGATAATAAATTAAAAATATTTAAATTATTTTTTTAAATAATCCATTCACATAATTTTTTAAAATTACAAATTAAAATCTTCTAGATAAATTTTAAATTAAATTTTAGTTTCTTTAAATATTAAAAAGTAACACGTTGAGACATAAGTGTATTTTTTCTAGAGTAAATAGTCTCGTAATCGATTTTTCTCTTTAATATAATATTTTAAAAAATATATTAAAAAGTCAAAAATTAATTAAATATATATGAATAGTCTGAATTTTAAGTGATAATATTTAGATTTTAAAAGTACTAATATTTTTATTGCTAGAAATAAAAGGTATGGTATAAATTAATGTTATATTTTATAAACTATAAATAGTGAGATGTCATACTTTTTTATACTAAAAAAAACTATATTCAATAAATATAAATTGAAAAAAAAAACAAAGGTAAAAAATCATTCTTTTCAAATTATATTGTTATGTTACTTTTCATATTATTTTTCTTAGTTTATATCCTTTTATGTTTTTGAATTATTGTTGATATAATAATTATAGGGAGAACACCCAGAAATAGTATATAATAATTTAGGTTTTTTTGCTTAATCAAATTTATATTCGAGTGTATTTTTTATTTTTTTTATTTTATATTAATTGTCAAATTAGTTTATTTATAATAAAAATAATATAATACAATTTTATATATGCTGAAAAAAATATAATTTGTCTAACTTTCTTTTTTTATTTTTTCTTTTGATTTTCTATTGTAATATTATATTAATAACATATGCTTCATACTAATATATTTAAATACTAATATTTGCTTTTGTAATATCTATAGTATCCTGCATATATATTTTTTTATTTATATTTTTTATAAATAAATAAATTAATTAAATTAAATTTTATCTTTAGTTTAATTTTTAATTTATAAAAATATATATTTTAGGATTTATCTTTCATATTTTCTTTATTTATTATCTTGAACCAATACTAAACACACATTTCATAATAATTAATAACTCGATAATAAAATTTATTTATTTTCTCTAAATAATTAAAATATTTTTTCTAATTTTATTGGTAATATTCAATTACCTGCAATATGCACATCTCATAATAGTAGGGAGTTAATATATATGTGCCTTTTTATTATTATTATTTTTATGAATATTTTTCAATTTGTTAATGGTGATGGGTTGTATCTAAGGGGGTTCTAACTCTTTTAGCTCGGGCTCAAGTATTACTGTTGATAGCTCTTCCACTTATAATACAAGAGAGAAAAAAAGGATAGGACTTTTTGGAAAAGGTTTCGATACTTAAATCAAAGCTCGATCAGTCTGAATATAAAGAGAGTGAAATGAGAGAAAGAAAGAAGAGAAGAAGAAAAAGTTTGCGTGTGGAGACTTACTCCTATATATAGTTAGTAGATGAGAACAATCTTTGAGCGGTGTCAGCACTAATTATGGATGTATCAGTATCGTACGACAGGTATATTAGGAGACCATCCACCTGTAGGGGTGTAATTCGGTCGGTATGGAATGGAATCGCCTCTATTTCAATTCCATTCCAAAATATTTCGGTATTTAGAATTTTATTCCATACCAATCCAAATATTATTCGGACTTAAAAATTTCGTTCCATACCATTCCATTAAAATTCGGTATGGTATTCGGTAATTCCAAAATTTTTTCATCAAAACTAAAATTAGAGTAGATTTAAAATAAATCTGAAAATGGAAACATTATATAAGTTTAAATTTCAAAGTAGCTAAATAAATTCATAAAATTATATCATTCAAGTTAAATTACTAAATAAATACTTAATAATATTCTTTTTAAAAACAAATACACTTAATAATTTAAGAAAAGCTTTTCATCTTAAGTAATCTTTTGAACCTCTATATCTTTCTAAAAAATTTCTTCACCGCATCATGGTAGTCTTGACAAATCTGAATATTGAAAAAAAAGAATAAATAAAAGGTTGTTAAAATTTGTATTAAATAAAATATTTAAATTAAAATTATGAAAATTATTATATGTACCTTCCTCAAGTTGTTGAATATCTTCTTGTGATTCTTCATAATTGATTGGAAATGGAGAAACACGAAGCCAATCTTGTGCACATATAAGAGCCTCCACGACTTTAGGACTCAAAGAACTTCTAAAATTATCAAGTATATGACCTCCAGCACTAAAAGCAGCTTCAGAAGCAATAGTAGAAACATGAATGGCTAACACATCACGTGCCATCTCTGCAATTATTGGAAATCTAGAACCATTGTGCTTCCACCAAAGTAAAATATCAAATTCATTTATATCCTCAATGCAATCTTCTTCAAGATATCTATCTAACTCAGATTTGATATACCATGTATTTTTCTCGCATTTATGCTTATTGTATTTTTCTTTCATTATTTGTCTTATTTTTTGAGAAGGTTGAAAACTATCCACCATATCATTAGAATGCAGATTTATTTCAGTAACTTGTGCCCCAACCTCATTTGTAGGTGAACCACCAGCACCCTTATACTCTTCAAACATGCAATTAATTGTCTCTCTCACTTTTTTAAGAATACTAGATGAGGTATAACAATCAAACAATTGATTAAGACCCCATTCTAATAGGCTCATTTTGAAGCGAGGATCAAGTACAACTGAAATAAAAATCATCATGTTCAATTTTTCAGGCTTTCCCCAATACTTGTAGTACTTATCTTTCATTTTTTCGGGCATAAAACTCATGTTCAAATCAGAGCTCTTATTCAACTCATTCAAAAGAGCATCTATAGCAACCATCTCATGAAAAAAAATTATTAGATGTGACATATAAAGAGCCAGAAACACGCAAAGTCAACTCATAAAAATTTTCTAAGAAAGTCATCAACCTACTAACATTAACCCAATCATCATCAGAAGGCTTTCCACCCCCATCTCTATCTTTTAACTCACTTTCATAATGAGTATCCTCTAAGTCATACCTATCAAATGCCTTTTTAAACTTGTAAGCAGCATCCAACATCATATAGGTAGAATTCCATCTAGTAGAAACATCAAGACACAATAATTTTTTACTTTGAATTTTCTCCTCTAATGCACATTTTTTGAACTTTTCCAATCTAGATGGAGATTGTTTCATATATTTTACAGCTTGTCGAACATAGAGAATTGATTCTTTTGCCTCATTCAATCCATCCCCAACCACTAAATTAATTATATAAGTCACACATCTCATGTGAAGAAAATCACCTTTCAAGACACTACCACCCCAAGTATTAAGTCTAGTTCTCATATAATTGATTGTTGTATCATTCGAACTTGCATTATCAACTGTGATAGTAAAAACTTTTTCAATGCCCCAATCTAATAAGCATCTCTCAATTGTTTTTCCAATTTGCTCACCCTTATGACTAGTAATTGGACAAAAATTTATAATTCGCTTTTGTAATTTCCAATTGTCATCAATATAATGTGCTGTGAGACACATATAATTGATTTGTTGTATAGAAGTCCATGTATCAGTTGTGAGTCATATCCTCCTTTGGGGTAATACTTTTTTAAGTTCTATCCTTGAATCACAATAAACTTGGTAGCAATCTTTAGCAACTGTTATTCGTGAAGGAACACGAAAAGAAGGATCCACAACACTAAAAAGATATTTAAAACCTTGTCCCTCAACACATTTAAAAGGAAGTTCATCCACAATTACCATGTATGATATAGCCTTTCTCAAAGCAATTGGGTCCAAGCATGCTTGAAACTTTAGATTACTCACACCATCATTTTCTTTTGTGACACAAGGAAAGTTAAGTTGGAATTGCTTACGATCCTTAGGCCTAGTATATGAATATTTAGGACATCTGTCTAAATGTGCCAACAAACCGCTTGTGCCTAATAAGGAGGTGTTATATCCATATTGTAAATTACAATGTTTGCATTGAGCTACCATACCTTTTTTAGGATCATTTTTTCGAACAAAATGGTTCCAAGCTATAGATCGAGGGGCCATCTTTTTTCTTTTTGTAGTAATCTCTTTAGAAGGAGCATTTGCTTCATTAGTAGGTTGAGGGTTCGCACATTCTCTGTCTATGAGAATCGGTTCGCTATTTTCAGTCATCTGATATTGAAAAATATATATACATATATATATATTCAGTAATACTCACAAAACATTTAATAACATAAAAGAAAAAAAATTATTACCAGTAACGTAAAAATTTTTTTTATTACAATATCATAATGGTTGTTACAACTTTGGAGGAAAAGCATAATATAATCCTATATATATATGGATCTAATGATTCTAAATAATATACTATACATATATAAACTGACGCCAGCAATAAAAGTTGATGATTGTGTCAAGAACCCTAACCTATATAAATATAATCCCTAAGCCACCATTAGTTGTAAAGCAAATAAAATAATAATTATCATAGATTGTGCCAATAGGTAGGATGAAAAGCCAAGAAGAAAGAGTCAGTATTCTAACCTTTAGGATTTGTAGCAGACTAGCAGCTTTCCTGTGTTTTTTGTTTGTTATCGGTATTCACAAAGCAAAGCTGCCAAAGCAGGCAATGAATATATATTAAACGAATATATATTAAACCTAATAGGGTAGGGTTAATAAAATATTGTATAAAATTGAATTACATATTTTAATATTAATATTTAATGATTTTATTTAAATATGTATTATTAATTATATTATTAAAAATCTTATAATAAAATTTCGGTATATGGAATGGAATTTGGAATTTCATTATAACATTCCATTCCATATTCCATATTCCAAAATTTTAGAAAATACATTCCATTCCATATTCCACATTCCGAAATTCCAATCCAAATAACAATTTAGGTTTGGATTTCGGTTTAAATCGGTAATATTCCAAACCAAGTTACACTCCTATCCACCTGGGCTCTGAGAGCTCAGTCAGACCAAATGTGTCGGGGACCGAGATTCATCATTCATTTGAGAGCTCAGTTATAGGGCTGACTGGACAAGAAGCTCAGCCTGAAAACTCGAAAAGTGGGGATATTATCCATTAATAACATTTGTATTTTTATTTTGTCAATTCAATTTTAGCATTCAACTATTTATATGTTGCTATTTATTATTCTTTTTTTATTTATTATTCTATATTTTTGTTTTAACTAGGCTTTCTGTATTAAATTAATTTTATATTAATTTTTTTCCGAAGTTTCTCAATTACAAAAATTACTATATTTGATAAGTTTTACTGGGAATGATTTTGCCATATTTCACATTTTTTAAAATTAATTTTTTTTAAATATTAAACTTAAAAAAAATCTTTTAGATATTAAATTAAAAATATTCAAATTATTTTTTTAAGTAATCTATTTATATATTGAATTAAAAATATTCAAATAAATTTTTAAGTTTCAAATTACTAATTAAAACCTTCTAGATAAGTTTTAAATTAAATTTTAATTTCTTTAAATATTAAAAATAAAAAATCAATTAAATATATAAGAAAAAGTATGAATTTTAAGTGGTAAGATCTAGATTTTATAAAATACTAATATTTTTATTATTACAAATAAAAGGTATGATATAAAATTAATTTTGTGTTTTATTAACTATAAATAATGGAATGTCATGCTTTTTTGTACTAAAAAAAATTATACTCAATAAATACAAATTGAAAAATATATACATAGATAAAAAATCATTTCAATTCATATTATTTTGTTACTTTTTATATTATTTTTCCTAGTTTATATGCTTTTATGTTTTTGAATTATTATTATTGTTCAAGTTGTTATTGATATCTACTTCTATAAATTAAAAAAATTGATAATTCACTGTCAATAAATAGTAAAATTCTCATTCTTTTTTTCATTTTGCTCCTAAATCTTCTTTTTTTTAAGTTTTTTTTATAATTTTTTTTAATTTTTAGTATAATTTAATGTGTATTATGATAAATTATATAAAAATTTTAGGAACTTATTGTTTTTATAATAAATTGTATTAAAAAAGTGAATTTTTTTGTAAAATTATATTTCATAATAATAATAAATATTATTTATATTTTTATTCATTTAACTAATCTTGAAATTTATATTTTTAATAATATTTTTAGAATGCTCTATTAATAAATTAATATATTGTTTATGTCTATGTGTTAGACTTCTTTGCAATAGTTATACTATTAAGTAATATGAAAATAACCAAATCAAAATTTGTTTATTTTTTATTTTTATAATTTAAAAAAATATATAAATCATTAATAATTAAATTAAATGATTTTTTTTGTAACTTTAAAAATAATTGAAGAGAAACAAGAAATATCAATTTAAACTTTTTTGATGCAATAATACTTTATTACTAATGATCACAACTCAAAATTTCTACAATGCAATTAAAAATAAGATCTTAATATTGAAAATTTGCACTTAAAATGATTGTTTTAACTAGATTATGATCCATCATGTTAGCAAATCTATTAATTTAAAATATTTTTTTATGAATGTTTATATTTTTTATTGTATGAGTTGAATAAAAATTTAGCGTGTCTTAAAAAAATTTTAAAAAATAAAAAGAAACTATTTTTCATTTATTAAAGGAATTAAATCCATAAAACTGTAAAATATTTATCTCCTCTAACAACTAAATATTAATTTTATTTTATAAATTATTAAAATAATTTTATAAAGAAAAATAATATCTTCTATAATTTAATAAGACAAAATAAAAAAAGTAATTAAAAGATAAAAATGAATTTTGCTGATACCGAAAATAAATTTTGAATAGTATCACTGGCATATAAATATATACACATATTTATATATAAGGACATGAATTTATAATTTATATTTTAATTATAATTATAATTAATATTTATATTTATATATTTGTATTATGATCATTATTAATTATAAAAGGCACATACAGTTAATTTGATTAGTTTAACTTACAATATAATACTCATCACGTAAGATTTATCTATGTTTTAAGTGCATTGTCAATTATAAAATTGAAATCTCTATTATTATGCTATTAACAAATCTATCAATTTACCCCAGCACCCAATTATACTTTATATAATGTTATAATTATATATGATTTTGATAATTTTTTTTTGTATATTTTATTTATCTTTTAATTTTACTCTTAATTCTTATAATATATTTTAAATGTTTATCTATGTAACTAAATAACTAAGCTTATTTTATAAATATATATATATATATATTTCTAAAGCGAGGTGAGGGCATAATTCTATTAACAATTATAAGAGGAGAGTACGCAGCAATAATATATAATAATTTAGTTTTTTTGCCCAATCAAAATTATATTCGAGTGTACTTCTCATTTTTTTCATTTTATATAATTGTCAAAATTGTTTATTTGTAATAAAAATAATATAATACAATTTTATATATGTTAAAAAAATGTAAAATATACTATCAAACGTGTAAATCAATTGATATGAGACTGTTTTAGCTAATTAAATATATTGAATTTAATTCTCTAAGTATTCAACTGTATTAAAACTCGATAGAAAAAATTTTACTGCCTTTGTGATTCTATTCTGCTCGACTATGAAATGATGATTTATACTAAACAAATTTATAAATTGTCTAACTTTCTTTTTAATTTTTTTCTTTTTGATTTTCTGTTATTAATATTATATTAATAGCATATGCTTTATACTAATATATTTTTATATTTTATATTATTATATATTTTTATACTAATACTTGTTTTAGTAATATTTGTCGCATCGCGCAAATATTTTTTTTATAAATAAAAAAATTTAAATTTTATCTTTAGTTTAATTTTTAATTTATAAAAATATATATTTAAGATTCATCGTTTATATTTTCTTTATTTATTGTCTTAAACCAACACTACACACACATCTCATAATAGTTAAAAACTTAGTAATAATATTTATTTATTTTCTCTAAAAATATTTTTTTCATTTTTATTGGTAATCTTTAATTTATTGCAATATGCACATCTCATAATAGTTGGGAGTCTTATATATATATATATATATATATATATATATATATATATATATGCCTTTTTTATTATTTTTATGAATATTTTTTAATTTATTAATAATATTTGTATTTTTATTTTGTTATTTCAATTTTAGCATTAAACTATTTGCATATTATTATTATTTTTTTTATTTTTTATTTTTGCTTTAATTGGGCATGTTGTATTTGATTGATTTTGTGTTTATTTTTTCAGAGTATCTCAATTGCAGAAATTTCTAAATTTGATAAGTTTTGTTAGGGTTATTAAAATTACTTTTTTTAGCTGTTAGTATAATTAGTGTTACTCTTTTTATTTTTGTTGTTAGTACTTTTTATATGTTATTGATAGTGTTGGTTCATTTAACTGAATAAATAATTTCTATTAGTATATGCATTATTATTATGATAATATTATAGAATCATAAATTTCTATGTGCTTTGTAATTTAATAATTATAGATATTTGTTTAAATCTATCAAAATCTATACTAATTTTATTACTTATTTATATTTATAGATAAATAATTATGTATTTAAAATTATTATAAGATTCAAAAAAATAAAAATACCTACCGTATCATGTGGGGTTATTTTCTAGTAATGTACCTAAATACTATTCTTTTAATTTTAAATTGATAGAAATACTTTTTTATTTATTAAAATTATAATTCATTTATGTTTTTAATAAATTAGTTAATATATTAAACATCTCTATTATATTTATATTTAATATTACTTTTACCAATTACTATTTATTTTTAATGTAATTAGTTATTGATTATATCTCATACTAAATTTATATTTATAAATAAAATAATTAATTTTAAATTTTTATAAAATATAATTTATGCTTATAAATTTGGGTTGAAAAAAATATTATATCACCATTAATTAAAAGGTAGCTAATTTAATTAATTATAATATAACATTTGAGAATCTATCATTTAAAATAATCCTAATGAAGTGGGTCTTGCCTTAAAATAATTTATGTTTTGCTTATCTAATTAATTATTCAATAATATGAGATTTGGTTTTTCATTAAATCTCATTTGATGTTGAAGTGGGCCTTGACGTTTATTTAATAATTGATATTTTTGTATATTTAACTATTCAACTGCATTATATTTGGTTTCAATGAGATCATTTGATTTAATAGGATTAGATATAATATCAAACTTTATTGGATTATTAAAATCATATTTGATTGTCATTCTCTCTCTGATGGCCTCATTTTCGTGGCTTTGAAGTTTAAACATGTGAACAAACTGACACTGTGATGATTGGCCAAATAATTGAAGCTTTATTCTATGTCAAGATTAAGGTATTGCCCAGGAAACTTAGATATTTTATTAATTTTTTTATTAATTATATATAGGAAAGAGATACTTAAAACTGACCAAAATTTAAATAGAAGTAATATACTTCTAGTCACCAATAGGCATGGCCACGGTTCTGTTAAACTGTTGAATCGGACCGACAGTTATGGTTCTGTTCAATGAACCGAACCGTAACCATAATTAAAGGTTTAGAACCGGAATT
Organism: Garcia nutans; assembly: GCA_947685225.1. Classification (NCBI taxonomy): domain Eukaryota; kingdom Viridiplantae; phylum Streptophyta; class Magnoliopsida; order Malpighiales; family Euphorbiaceae; genus Garcia; species Garcia nutans. The sequence goes on from CANTUV010000045.1 coordinate 12,841,376, forward strand.
AGAACCATCCTTTAAGATTCCGGTTCAGGTTTCAAAATATTTGAACCGGAACCGAACCGGCAGTTTCTGTTCAAAATCGAAAAATTTAAAAAAATAAAAAAATTTAAGAATATTTTATGAAAATAAAAAAATTCAAAAAATCTATAAATACACTATCTTTTTAATTCATTTTCTAATTTTTACACAATTTCTCTCAATAATCAAATTTTAATTATCTAATTGAACTCTAAATTCTTCAACTTTCAATTCTCTAATTTCTACTCTCTTAAATTCTTATTATTATTATTTGTTACTGTTATTTATTATTATTAGTATATTTATTATTTATTATTTATTATTATTTGTTATTATTGTTAGTAATATTTATTGTTTATTGTTAATTATTATTATTTTATTATTATTAGTAATATTTATTAGTATTGCTAGTAATATTTATTGTTTGTTAATTATTATTATTATTAGTAATTGTTATTGTTATCATTGTTAAAAAATATTATTATTATTATTATTATTATTATTATTATTATTATTATTATCAATTTATATTAAAATGACAAGTTCTAGTTATTTTTATAATATAAATGATGATGAGTAAATTTCACAACAATAAATTAACATTTTGGATGATGAGTAAAGAAGTAAATTGACAAGTGCAAGGCATATTATTTATATTTATTGAATATTTTAAATGTAATATTAAATATTTATAATTATAATTTATATAGTTAATTGATTTTTAGTAATTATGTTCAAATATTTTTTTTAATTTTTTTATACTTTAATTGTAATATTAAATATTTATAAATAATATTATTTGATTTAACTTAAATAATATTATTAATTTTATAAGTGGTGTTTAATCTCATAAAAAATATTATCATATATTAATAATAATATTTTCTTTTAAATATATTTTTTAAAAAAATTGATTTGAACCAGCGGTTCAAACCGAAACCGAAATCAGAACCGGACCGATTTTTAAGGGCCTGAACCGTAACTGAACCGGCTCTTACCGGTTAAGATTAAGGTTCATAAAAATTATAAACCGGAATCGATAATTCTGAACCGGCAATTTTGGTTAACCAAACCGTGGCCATGGTTAGTCACCAAGTCATATTTTGAGGATTTTTAGATTTTATTAATGGGTTATTAATTAATTTTTACCAAAATTCAAATTTATGAGTTAATTTGTCTGCCCCACTCTAAAATCTTTTATTTTTATTATTAATATTTCTAAATTTATTTTGCTTTTATAAAATTTCATCGTTTCCATTTTTTTCATTAAAAATCTGTGGCTCTATTTTAGGGATAATATGAACTTCACGTCACACCACATGAACTTACATATATAAGAATTTTTTAAAAATTCACGTTATTTTCTGCATGCAAATTAAAGGTAAATGTATTCTTTTCAAGATGAATATAGGAAAATAACTTGAAAAAAAATATAATTTTGTCTTTGAATATATAGCTCCATATTATGTTATGTAAAGTCCACGTAATTATCTTTTGGCCAAAAAGTAGAGTTTGAGATTTTAATGAAAATAAATTAAATTAATGAAAATTTTATTGGGATAAATTCAAGCTGAAAAATATTAATAATGCAAATGAAAAAAATTTAGAGATAGTCAGTAAAACCTAAATTGATTGAAGACCTTTCTTATTTTGATAAAAAAAATTTCAGAAACTTATTAAATCCTTACTATCCAATGAGGCTCAATAACAAAGCTTACCAAAAGGGAAATTATTTTGAGGGGTGAAAAATAACTTATAAGACAATTAAAAAAAAATTAATTCTCTCTAAACAATTATATGTCGAACTAAAAAAATAATAAATTCATAATTATTCTATTCTTATTTTACCTTCTCTCTTTCTACAATAATAAGTTCATCCCCATTCCTATATTTATTAGCTTTTATTCTTTGCAATGTTCCAACGATAAGTGTCAAATCCGGATAAGTTCTTTATTTCTTTCCATTGCAGAAAGTAGAAACTCCCTCTTTAATGTGATTATCTATAAATGTCCCCTTTCTTTTTTCTTTTTTTTCAAAATTATTTAGAATAAAAATAATTGATTTCAATAAATTTTAATATTAAAATTAAGTTGAGTTACTTAATTACAATAAGTAATTCTATTTTCAATACCCAAAAAAAGAGCAAAAATATTATATTTATAAATATGCAGTCTTTTTTATGAATTTGAAAAAGTATAATTGCTTTTGTATTTTCTTTTGTTAATTAAATTTTACTTTATAATTTCTCATTTTTTTAAAAATACTCAAATATAATTGGGCAACCAAAAAAAAAGAAGTAAAGCTGCTTTCCCATCCATGTTCATTGTAGCTTCTGCAGTAAAAGGATTTGAATAATGCAACTTTTTTATTATTTATTATAATTGTTTTTTCCCTACATCAAGCTCCAATCACAACCAGAGTTTCCCCACTCCCCCAAAATTTAATATTATTGCATCCACCCCAAAATAATTGGTATCCTCCATTTGTTTTTGTTTTTGTTTTTTTTTTCTTGTAAGATTTTGGCTATAATTTAGGTTTAACATTTCAAAAAAGGTTGGGCTAATTAACTGTAGTTTGATTCATTTTTCTACTTTTATATGGATTGAGAATCATGAGTATAATTTCTCCTTTAATTGAGCATTCATGAAAGAACTGTATAAGATGAAGAGAATGGAAATAAGCTTCTTATTTTTTAAAAAAATTGAATAGATAAATTTATTGTAGTTCTTTTATTTTTTTTTTCAATTGTATTATATATTTTTTATGAATTGTGCTATAGAAAAATAAATTAATGTTATTATAATATAATTTTATTAATTAAATAATGTATGCATTTATGCTATATTAATTAATTAGAATAGGTGAAGAAAGCTAAATTGATTTTTAAAATTATTATACTATATTATGAATTTAATATTTAAAAATTAAAGAGAGAGAGAGAGAGAGAGATCGGAGATGAGAGCAAAAAGCAAAGAAGCCCTGAGGTGGATGGAATTATAATAATGTGAGAATAATAAGTGAAGTTGGAGTTAAGCTGCCATCTTGAGATGGTTGTGCCTCTCAATTCAGCTGCCATGGCTGCTATCTCCCTAACCCTCTCTACCTTACTTCACTAATATTTATTGCTTCTTCACTGAGATTAATGGGACCATTGTCCTTCTCTATATATTTTATTTGATTTACACTTGCTTCTTCTCTTTCCCCCTTGTAGGAGCTTTTGGTTTAATAAAATTAAAATTATTTTTATAATTATCACCACTGAATTTAATCTTTCATAAATCATTTCAATGCTTTCCAATTTTGAAATGTCATAATGATTCAATAATTAATTGAAACTAATACTTTATTCTAGTGATAATATAATGTCATTACCCAAGTGGGTATTAAGAATTTGAGTTTGGTTAATATTTCCTCCTACTTAATGCTATAAAAATCACACTACATATCAAAAAATTTTATTTTTTTAACTACTCCATTATCTTAGTATATTATACCAAATATATACTAAACGCTTAGCTCTAAGAGGAAAATACATCTTTCATATATTATAAATATACTAGATGTATTATGATATTTTTAAAAATTAAAAGTCGAAAAAAAGATACTTTTGAAAAAAAAAAAGAATATTTTTATTTTTTGGATATTTTTTTAAAGAAATCCAAAAATAAAACAATTGGAAGTCACAAGTTCATATACCCCGTTACAAGCCCAAAAAATATTGGGCCTAGCCCAAAGATGAAGAAATGTGTAACCCCATCATCCAACCCAAACAATAGTAAACTTCATCATCTAGCCAGTTGGGCTTAACGCAGGTTTCATGCCTATGGTCAAAATTTAACATAAATAAACTTTTTTAACATGAAAATCAAATACTATATATTTTTTAATTTTATTGGTAAAAATAGGCTAGAATAATTTTTACTTTTTTATATATATATAAAGAATTTAACTAAAATTGTTATTGGCTTATTGCCAAAATAAGATTCAATTCCAAAAGGGCAAAAAAGTGCAAACCCCATAACAAAAAACTAAAAAGAAACATAAAATTGTAATATGGGGAGAGACCGATAACGAATAGGATATTTTTAGTTACTCAATTTATGTTGATCTGTTTATATAGAATATAAATAATTTGTAAGTGGATTTGGATAGATATGGATAGTATTTTTACTATTCATAACAGGTTTAGATCGAATTCGGTATAGATCATTGGATATCCATTATCCGAACTTGATTATATATTAATTATATTTTATTAAAATTTTAATTATACATTTATTATATTTTATTTTAATTATAAAATTATGTGGTATGAAATTATTTTATAAAATATAATGAAAATCCCAAAACAAAAAACAAAAAAGAAACGTCAAGTTGTAATGTGGGGAGGGACTTGCAACGGATCGGGTACTTTTAGGTATTCAATTTATTCTGATCTGTTTATATATAATACAGATAATTTATAAGCGGATTTGGATAGATATAGATAGTATTTTTACTATCCATAATAAGTTTAGATCAGACTCGGTATAAGTAATTGGATATCCATTATCCGAACTCGATTATATATTAATTTATTAAAATTTTAATTATACATTCATTATATTTTATTTTAATTATAAAATTATGTGGTATGAAATTATTTTTAATAAAATTATGTTAATATTAAATATTTATTTATAATTATTTAATTAAAAAATTATAATTTGTATGTTAAATTTTATAATATTTTTATATTTTTATATTTAAATGGGTAATTAAACGGATTTGGATAATAAATAGACAATGTTAAATGAATGAGTTTGAATATAACTATAATTGATTTAAATAAATTCAGATATTTTAAAAATTAAACAAATTTAAATTTGAGTAGTATATTTTTTGTATGGATATCCTACCAACTCTACGTGCCGTGTGGACGCGTTATCTTGTTGATGTGTCGCATTAAGTAACCAAAGCCTCCGTCAAAGTTGGATATTTTCCTCCTTGTGCCAATGGCAATATGGCATATTCAATGAATTATATTCTTAATTTTTATTTTTTAAAAGAAATATATATAAAAAAGAAAAAGATAATTTTTATTTCGCCAAATATAAAAATAAATCATTAATAAAATTTTTATTTGAAAAATCAGATTGTCAATAAAAGATATTAATTATTAACAATAAAATGGATTGTTAATAAATGATTTTTAATAATAAGTAAATGAAATCTTTTATTCTCTTTAGTTTTGAAGAAAATAGAAATACAAATTTAAAGAGATAAATAATTCCTAAATATTCTTTTTTGTATAAGCTGATTAAACTATCAAACAATGTATAGTCTTATGTCATCTTTCTTATTTCAACTTTCAAAAAGAACCTTGGAGTATAATAGCTCATATTAAATCATCATTTCATTATACTCTACCACACAATAAATTATACTCTAAAAAGTATAATATTATGAATTCACAATGCACATTCCTTTTTTCATATATTTATTTTTTAAAAAATTAAAAAAATTATTTTTTTATTTTCTAAAAGATTATCTATTAACTGTTGATATTTTAGCTCATGGGAAATGAATAAGGGAAATTTAAGTACTGATTATGAAATTTTGGTGGAGAGTTGGAGTTGGATAAATTTTATCTACATATTTGCATATTTAGACCAGACTCGTCCCACGAAGAAATTACATAAATGTTGAGAGTGTTAAACTAAATGCATAGTGACTATATAAATGAAATTGAAATATCATCAAACACAAAAATAATTGGCTTATGTTAAGATTCAATATACACCACTTACATGTCATTATATTTTTTGATAGTTTCTCAATATGAGATTTATTTATATTTTCAACAAATAAGAGAATATGAAAAATATAATTAGAATTTTTATCCGTAATAAAAAGTAAAAGTAAGAGGTTTTGAGAATTTTGAAAGATTGATAAGATAGAAAAATTAAGCAGATGTGTACAGGAGTTGAGGCTTCCTCCATATAAAATACATATATATAATATATATTATATTTATATATTTATAGTTATATATAATATTTATATTATATATATAATATATATTATTATATTATATATATAATAGATATAGATTATATATAATATTATATATATTATATTATATTGTTTTTGTTGGTATCAGAGCCATCTTCTTTTAGGGGTGGTAGTAGATAGATATAGAACTGTTTCCATAGTTAAATCTTTGATTTATAGATCTAGAAGTGGACTTAGTGTTGTCTAGGTATTGGATATGCAGTAAGACCCGTGTTAGCCGACGGACAGGCATTTAGGGCAGTAAGTCAGTGGTCGCTACCAAAATCAACATTAATAAACTTTAAAAATCTATTTTTCAAATATTTAAAAATGGAACCTTTTCTGTGTAAATCTGCTAGTACAACTAAAACGGATAGTTCTGAGTCATCAGAAGTTAAAAGGATAGTTAACAGAAATGAAGTAATTCTAGAAGATTTTAATAAAGCAATTGATAATTGGGTAATACCAAAGATAGATAAAGAACAGATTTATAAGATACCAAAATTAAATATATTTAAAAACGATTATATAATTAAAGCTGAAGAAAGAGATGTACAGTTAAGTAAACCTTTTGAAAAGATAACTTTACTTTCTGCAGAATCTATAAAACATCATAAAGCTAAAAAATACAAGTATATACATATAGGATTAGTACAAATAGGTATAAAACCTTTAACTAGAGAAGGATTAAATACTAGTATTCTGGCAGTTGTCAGAGATGCTAGGTTTGTAAATTTTAATGACTCACTTTTAGGAACTATAGAAACCAGTCTGAGTAGCGGTCCAATCTCATTTGACTGCTTCCCAGATATTACAATTTCATTAAATGATCCAAATATATTAAAAAGTGTAGTTTTAGAAATTAAAACACATAATTATAAAATGCTTGAAGGATCTATTCCTGTAGCATTAATGTATAAAATAAATTATAAAGCTATGATGTCTGCTTTTGCTACAAAGTATATAATGCAGCCAAAACTAGGAGAAACTAAATTTTTACAAACAGATCTAAGTAAAGCTAATACAGTAATTCCTAGGACTATTCAGTGGAAAGATATTAGTCTCCCTGATGAATGGGTCTTAAAGGATGCTGTTCCTCTCCCAGAACCAAAAACTACAGTTAAGCCCAATATAGAACTTAGTAAAATTGAACAGTATGAAGACGGTAAAGTTAAATTAAAATTCAGTAGACATAGTGTAAGCAGTAGATATTCAGACTCTTCGTCATCTATTTCAACAGTAGACTTAGGAAGAGCCTCACAATTACCTTCTGTTATATATGCTTCATATAAAGAAAATGAGCCTAAACCTGTTTTGCAAACAGTAGTAAAGCCTAGGTATTCTACGTCAGATATACCTGAATCTAGTAATAAATTAAAAGGTGTAGATTATAGTACAACAGTTCCACACTTATATTATAATCCAACAGGAACAATGAACCCTTTGGAACCAAACCCTAATTATAATCAACCACAGAATATAGAACATTCACCTTCTCCACCTATGTCACCTACAGCTTCCTTCATGACAGGAAATGTAGAAAGCATAGATAGAGAATTAAATGTAATTAATAAAGAATTTGTTTTTGATTATGATAAATTAAATAAAGAATTGACAGCAATTAAAAATAAAGATAAATTAGATAATGTAATAAAAAAGGTAAAAGATCTTGAATCAGTTAAAGAAGAATATGTTGACTTTATAAAATATTATGAAGTCAATATGAAATTCTTTGATTGGTTTAAAAGAATTTATAGAGGAAAACTTAAATTAGAAAAATCAATAAATCCAGTAACTGTTAGGAATAAAAATACAGAATGGAAAGTAAAAGATAAAATCATACAGAGTGAACATCCACCTAAAACTTCAAGTGTATTTTTACATGGAGATAAAGAAATAAATATAGCACCATTTAAAATAATTTCTGAAGATGATCCTAATAGGAAAATCTTAGAACAAAATAATTTCAGTAATGCACATTTAATAACTATAGGACAACAGTTAAATAGAATAGAAGATACTATTAAAGAAAGTAAAATAGTAAAAATTGAAAAAGAAGTTAAAGATAAAAAACTTAAATCACATGTTTTTAAACCTTTCGAAGTTTCTAAAACAGGACAAAAAGAAATAAAATCCAAAGATTCAGATTTTGTTAAAGCAATTAAAGAACAATTAAGTAAAATTGAATCTTCTTCTGGGTCAAAACAGGTAGTACCAGAAACACCCCAGTCTAGAGATTCTAAAACCATTAGTATAGTTACCCAAGAACAGGAATCAGAATCAGTTGAGGATTCTCAACCTGAATCTGAAGATATAGAAACCTTTAGTAAAGCTTTAGAGCCACAGATAAATCGTTTAACACATAATCAATCTATAGTACCTAGAATGTCTGCCCCAGACTTAGGTATAGCAGATAGACCAAATGTGTTAACACAATATAAATATAATGCCTCCTCAGTTTATGAATGGAACATAGATACCCTATCAGAATATAATATCCTGAGTCTTCTTCAACAAATGACTATGGCTGCCAATGCCTATAGAACCCAAACAGGAACTTCAGATAGAACTATAGCTGAACTCCTTATAGCTGGATTCACAGGACAACTTAAAGGTTGGTGGGATAACCATCTCACTGATGAACAACATTTAGAAATTTTAAATGCTGTAAAAACGTATGAGGATGGAATACCTATTTTAGATGAATCTGGTGATACTATTCAAGATGCAGTGGCATCACTAATCTTGACTATATCACTTCATTTTATAGGTGATCCTACTCATTTAAAGGATAAAAATGCAGAATTACTAAGTAACCTTAGATGCAAGAAACTTAGTGATTTTCAATTCTATAAAACAACTTTCTTAACTAGGATAATGCTTAGAGAAGATTCCAACCAGGCTTTCTGGAAGGAAAAATTCTTAGCAGGATTACCCTTCTTCCTTGGTGAGAAAGTTAGAAACCATATAAAACAGGAATTTGGAAACCCTATTCCTTATAACCTATTGACCTATGGACAACTGTTTAGTATAGTTCAAAAAGAAGGATTAAAGCTTTGTCAAGATATAAAACTTCAAAAATCATTAAAATATGAAATGAGAAAAACTAAACAAGAACTAGGATCTTTCTGCAAACAATTTGATTATGGTATAACACAGAAACATAAAGATTGTAATGGACAGTGTTCTACTACAAGAAAATATAAAAAACCTTATAGAAAATATCACAAAAAGAGTTATAAGAAGAAACTTGATAAGGATGATTATTATAAAAAACAAAAACCTTATAAACCATATAAATATAGAAAACCTAGTAGAAAACCTTATAAACAAAAAGATAAAAAATTCACATCATATAAAGACTTAACATGTTATAAATGTGGAAGAAAAGGACACACCTCAAGATTTTGTAAATTTGATAAAAAATTACAAGAATTAAATTTAGAAGAATCTATAATAAATAAAATTCACGAATTATATTTAGATTATTCAGATTCTGAAGAATATTCAGATTCTGAAGAACTAAATCAAATAGATGATATAGGATCAGAGTCAAGTTCTGACTATGGTAGTAAATCATTAAATGTATTAACTAAAGAACAAGAATCTATATTAGAAGCAATAAAATATATAAGTGACCCTAAAATTCAAGAAAAAATGTTAAATAAAATATTAGAAGATGATAAACCTAAAAATTCTATGTTACCCAGCACTAGTAAACAAACATATGATTTAACTACAATATTAAATAAAAATAAAACAATAAAAAATAAACCAACTATAAATGATTTACAAAAAGAAATTAAAGAAATTAAATTAGAATTAAAAGAATTAAAAAACAAACAAGAACATGATTCACAGATAATAAAATCTTTAATGAACTCAACCTCTTCTTCTGATGAAGAAGTTGGAGAAAATATTGAACAAATAGATGATAAAGAAACTGATAATGAAATTAGTTTAATTAATAAAGATAAAATTTCAGATAATTTAATTTTTATGTTGCATGAGATAACATCTAGAAAATATTTGATAAAAATAAAATTAAAATTTTCAGATAATTATAATATAGAAACTATTGCATTATTCGATACTGGAGCTGATTTAAACTGCATTAAACCTAGTTTAGTACCAAAAAGATTTTGGCATGAAACTAATGAAAGTTTATCTGCAGCAAATAAATCTAAATTAAATATACTTGGTAAAGCAGAAGCATCAATTATAGATAATAATTTAGAAATAAAGAATATATTCATTTTAACTAACATTCATCATATGGTAATCTTAGGAACGCCATTTATGAATTTAATTACACCTTATTCAGTAAAAGATGATAGTATAAGTTTTAAAGTAAGAAAACAAAAGATAATTTTCCCATTTTTAGAAAAACCTAAAAAGAGGAATTTAAATCTTTTAAAGGCACATTCAATAAATGAGTTACAGATAAATGCACTTATAAAAGCAAAGTCTGAGCAACTTTGTAATTTAAAGAATAACTATCATTTACAAAAAATAAATGAACAGTTAAACAATAAATTTACACAAGAAAAAATTAATAAATTAAAATCTCAAATAGAAAAAGATTTGTGTGCTGATATTCCAAATGCATTTTGGAACAGAAAGCAACACATGGTTGATTTACCTTATGAAATAGGCTTTGATGAAAAGTCTATTACAACCAAAGCTAGGCCCATTCAGATGTCGCCTGATTTAATTGAATTCTGCAAAAAGGAAATAAATGATTTAGAAAATAAAGGATTAATAACTAAATCTAGAAGCCCTTGGTCTTGTGCTGCATTCTATGTAAACAAGGCCTCTGAAATAGAAAGAGGTGCACCTAGATTAGTAATAAATTATAAACCTTTAAATAAAGCTTTAAAATGGATTAGGTATCCTATTCCAAATAAAAAAGATTTATTAGGAAGATTATATAAAGCAAATGTTTTTAGTAAATTTGATATGAAATCTGGTTTTTGGCAAATTCAGATTAACCCTAAAGATAGGTATAAGACTGCATTCACTGTTCCATTTGGACAGTATGAATGGAATGTTATGCCTTTTGGTTTAAAGAATGCACCCTCTGAGTTTCAGAGAGTGATGAATGACATTTTTAACCCTTACACTAAATTTTGTATTGTTTATATTGATGATGTTTTAATTTATTCAACAACTATAGAAGAACATTTTAAACACTTAAAAACATTTTTTATGGTAATAAAACATAATGGTTTAGTATTAAGTAAAACGAAGATGTCTCTGTTTCAGACTAAGATTAGGTTCTTAGGACACTATATAGAACAGGGAATTATAGAACCTATAGAAAGGAACTTAGCTTTTGGAGATAAGTTTCCTGACCAAATAGTTAATAAAGCCCAGTTACAAAGATTTTTAGGTTGTTTGAATTACGTCATAGAATTCTTTCCCAACCTAAATAGGACTATTAAACCTTTGCATGATAGGTTAAAGAAAAACCCAGGCCCATGGACTGAGATCCACTCTGGCATAGTTAGACAGGTTAAAACCCTAGTTAAAACTATTCCTTGCCTGCATATAGCTGATCCCTTAGCCTCCAAAATAGTTGAGACTGATGCATCAGATATAGGTTTTGGTGGGATTTTAAAACAGGTTAAAGAGGGTAGAGAAGCCATAGTCCAATTTTATTCAGGACATTGGAGTCCAACCCAATTAAATTATTCAACTATAAAGAAAGAGATTTTGAGCATTGTTTTATGCATTTCAAAATTTCAATCTGATTTATTGAATCAAAAGTTTTTATTAAGAATTGATTGTAAAAGTGCTAAAGATGTTTTACAAAAAGATGTTAAAAACCTTGCCTCAAAACAAATTTTTGCTAGATGGCAAGCTATTTTAAGTATTTTTGATTTTGATATTGAATTTATTAAAGGAGAAAATAACAGTTTACCTGATTTCCTTACTCGTGAATTCCTTCTCAGGAATCATGGGGAGAAAGAAGAAAAACGCCAGTAAAGAAACCCTTAAAGATGACTCTCCTAAAGCTCTATCTGATCATTCAGATAGTATCCTAAACCCTAAACCTATTAAGTCTTGGGCTGATGCTGTCCAAGAGGAAGATAAAGCCAATATTGAGAAATGGGTCTCCCAGCTGGCCCAATCTCCTGAGGTAATTAAAGCACTATTAAAGATGGGACACGAACCTCCTCCAGGGGTTCCAGGTAGTGATTCCTTGATCCCTTATTTAAAAAATAAAATTGAGATAGGAGAATCTTCTTCTCCAAAAACCCTATCTCAGAATGTTTCTAAAACTGAGTTGAATATTTCAAAACCTTCAACTCAAATTGTTTCTACAAATTTTCCATTAAAATATAAATCGTTTTGGTTCAATAAAAATTTTTGGTTTACAGAGTTGATTCCTGATTTTGGGACTGCTCAGCAGAACCCATGGTCTATTATTGAATCTGTTTACCCTAAAGGATGGTTTTTTAAACCTAAAGAATCCTCAAAACCCCAAGAATATTATCTTCATATTCTGGTGGATTCTGGATCTTTGTTCTTAAAGCACAACTATAACCAACAAGATAAGGCAGTCATTGCCTATTCTTCCTTCAAAATAAAGAAAATTCTCCATCCTTCTGAATGGGGAAAACCTTTGCACATCCCTGTGCAATTTAAAACCCTTCCTTCCTTATCCTGTTGTTCTTCTTATAACTATTGGGATTATATTGAAGCCTGGACCAAAGCCTTGTTTTTTCAGAACCCTGGTAAAACACATTCCTGGCTTATTTATTGTGAGAACAACATAAAGACCAATAACCTTCCATCCTGGTTTGTTGATTGGTGGCATTATTGTGGAAATGATGAAAGAACTCTTCCACCAGATGTACTAATAGCATTCCAGTATTTTAAAGCCAACTTAAACCCTTCAACTTTTGAGAGGAATTTTCCTCCTCTGCTTCTTTTTTGTCTAAAGTTCAATATACCTTGGGTATATCAGTGGTATTTTGACTATTCTTATCAGTCAGGTACCAGTATCCCTGTTATATTGAGGAAATCTAAAGTCAAGTGGTGGTCTGCCTTTCGCAACTCTACCACTATTGAAACAGTTAAAGCATGGCTCCTTAAGAGAAACCATGATGGTCTTGACCCAAGACTACAGGTCTCCTTTGGTGCCCAAAGAGCCCAAAATATTGCCCTTCTTGCAGCTGCAAAGACTGCAGAAGAATATAAAGTCTTAATGGAACAGATGGTTGGGTCTCTTCCCTCAACATCTGAGCCCGTTAAGCCCAGTAGAACCTGCTCTGCTGGATCTTCAACTAAAGCCCATTCTAAAGTCTCTAAAGCTCAATCCAGAAAGAAGAAATCTCTTTCCTCTTCCTCGGATTCTTCTACATCATCCATGACGTCATCCTCCACCGAGACATCTGACTCGGATTACTGTCCCAGTAATGAAGATGATTGCTATGGTATATTGTCCCCCATCAGAGTGAAAAGTAAAGGTAAAAAAGAAAAAGAAAAAGAGAAAAAGAATAAAGAAAAAGAAAAAGAGAAAAGTAAAGAAAAAGAGAAAAATAAAGAAAAGAAAGAAAAGAAAAAAGATAAAGAAAAAAGAAAAGAAAAAGAAAAAAGAAAAGAAAAAGAAAAGAAAAATAAAGAAAAGAAAAGAGAAAAGAAAAATAAAAAGATAATTGAATCAGAAGTTGAATCTGATTCAAGTTCATCTGGTTCATCCGATTAAAGGCAGGAGAAACCTCATTTCTCCACTCAGGTTGTTTAAAGTCAATAAAGGCGGTGCCCACTGACAAGATACTGTTCATCCACAGTATTCACCAGAGGGAATCCAACAGTAAAGTCAGAAGAACTGTTCATCCACAGTTCCTCACAGTAAAGCCAACAGTACCAGACAGGGTACTATTCATCCACAGTTCCGGACGCGTGAAGGTACAGTAAAAGCAAATAGTAACGACAGGTTACTATTCACCTACAGTGCCAAAGCATGTGACAAGAACAGTGAGATTTTAAAGTCTCTGTCTATTTATTGAAGCTGATTCTGAAGGTGAAAGGAATCCGAAATACTTCTCTCTCAACTCAGAAGCCATTGAAGGACCTTAACCTTAGTCTTAAGCTTTCTTCTTCCTTTCCTCCTTCACCTATATTTCTACCATCTCTGTATCCCATTCCTTATTGATCTCCTTATATTTAAGGTAGTTTATAATTTATATTTCATAACTTATATTTTATAATCTGTATTCTGTTTTAAAGTTTATATTCTGTATTGTATTCTGTTTTCACTTATTTAAATAAATTTAAGTTTTTTATATCTCTTCTGTCATTCATTTATAAGTATGCTCTGTTCTAGTTCTTGCAAGCAAAAAACGAGCAAGTTGAGCTTGATCTGGAACTAAAACATCAGAAATATATTGCACTACTTACAGACTGAAAAGGACCTCTAATTCTATCCTTTTCTGTCTCTCTTCTCCCTCTATTCAGCGCTGTATATTTATACGGGATCCGTATATCTATACCAGACATAGTATAATTAGGAATACTAAAAGATATAGACATAAGAGTGTGTATTGATTAAAATATTCTAGATCTAAGATACAATATTAACTTAATCTTTAAAATGGTATATAAGGCTGGAAACCCAAATATAAATTGGAGCAACGTCAGACTTGCACTTGTCTGAAGTCCTCCTCTGTACCGGGTATGAAACAACGCCGCCGTACCTTTTAAAAGATTATATTTTATTTATATGTTGTTTATATTCTGTTTATATATTTTATTATTATTATTTATGTTTTTAATATATTCTTTTATATTGTCATATTGCATAATTAAGGAGTCTTTAACACTTGAGGCCGGAAACGGTTCTGTGATACTGAATGTAATCGATATCCTTAATTCATCATACTTATTGCTTATCATCATGTTTGTTTATATCTTTGTTATTTATGCTTAATTATTTTATTGTTTTTATTAATTCTTTTAAAGTTATTTTATCCCCTGTAAACGGTCCCTTTGTTTTTGTTGGTATCAGAGCCATCTTCTTTTAGGGGTGGTAGTAGATAGATATAGAACTGTTTCCATAGTTAAATCTTTGATTTATAGATCTAGAAGTGGACTTAGTGTTGTCTAGGTATTGGATATGCAGTAAGACCCGTGTTAGCCGACGGACAGGCATTTAGGGCAGTAAGTCAGTGGTCGCTACCAAAATCAACATTAATAAACTTTAAAAATCTATTTTTCAAATATTTAAAAATGGAACCTTTTCTGTGTAAATCTGCTAGTACAACTAAAACGGATAGTTCTGAGTCATCAGAAGTTAAAAGGATAGTTAACAGAAATGAAGTAATTCTAGAAGATTTTAATAAAGCAATTGATAATTGGGTAATACCAAAGATAGATAAAGAACAGATTTATAAGATACCAAAATTAAATATATTTAAAAACGATTATATAATTAAAGCTGAAGAAAGAGATGTACAGTTAAGTAAACCTTTTGAAAAGATAACTTTACTTTCTGCAGAATCTATAAAACATCATAAAGCTAAAAAATACAAGTATATAATGCAGCCAAAACTAGGAGAAACTAAATTTTTACAAACAGATCTAAGTAAAGCTAATACAGTAATTCCTAGGACTATTCAGTGGAAAGATATTAGTCTCCCTGATGAATGGGTCTTAGAGGATGCTGTTCCTCTCCCAGAACCAAAAACTACAGTTAAGCCCAATATAGAACTTAGTAAAATTGAACAGTATGAAGACGGTAAAGTTAAATTAAAATTCAGTAGACATAGTGTAAGCAGTAGATATTCAGACTCTTCGTCATCTATTTCAACAGTAGACTTAGGAAGAGCCTCACAATTACCTTCTGTTATATATGCTTCATATAAAGAAAATGAGCCTAAACCTGTTTTGCAAACAGTAGTAAAGCCTAGGTATTCTACGTCAGATATACCTGAATCTAGTAATAAATTAAAAGGTGTAGATTATAGTACAACAGTTCCACACTTATATTATAATCCAACAGGAACAATGAACCCTTTGGAACCAAACCCTAATTATAATCAACCTCAGAATATAGAACATTCACCTTCTCCACCTATGTCACCTACAGCTTCCTTCATGACAGGAAATGTAGAAAGCATAGATAGAGAATTAAATGTAATTAATAAAGAATTTGTTTTTGATTATGATAAATTAAATAAAGAATTGACAGCAATTAAAAATAAAGATAAATTAGAAAATGTAATAAAAAAGGTAAAAGATCTTGAATCAGTTAAAGAAGAATATGTTGACTTTATAAAATATTATGAAGTCAATATGAAATTCTTTGATTGGTTTAAAAGAATTTATAGAGGAAAACTTAAATTAGAAAAATCAATAAATCCAGTAACTGTTAGGAATAAAAATACAGAATGGAAAGTAAAAGATAAAATCATACAGAGTGAACATCCACCTAAAACTTCAAGTGTATTTTTACATGGAGATAAAGAAATAAATATAGCACCATTTAAAATAATTTCTGAAGATGATCCTAATAGGAAAATCTTAGAACAAAATAATTTCAGTAATGCACATTTAATAACTATAGGACAACAGTTAAATAGAATAGAAGATACTATTAAAGAAAGTAAAATAGTAAAAATTGAAAAAGAAGTTAAAGATAAAAAACTTAAATCACATGTTTTTAAACCTTTCGAAGTTTCTAAAACAGGACAAAAAGAAATAAAATCCAAAGATTCAGATTTTGTTAAAGCAATTAAAGAACAATTAAGTAAAATTGAATCTTCTTCTGGGTCAAAACAGGTAGTACCAGTAACACCCCAGTCTAGAGATTCTAAAACCATTAGTATAGTTACCCAAGAACAGGAATCAGAATCAGTTGAGGATTCTCAACCTGAATCTGAAGATATAGAAACCTTTAGTAAAGCTTTAGAGCCACAGATAAATCGTTTAACACATAATCAATCTATAGTACCTAGAATGTCTGCCCCAGACTTAGGTATAGCAGATAGACCAAATGTGTTAACACAATATAAATATAATGCCTCCTCAGTTTATGAATGGAACATAGATACCCTATCAGAATATAATATCCTGAGTCTTCTTCAACAAATGACTATGGCTGCCAATGCCTATAGAACCCAAACAGGAACTTCAGATAGAACTATAGCTGAACTCCTTATAGCTGGATTCACAGGACAACTTAAAGGTTGGTGGGATAACCATCTCACTGATGAACAACATTTAGAAATTTTAAATGCTGTAAAAACGTATGAGGATGGAATACCTATTTTAGATGAATCTGGTGATACTATTCAAGATGCAGTGGCATCACTAATCTTGACTATATCACTTCATTTTATAGGTGATCCTACTCATTTAAAGGATAAAAATGCAGAATTACTAAGTAACCTTAGATGCAAGAAACTTAGTGATTTTCAATTCTATAAAACAACTTTCTTAACTAGGATAATGCTTAGAGAAGATTCCAACCAGGCTTTCTGGAAGGAAAAATTCTTAGCAGGATTACCCTTCTTCCTTGGTGAGAAAATTAGAAACCATATAAAACAGGAATTTGGAAACCCTATTCCTTATAACCAATTGACCTATGGACAACTGTTTAGTATAGTTCAAAAAGAAGGATTAAAGCTTTGTCAAGATATAAAACTTCAAAAATCATTAAAATATGAAATGAGAAAAACTAAACAAGAACTAGGATCTTTCTGTAAACAATTTGATTATGGTATAATACAGAAACATAAAGATTGTAATGGACAGTGTTCTACTACAAGAAAATATAAAAAACCTTATAGAAAATATCACAAAAAGAGTTATAAGAAGAAACTTGATAAGGATGATTATTATAAAAACAAAAACCTTATAAACCATATAAATATAGAAAACCTAGTAGAAAACCTTATAAACAAAAAGATAAAAAATTCACATCATATAAAGACTTAACATGTTATAAATGTGGAAGAAAAGGACACACCTCAAGATTTTGTAAATTTGATAAAAAATTACAAGAATTAAATTTAGAAGAATCTATAATAAATAAAATTCACGAATTATATTTAGATTATTCAGATTCTGAAGAATATTCAGATTCTGAAGAACTAAATCAAATAGATGATATAGGATCAGAGTCAAGTTCTGACTATGGTAGTAAATCATTAAATGTATTAACTAAAGAACAAGAATCTATATTAGAAGCAATAAAATATATAAGTGACCCTAAAATTCAAGAAAAAATGTTAAATAAAATATTAGAAGATGATAAACCTAAAAATTCTATGTTACCCAGCACTAGTAAACAAACATATGATTTAACTACAATATTAAATAAAAATAAAACAATAAAAAATAAACCAACTATAAATGATTTACAAAAAGAAATTAAAGAAATTAAATTAGAATTAAAAGAATTAAAAAACAAACAAGAACATGATTCACAGATAATAAAATCTTTAATGAACTCAACCTCTTCTTCTGATGAAGAAGTTGGAGAAAATATTGAACAAATAGATGATAAAGAAACTGATAATGAAATTAGTTTAATTAATAAAGATAAAATTTCAGATAATTTAATTTTTATGTTGCATGAGATAACATCTAGAAAATATTTGATAAAAATAAAATTAAAATTTTCAGATAATTATAATATAGAAACTATTGCATTATTCGATACTGGAGCTGATTTAAACTGCATTAAACCTAGTTTAGTACCAAAAAGATTTTGGCATGAAACTAATGAAAGTTTATCTGCAGCAAATAAATCTAAATTAAATATACTTGGTAAAGCAGAAGCATCAATTATAGATAATAATTTAGAAATAAAGAATATATTCATTTTAACTAACATTCATCATATGGTAATCTTAGGAACGCCATTTATGAATTTAATTACACCTTATTCAGTAAAAGATGATAGTATAAGTTTTAAAGTAAGAAAACAAAAGATAATTTTCCCATTTTTAGAAAAACCTAAAAAGAGGAATTTAAATCTTTTAAAGGCACATTCAATAAATGAGTTACAGATAAATGCACTTATAAAAGCAAAGTCTGAGCAACTTTGTAATTTAAAGAATAACTATCATTTACAAAAAATAAATGAACAGTTAAACAATAAATTTACACAAGAAAAAATTAATAAATTAAAATCTCAAATAGAAAAAGATTTGTGTGCTGATATTCCAAATGCATTTTGGAACAGAAAGCAACACATGGTTGATTTACCTTATGAAATAGGCTTTGATGAAAAGTCTATTACAACCAAAGCTAGGCCCATTCAGATGTCGCCTGATTTAATTGAATTCTGCAAAAAGGAAATAAATGATTTAGAAAATAAAGGATTAATAACTAAATCTAGAAGCCCTTGGTCTTGTGCTGCATTCTATGTAAACAAGGCCTCTGAAATAGAAAGAGGTGCACCTAGATTAGTAATAAATTATAAACCTTTAAATAAAGCTTTAAAATGGATTAGGTATCCTATTCCAAATAAAAAAGATTTATTAGGAAGATTATATAAAGCAAATGTTTTTAGTAAATTTGATATGAAATCTGGTTTTTGGCAAATTCAGATTAACCCTAAAGATAGGTATAAGACTGCATTCACTGTTCCATTTGGACAGTATGAATGGAATGTTATGCCTTTTGGTTTAAAGAATGCACCCTCTGAGTTTCAGAGAGTGATGAATGACATTTTTAACCCTTACACTAAATTTTGTATTGTTTATATTGATGATGTTTTAATTTATTCAACAACTATAGAAGAACATTTTAAACACTTAAAAACATTTTTTATGGTAATAAAACATAATGGTTTAGTATTAAGTAAAACGAAGATGTCTCTGTTTCAGACTAAGATTAGGTTCTTAGGACACTATATAGAACAGGGAATTATAGAACCTATAGAAAGGAACTTAGCTTTTGGAGATAAGTTTCCTGACCAAATAGTTAATAAAGCCCAGTTACAAAGATTTTTAGGTTGTTTGAATTACGTCATAGAATTCTTTCCCAACCTAAATAGGACTATTAAACCTTTGCATGATAGGTTAAAGAAAAACCCAGGCCCATGGACTGAGATCCACTCTGGCATAGTTAGACAGGTTAAAACCCTAGTTAAAACTATTCCTTGCCTGCATATAGCTGATCCCTTAGCCTCCAAAATAGTTGAGACTGATGCATCAGATATAGGTTTTGGTGGGATTTTAAAACAGGTTAAAGAGGGTAGAGAAGCCATAGTCCAATTTTATTCAGGACATTGGAGTCCAACCCAATTAAATTATTCAACTATAAAGAAAGAGATTTTGAGCATTGTTTTATGCATTTCAAAATTTCAATCTGATTTATTGAATCAAAAGTTTTTATTAAGAATTGATTGTAAAAGTGCTAAAGATGTTTTACAAAAAGATGTTAAAAACCTTGCCTCAAAACAAATTTTTGCTAGATGGCAAGCTATTTTAAGTATTTTTGATTTTGATATTGAATTTATTAAAGGAGAAAATAACAGTTTACCTGATTTCCTTACTCGTGAATTCCTTCTCAGGAATCATGGGGAGAAAGAAGAAAAACGCCAGTAAAGAAACCCTTAAAGATGACTCTCCTAAAGCTCTATCTGATCATTCAGATAGTATCCTAAACCCTAAACCTATTAAGTCTTGGGCTGATGCTGTCCAAGAGGAAGATAAAGCCAATATTGAGAAATGGGTCTCCCAGCTGGCCCAATCTCCTGAGGTAATTAAAGCACTATTAAAGATGGGACACGAACCTCCTCCAGGGGTTCCAGGTAGTGATTCCTTGATCCCTTATTTAAAAAATAAAATTGAGATAGGAGAATCTTCTTCTCCAAAAACCCTATCTCAGAATGTTTCTAAAACTGAGTTGAATATTTCAAAACCTTCAACTCAAATTGTTTCTACAAATTTTCCATTAAAATATAAATCGTTTTGGTTCAATAAAAATTTTTGGTTTACAGAGTTGATTCCTGATTTTGGGACTGCTCAGCAGAACCCATGGTCTATTATTGAATCTGTTTACCCTAAAGGATGGTTTTTTAAACCTAAAGAATCCTCAAAACCCCAAGAATATTATCTTCATATTCTGGTGGATTCTGGATCTTTGTTCTTAAAGCACAACTATAACCAACAAGATAAGGCAGTCATTGCCTATTCTTCCTTCAAAATAAAGAAAATTCTCCATCCTTCTGAATGGGGAAAACCTTTGCACATCCCTGTGCAATTTAAAACCCTTCCTTCCTTATCCTGTTGTTCTTCTTATAACTATTGGGATTATATTGAAGCCTGGACCAAAGCCTTGTTTTTTCAGAACCCTGGTAAAACACATTCCTGGCTTATTTATTGTGAGAACAACATAAAGACCAATAACCTTCCATCCTGGTTTGTTGATTGGTGGCATTATTGTGGAAATGATGAAAGAACTCTTCCACCAGATGTACTAATAGCATTCCAGTATTTTAAAGCCAACTTAAACCCTTCAACTTTTGAGAGGAATTTTCCTCCTCTGCTTCTTTTTTGTCTAAAGTTCAATATACCTTGGGTATATCAGTGGTATTTTGACTATTCTTATCAGTCAGGTACCAGTATCCCTGTTATATTGAGGAAATCTAAAGTCAAGTGGTGGTCTGCCTTTCGCAACTCTACCACTATTGAAACAGTTAAAGCATGGCTCCTTAAGAGAAACCATGATGGTCTTGACCCAAGACTACAGGTCTCCTTTGGTGCCCAAAGAGCCCAAAATATTGCCCTTCTTGCAGCTGCAAAGACTGCAGAAGAATATAAAGTCTTAATGGAACAGATGGTTGGGTCTCTTCCCTCAACATCTGAGCCCGTTAAGCCCAGTAGAACCTGCTCTGCTGGATCTTCAACTAAAGCCCATTCTAAAGTCTCTAAAGCTCAATCCAGAAAGAAGAAATCTCTTTCCTCTTCCTCGGATTCTTCTACATCATCCATGACGTCATCCTCCACCGAGACATCTGACTCGGATTACTGTCCCAGTAATGAAGATGATTGCTATGGTATATTGTCCCCCATCAGAGTGAAAAGTAAAGGTAAAAAAGAAAAAGAAA
This sequence comes from Garcia nutans, assembly GCA_947685225.1. Classification (NCBI taxonomy): domain Eukaryota; kingdom Viridiplantae; phylum Streptophyta; class Magnoliopsida; order Malpighiales; family Euphorbiaceae; genus Garcia; species Garcia nutans. The sequence continues at coordinate 12,863,496 of CANTUV010000045.1, forward strand.
AAGAGAAAAAGAATAAAGAAAAAGAAAAAGAGAAAAGTAAAGAAAAAGAGAAAAATAAAGAAAAGAAAGAAAAGAAAAAAGATAAAGAAAAAAGAAAAGAAAAAGAAAAAAGAAAAGAAAAAGAAAAGAAAAATAAAGAAAAGAAAAGAGAAAAGAAAAATAAAAAGATAATTGAATCAGAAGTTGAATCTGATTCAAGTTCATCTGGTTCATCCGATTAAAGGCAGGAGAAACCTCATTTCTCCACTCAGGTTGTTTAAAGTCAATAAAGGCGGTGCCCACTGACAAGATACTGTTCATCCACAGTATTCACCAGAGGGAATCCAACAGTAAAGTCAGAAGAACTGTTCATCCACAGTTCCTCACAGTAAAGCCAACAGTACCAGACAGGGTACTATTCATCCACAGTTCCGGACGCGTGAAGGTACAGTAAAAGCAAATAGTAACGACAGGTTACTATTCACCTACAGTGCCAAAGCATGTGACAAGAACAGTGAGATTTTAAAGTCTCTGTCTATTTATTGAAGCTGATTCTGAAGGTGAAAGGAATCCGAAATACTTCTCTCTCAACTCAGAAGCCATTGAAGGACCTTAACCTTAGTCTTAAGCTTTCTTCTTCCTTTCCTCCTTCACCTATATTTCTACCATCTCTGTATCCCATTCCTTATTGATCTCCTTATATTTAAGGTAGTTTATAATTTATATTTCATAACTTATATTTTATAATCTGTATTCTGTTTTAAAGTTTATATTCTGTATTGTATTCTGTTTTCACTTATTTAAATAAATTTAAGTTTTTTATATCTCTTCTGTCATTCATTTATAAGTATGCTCTGTTCTAGTTCTTGCAAGCAAAAAACGAGCAAGTTGAGCTTGATCTGGAACTAAAACATCAGAAATATATTGCACTACTTACAGACTGAAAAGGACCTCTAATTCTATCCTTTTCTGTCTCTCTTCTCCCTCTATTCAGCGCTGTATATTTATACGGGATCCGTATATCTATACCAGACATAGTATAATTAGGAATACTAAAAGATATAGACATAAGAGTGTGTATTGATTAAAATATTCTAGATCTAAGATACAATATTAACTTAATCTTTAAAATGGTATATAAGGCTGGAAACCCAAATATAAATTGGAGCAACGTCAGACTTGCACTTGTCTGAAGTCCTCCTCTGTACCGGGTATGAAACAACGCCGCCGTACCTTTTAAAAGATTATATTTTATTTATATGTTGTTTATATTCTGTTTATATATTTTATTATTATTATTTATGTTTTTAATATATTCTTTTATATTGTCATATTGCATAATTAAGGAGTCTTTAACACTTGAGGCCGGAAACGGTTCTGTGATACTGAATGTAATCGATATCCTTAATTCATCATACTTATTGCTTATCATCATGTTTGTTTATATCTTTGTTATTTATGCTTAATTATTTTATTGTTTTTATTAATTCTTTTAAAGTTATTTTATCCCCTGTAAACGGTCCCTTTGTTTTTGTTGGTATCAGAGCCATCTTCTTTTAGGGGTGGTAGTAGATAGATATAGAACTGTTTCCATAGTTAAATCTTTGATTTATAGATCTAGAAGTGGACTTAGTGTTGTCTAGGTATTGGATATGCAGTAAGACCCGTGTTAGCCGACGGACAGGCATTTAGGGCAGTAAGTCAGTGGTCGCTACCAAAATCAACATTAATAAACTTTAAAAATCTATTTTTCAAATATTTAAAAATGGAACCTTTTCTGTGTAAATCTGCTAGTACAACTAAAACGGATAGTTCTGAGTCATCAGAAGTTAAAAGGATAGTTAACAGAAATGAAGTAATTCTAGAAGATTTTAATAAAGCAATTGATAATTGGGTAATACCAAAGATAGATAAAGAACAGATTTATAAGATACCAAAATTAAATATATTTAAAAACGATTATATAATTAAAGCTGAAGAAAGAGATGTACAGTTAAGTAAACCTTTTGAAAAGATAACTTTACTTTCTGCAGAATCTATAAAACATCATAAAGCTAAAAAATACAAGTATATAATGCAGCCAAAACTAGGAGAAACTAAATTTTTACAAACAGATCTAAGTAAAGCTAATACAGTAATTCCTAGGACTATTCAGTGGAAAGATATTAGTCTCCCTGATGAATGGGTCTTAGAGGATGCTGTTCCTCTCCCAGAACCAAAAACTACAGTTAAGCCCAATATAGAACTTAGTAAAATTGAACAGTATGAAGACGGTAAAGTTAAATTAAAATTCAGTAGACATAGTGTAAGCAGTAGATATTCAGACTCTTCGTCATCTATTTCAACAGTAGACTTAGGAAGAGCCTCACAATTACCTTCTGTTATATATGCTTCATATAAAGAAAATGAGCCTAAACCTGTTTTGCAAACAGTAGTAAAGCCTAGGTATTCTACGTCAGATATACCTGAATCTAGTAATAAATTAAAAGGTGTAGATTATAGTACAACAGTTCCACACTTATATTATAATCCAACAGGAACAATGAACCCTTTGGAACCAAACCCTAATTATAATCAACCTCAGAATATAGAACATTCACCTTCTCCACCTATGTCACCTACAGCTTCCTTCATGACAGGAAATGTAGAAAGCATAGATAGAGAATTAAATGTAATTAATAAAGAATTTGTTTTTGATTATGATAAATTAAATAAAGAATTGACAGCAATTAAAAATAAAGATAAATTAGAAAATGTAATAAAAAAGGTAAAAGATCTTGAATCAGTTAAAGAAGAATATGTTGACTTTATAAAATATTATGAAGTCAATATGAAATTCTTTGATTGGTTTAAAAGAATTTATAGAGGAAAACTTAAATTAGAAAAATCAATAAATCCAGTAACTGTTAGGAATAAAAATACAGAATGGAAAGTAAAAGATAAAATCATACAGAGTGAACATCCACCTAAAACTTCAAGTGTATTTTTACATGGAGATAAAGAAATAAATATAGCACCATTTAAAATAATTTCTGAAGATGATCCTAATAGGAAAATCTTAGAACAAAATAATTTCAGTAATGCACATTTAATAACTATAGGACAACAGTTAAATAGAATAGAAGATACTATTAAAGAAAGTAAAATAGTAAAAATTGAAAAAGAAGTTAAAGATAAAAAACTTAAATCACATGTTTTTAAACCTTTCGAAGTTTCTAAAACAGGACAAAAAGAAATAAAATCCAAAGATTCAGATTTTGTTAAAGCAATTAAAGAACAATTAAGTAAAATTGAATCTTCTTCTGGGTCAAAACAGGTAGTACCAGTAACACCCCAGTCTAGAGATTCTAAAACCATTAGTATAGTTACCCAAGAACAGGAATCAGAATCAGTTGAGGATTCTCAACCTGAATCTGAAGATATAGAAACCTTTAGTAAAGCTTTAGAGCCACAGATAAATCGTTTAACACATAATCAATCTATAGTACCTAGAATGTCTGCCCCAGACTTAGGTATAGCAGATAGACCAAATGTGTTAACACAATATAAATATAATGCCTCCTCAGTTTATGAATGGAACATAGATACCCTATCAGAATATAATATCCTGAGTCTTCTTCAACAAATGACTATGGCTGCCAATGCCTATAGAACCCAAACAGGAACTTCAGATAGAACTATAGCTGAACTCCTTATAGCTGGATTCACAGGACAACTTAAAGGTTGGTGGGATAACCATCTCACTGATGAACAACATTTAGAAATTTTAAATGCTGTAAAAACGTATGAGGATGGAATACCTATTTTAGATGAATCTGGTGATACTATTCAAGATGCAGTGGCATCACTAATCTTGACTATATCACTTCATTTTATAGGTGATCCTACTCATTTAAAGGATAAAAATGCAGAATTACTAAGTAACCTTAGATGCAAGAAACTTAGTGATTTTCAATTCTATAAAACAACTTTCTTAACTAGGATAATGCTTAGAGAAGATTCCAACCAGGCTTTCTGGAAGGAAAAATTCTTAGCAGGATTACCCTTCTTCCTTGGTGAGAAAGTTAGAAACCATATAAAACAGGAATTTGGAAACCCTATTCCTTATAACCTATTGACCTATGGACAACTGTTTAGTATAGTTCAAAAAGAAGGATTAAAGCTTTGTCAAGATATAAAACTTCAAAAATCATTAAAATATGAAATGAGAAAAACTAAACAAGAACTAGGATCTTTCTGTAAACAATTTGATTATGGTATAACACAGAAACATAAAGATTGTAATGGACAGTGTTCTACTACAAGAAAATATAAAAAACCTTATAGAAAATATCACAAAAAGAGTTATAAGAAGAAACTTGATAAGGATGATTATTATAAAAAACAAAAACCTTATAAACCATATAAATATAGAAAACCTAGTAGAAAACCTTATAAACAAAAAGATAAAAAATTCACATCATATAAAGACTTAACATGTTATAAATGTGGAAGAAAAGGACACACCTCAAGATTTTGTAAATTTGATAAAAAATTACAAGAATTAAATTTAGAAGAATCTATAATAAATAAAATTCACGAATTATATTTAGATTATTCAGATTCTGAAGAATATTCAGATTCTGAAGAACTAAATCAAATAGATGATATAGGATCAGAGTCAAGTTCTGACTATGGTAGTAAATCATTAAATGTATTAACTAAAGAACAAGAATCTATATTAGAAGCAATAAAATATATAAGTGACCCTAAAATTCAAGAAAAAATGTTAAATAAAATATTAGAAGATGATAAACCTAAAAATTCTATGTTACCCAGCACTAGTAAACAAACATATGATTTAACTACAATATTAAATAAAAATAAAACAATAAAAAATAAACCAACTATAAATGATTTACAAAAAGAAATTAAAGAAATTAAATTAGAATTAAAAGAATTAAAAAACAAACAAGAACATGATTCACAGATAATAAAATCTTTAATGAACTCAACCTCTTCTTCTGATGAAGAAGTTGGAGAAAATATTGAACAAATAGATGATAAAGAAACTGATAATGAAATTAGTTTAATTAATAAAGATAAAATTTCAGATAATTTAATTTTTATGTTGCATGAGATAACATCTAGAAAATATTTGATAAAAATAAAATTAAAATTTTCAGATAATTATAATATAGAAACTATTGCATTATTCGATACTGGAGCTGATTTAAACTGCATTAAACCTAGTTTAGTACCAAAAAGATTTTGGCATGAAACTAATGAAAGTTTATCTGCAGCAAATAAATCTAAATTAAATATACTTGGTAAAGCAGAAGCATCAATTATAGATAATAATTTAGAAATAAAGAATATATTCATTTTAACTAACATTCATCATATGGTAATCTTAGGAACGCCATTTATGAATTTAATTACACCTTATTCAGTAAAAGATGATAGTATAAGTTTTAAAGTAAGAAAACAAAAGATAATTTTCCCATTTTTAGAAAAACCTAAAAAGAGGAATTTAAATCTTTTAAAGGCACATTCAATAAATGAGTTACAGATAAATGCACTTATAAAAGCAAAGTCTGAGCAACTTTGTAATTTAAAGAATAACTATCATTTACAAAAAATAAATGAACAGTTAAACAATAAATTTACACAAGATAAAATTAATAAATTAAAATCTCAAATAGAAAAAGATTTGTGTGCTGATATTCCAAATGCATTTTGGAACAGAAAGCAACACATGGTTGATTTACCTTATGAGATAGGCTTTGATGAAAAGTCTATTACAACCAAAGCTAGGCCCATTCAGATGTCGCCTGATTTAATTGAATTTTGCAAAAAGGAAATAAATGATTTAGAAAATAAAGGATTAATAACTAAATCTAGAAGCCCTTGGTCTTGTGCTGCATTCTATGTAAACAAGGCCTCTGAAATAGAAAGAGGTGCACCTAGATTAGTAATAAATTATAAACCTTTAAATAAAGCTTTAAAATGGATTAGGTATCCTATTCCAAATAAAAAAGATTTATTAGGAAGATTATATAAAGCAAATGTTTTTAGTAAATTTGATATGAAATCTGGTTTTTGGCAAATTCAGATTAACCCTAAAGATAGGTATAAGACTGCATTCACTGTTCCATTTGGACAGTATGAATGGAATGTTATGCCTTTTGGTTTAAAGAATGCACCCTCTGAGTTTCAGAGAGTGATGAATGACATTTTTAACCCTTACACTAAATTTTGTATTGTTTATATTGATGATGTTTTAATTTATTCAACAACTATAGAAGAACATTTTAAACACTTAAAAACATTTTTTATGGTAATAAAACATAATGGTTTAGTATTAAGTAAAACGAAGATGTCTCTGTTTCAGACTAAGATTAGGTTCTTAGGACACTATATAGAACAGGGAATTATAGAACCTATAGAAAGGAACTTAGCTTTTGGAGATAAGTTTCCTGACCAAATAGTTAATAAAGCCCAGTTACAAAGATTTTTAGGTTGTTTGAATTACGTCATAGAATTCTTTCCCAACCTAAATAGGACTATTAAACCTTTGCATGATAGGTTAAAGAAAAACCCAGGCCCATGGACTGAGATCCACTCTGGCATAGTTAGACAGGTTAAAACCCTAGTTAAAACTATTCCTTGCCTGCATATAGCTGATCCCTTAGCCTCCAAAATAGTTGAGACTGATGCATCAGATATAGGTTTTGGTGGGATTTTAAAACAGGTTAAAGAGGGTAGAGAAGCCATAGTCCAATTTTATTCAGGACATTGGAGTCCAACCCAATTAAATTATTCAACTATAAAGAAAGAGATTTTGAGCATTGTTTTATGCATTTCAAAATTTCAATCTGATTTATTGAATCAAAAGTTTTTATTAAGAATTGATTGTAAAAGTGCTAAAGATGTTTTACAAAAAGATGTTAAAAACCTTGCCTCAAAACAAATTTTTGCTAGATGGCAAGCTATTTTAAGTATTTTTGATTTTGATATTGAATTTATTAAAGGAGAAAATAACAGTTTACCTGATTTCCTTACTCGTGAATTCCTTCTCAGGAATCATGGGGAGAAAGAAGAAAAACGCCAGTAAAGAAACCCTTAAAGATGACTCTCCTAAAGCTCTATCTGATCATTCAGATAGTATCCTAAACCCTAAACCTATTAAGTCTTGGGCTGATGCTGTCCAAGAGGAAGATAAAGCCAATATTGAGAAATGGGTCTCCCAGCTGGCCCAATCTCCTGAGGTAATTAAAGCACTATTAAAGATGGGACACGAACCTCCTCCAGGGGTTCCAGGTAGTGATTCCTTGATCCCTTATTTAAAAAATAAAATTGAGATAGGAGAATCTTCTTCTCCAAAAACCCTATCTCAGAATGTTTCTAAAACTGAGTTGAATATTTCAAAACCTTCAACTCAAATTGTTTCTACAAATTTTCCATTAAAATATAAATCGTTTTGGTTCAATAAAAATTTTTGGTTTACAGAGTTGATTCCTGATTTTGGGACTGCTCAGCAGAACCCATGGTCTATTATTGAATCTGTTTACCCTAAAGGATGGTTTTTTAAACCTAAAGAATCCTCAAAACCCCAAGAATATTATCTTCATATTCTGGTGGATTCTGGATCTTTGTTCTTAAAGCACAACTATAACCAACAAGATAAGGCAGTCATTGCCTATTCTTCCTTCAAAATAAAGAAAATTCTCCATCCTTCTGAATGGGGAAAACCTTTGCACATCCCTGTGCAATTTAAAACCCTTCCTTCCTTATCCTGTTGTTCTTCTTATAACTATTGGGATTATATTGAAGCCTGGACCAAAGCCTTGTTTTTTCAGAACCCTGGTAAAACACATTCCTGGCTTATTTATTGTGAGAACAACATAAAGACCAATAACCTTCCATCCTGGTTTGTTGATTGGTGGCATTATTGTGGAAATGATGAAAGAACTCTTCCACCAGATGTACTAATAGCATTCCAGTATTTTAAAGCCAACTTAAACCCTTCAACTTTTGAGAGGAATTTTCCTCCTCTGCTTCTTTTTTGTCTAAAGTTCAATATACCTTGGGTATATCAGTGGTATTTTGACTATTCTTATCAGTCAGGTACCAGTATCCCTGTTATATTGAGGAAATCTAAAGTCAAGTGGTGGTCTGCCTTTCGCAACTCTACCACTATTGAAACAGTTAAAGCATGGCTCCTTAAGAGAAACCATGATGGTCTTGACCCAAGACTACAGGTCTCCTTTGGTGCCCAAAGAGCCCAAAATATTGCCCTTCTTGCAGCTGCAAAGACTGCAGAAGAATATAAAGTCTTAATGGAACAGATGGTTGGGTCTCTTCCCTCAACATCTGAGCCCGTTAAGCCCAGTAGAACCTGCTCTGCTGGATCTTCAACTAAAGCCCATTCTAAAGTCTCTAAAGCTCAATCCAGAAAGAAGAAATCTCTTTCCTCTTCCTCGGATTCTTCTACATCATCCATGACGTCATCCTCCACCGAGACATCTGACTCGGATTACTGTCCCAGTAATGAAGATGATTGCTATGGTATATTGTCCCCCATCAGAGTGAAAAGTAAAGGTAAAAAAGAAAAAGAAAAAGAGAAAAAGAATAAAGAAAAAGAAAAAGAGAAAAGTAAAGAAAAAGAGAAAAATAAAGAAAAGAAAGAAAAGAAAAAAGATAAAGAAAAAAGAAAAGAAAAAGAAAAAAGAAAAGAAAAAGAAAAGAAAAATAAAGAAAAGAAAAGAGAAAAGAAAAATAAAAAGATAATTGAATCAGAAGTTGAATCTGATTCAAGTTCATCTGGTTCATCCGATTAAAGGCAGGAGAAACCTCATTTCTCCACTCAGGTTGTTTAAAGTCAATAAAGGCGGTGCCCACTGACAAGATACTGTTCATCCACAGTATTCACCAGAGGGAATCCAACAGTAAAGTCAGAAGAACTGTTCATCCACAGTTCCTCACAGTAAAGCCAACAGTACCAGACAGGGTACTATTCATCCACAGTTCCGGACGCGTGAAGGTACAGTAAAAGCAAATAGTAACGACAGGTTACTATTCACCTACAGTGCCAAAGCATGTGACAAGAACAGTGAGATTTTAAAGTCTCTGTCTATTTATTGAAGCTGATTCTGAAGGTGAAAGGAATCCGAAATACTTCTCTCTCAACTCAGAAGCCATTGAAGGACCTTAACCTTAGTCTTAAGCTTTCTTCTTCCTTTCCTCCTTCACCTATATTTCTACCATCTCTGTATCCCATTCCTTATTGATCTCCTTATATTTAAGGTAGTTTATAATTTATATTTCATAACTTATATTTTATAATCTGTATTCTGTTTTAAAGTTTATATTCTGTATTGTATTCTGTTTTCACTTATTTAAATAAATTTAAGTTTTTTATATCTCTTCTGTCATTCATTTATAAGTATGCTCTGTTCTAGTTCTTGCAAGCAAAAAACGAGCAAGTTGAGCTTGATCTGGAACTAAAACATCAGAAATATATTGCACTACTTACAGACTGAAAAGGACCTCTAATTCTATCCTTTTCTGTCTCTCTTCTCCCTCTATTCAGCGCTGTATATTTATACGGGATCCGTATATCTATACCAGACATAGTATAATTAGGAATACTAAAAGATATAGACATAAGAGTGTGTATTGATTAAAATATTCTAGATCTAAGATACAATATTAACTTAATCTTTAAAATGGTATATAAGGCTGGAAACCCAAATATAAATTGGAGCAACGTCAGACTTGCACTTGTCTGAAGTCCTCCTCTGTACCGGGTATGAAACAACGCCGCCGTACCTTTTAAAAGATTATATTTTATTTATATGTTGTTTATATTCTGTTTATATATTATTATTATTATTTATGTTTTTAATATATTCTTTTATATTCTGCTTAATATTGTCATATTGCATAATTAAGGAGTCTTTAACACTTGAGGCCGGAAACGGTTCTGTGATACTGAATGTAATCGATATCCTTAATTCATCATACTTATTGCTTATCATCATGTTTGTTTATATCTTTGTTATTTATGCTTAATTATTTTATTGTTTTTATTAATTCTTTTAAAGTTATTTTATCCCCTGTAAACGGTCCCTTTGTTTTTGTTGGTATCAGAGCCATCTTCTTTTAGGGGTGGTAGTAGATAGATATAGAACTGTTTCCATAGTTAAATCTTTGATTTATAGATCTAGAAGTGGACTTAGTGTTGTCTAGGTATTGGATATGCAGTAAGACCCGTGTTAGCCGACGGACAGGCATTTAGGGCAGTAAGTCAGTGGTCGCTACCAAAATCAACATTAATAAACTTTAAAAATCTATTTTTCAAATATTTAAAAATGGAACCTTTTCTGTGTAAATCTGCTAGTACAACTAAAACGGATAGTTCTGAGTCATCAGAAGTTAAAAGGATAGTTAACAGAAATGAAGTAATTCTAGAAGATTTTAATAAAGCAATTGATAATTGGGTAATACCAAAGATAGATAAAGAACAGATTTATAAGATACCAAAATTAAATATATTTAAAAACGATTATATAATTAAAGCTGAAGAAAGAGATGTACAGTTAAGTAAACCTTTTGAAAAGATAACTTTACTTTCTGCAGAATCTATAAAACATCATAAAGCTAAAAAATACAAGTATATACATATAGGATTAGTACAAATAGGTATAAAACCTTTAACTAGAGAAGGATTAAATACTAGTATTCTGGCAGTTGTCAGAGATGCTAGGTTTGTAAATTTTAATGACTCACTTTTAGGAACTATAGAAACCAGTCTGAGTAGCGGTCCAATCTCATTTGACTGCTTCCCAGATATTACAATATCATTAAATGATCCAAATATATTAAAAAGTGTAGTTTTAGAAATTAAAACACATAATTATAAAATGCTTGAAGGATCTATTCCTGTAGCATTAATGTATAAAATAAATTATAAAGCTATGATGTCTGCTTTTGCTACAAAATATATAATGCAGCCAAAACTAGGAGAAACTAAATTTTTACAAACAGATCTAAGTAAAGCTAATACAGTAATTCCTAGGACTATTCAGTGGAAAGATATTAGTCTCCCTGATGAATGGGTCTTAGAGGATGCTGTTCCTCTCCCAGAACCAAAAACTACAGTTAAGCCCAATATAGAACTTAGTAAAATCGAACAGTATGAAGACGGTAAAGTTAAATTAAAATTCAGTAGACATAGTGTAAGCAGTAGATATTCAGACTCTTCGTCATCTATTTCAACAGTAGACTTAGGAAGAGCCTCACAATTACCTTCTGTTATATATGCTTCATATAAAGAAAATGAGCCTAAACCTGTTTTGCAAACAGTAGTAAAGCCTAGGTATTCTACGTCAGATATACCTGAATCTAGTAATAAATTAAAAGGTGTAGATTATAGTACAACAGTTCCACACTTATATTATAATCCAACAGGAACAATGAACCCTTTGGAACCAAACCCTAATTATAATCAACCTCAGAATATAGAACATTCACCTTCTCCACCTATGTCACCTACAGCTTCCTTCATGACAGGAAATGTAGAAAGCATAGATAGAGAATTAAATGTAATTAATAAAGAATTTGTTTTTGATTATGATAAATTAAATAAAGAATTGACAGCAATTAAAAATAAAGATAAATTAGAAAATGTAATAAAAAAGGTAAAAGATCTTGAATCAGTTAAAGAAGAATATGTTGACTTTATAAAATATTATGAAGTCAATATGAAATTCTTTGATTGGTTTAAAAGAATTTATAGAGGAAAACTTAAATTAGAAAAATCAATAAATCCAGTAACTGTTAGGAATAAAAATACAGAATGGAAAGTAAAAGATAAAATCATACAGAGTGAACATCCACCTAAAACTTCAAGTGTATTTTTACATGGAGATAAAGAAATAAATATAGCACCATTTAAAATAATTTCTGAAGATGATCCTAATAGGAAAATCTTAGAACAAAATAATTTCAGTAATGCACATTTAATAACTATAGGACAACAGTTAAATAGAATAGAAGATACTATTAAAGAAAGTAAAATAGTAAAAATTGAAAAAGAAGTTAAAGATAAAAAACTTAAATCACATGTTTTTAAACCTTTCGAAGTTTCTAAAACAGGACAAAAAGAAATAAAATCCAAAGATTCAGATTTTGTTAAAGCAATTAAAGAACAATTAAGTAAAATTGAATCTTCTTCTGGGTCAAAACAGGTAGTACCAGTAACACCCCAGTCTAGAGATTCTAAAACCATTAGTATAGTTACCCAAGAACAGGAATCAGAATCAGTTGAGGATTCTCAACCTGAATCTGAAGATATAGAAACCTTTAGTAAAGCTTTAGAGCCACAGATAAATCGTTTAACACATAATCAATCTATAGTACCTAGAATGTCTGCCCCAGACTTAGGTATAGCAGATAGACCAAATGTGTTAACACAATATAAATATAATGCCTCCTCAGTTTATGAATGGAACATAGATACCCTATCAGAATATAATATCCTGAGTCTTCTTCAACAAATGACTATGGCTGCCAATGCCTATAGAACCCAAACAGGAACTTCAGATAGAACTATAGCTGAACTCCTTATAGCTGGATTCACAGGACAACTTAAAGGTTGGTGGGATAACCATCTCACTGATGAACAACATTTAGAAATTTTAAATGCTGTAAAAACGTATGAGGATGGAATACCTATTTTAGATGAATCTGGTGATACTATTCAAGATGCAGTGGCATCACTAATCTTGACTATATCACTTCATTTTATAGGTGATCCTACTCATTTAAAGGATAAAAATGCAGAATTACTAAGTAACCTTAGATGCAAGAAACTTAGTGATTTTCAATTCTATAAAACAACTTTCTTAACTAGGATAATGCTTAGAGAAGATTCCAACCAGGCTTTCTGGAAGGAAAAATTCTTAGCAGGATTACCCTTCTTCCTTGGTGAGAAAGTTAGAAACCATATAAAACAGGAATTTGGAAACCCTATTCCTTATAACCTATTGACCTATGGACAACTGTTTAGTATAGTTCAAAAAGAAGGATTAAAGCTTTGTCAAGATATAAAACTTCAAAAATCATTAAAATATGAAATGAGAAAAACTAAACAAGAACTAGGATCTTTCTGCAAACAATTTGATTATGGTATAACACAGAAACATAAAGATTGTAATGGACAGTGTTCTACTACAAGAAAATATAAAAAACCTTATAGAAAATATCACAAAAAGAGTTATAAGAAGAAACTTGATAAGGATGATTATTATAAAAAACAAAAACCTTATAAACCATATAAATATAGAAAACCTAGTAGAAAACCTTATAAACAAAAAGATAAAAAATTCACATCATATAAAGACTTAACATGTTATAAATGTGGAAGAAAAGGACACACCTCAAGATTTTGTAAATTTGATAAAAAATTACAAGAATTAAATTTAGAAGAATCTATAATAAATAAAATTCACGAATTATATTTAGATTATTCAGATTCTGAAGAATATTCAGATTCTGAAGAACTAAATCAAATAGATGATATAGGATCAGAGTCAAGTTCTGACTATGGTAGTAAATCATTAAATGTATTAACTAAAGAACAAGAATCTATATTAGAAGCAATAAAATATATAAGTGACCCTAAAATTCAAGAAAAAATGTTAAATAAAATATTAGAAGATGATAAACCTAAAAATTCTATGTTACCCAGCACTAGTAAACAAACATATGATTTAACTACAATATTAAATAAAAATAAAACAATAAAAAATAAACCAACTATAAATGATTTACAAAAAGAAATTAAAGAAATTAAATTAGAATTAAAAGAATTAAAAAACAAACAAGAACATGATTCACAGATAATAAAATCTTTAATGAACTCAACCTCTTCTTCTGATGAAGAAGTTGGAGAAAATATTGAACAAATAGATGATAAAGAAACTGATAATGAAATTAGTTTAATTAATAAAGATAAAATTTCAGATAATTTAATTTTTATGTTGCATGAGATAACATCTAGAAAATATTTGATAAAAATAAAATTAAAATTTTCAGATAATTATAATATAGAAACTATTGCATTATTCGATACTGGAGCTGATTTAAACTGCATTAAACCTAGTTTAGTACCAAAAAGATTTTGGCATGAAACTAATGAAAGTTTATCTGCAGCAAATAAATCTAAATTAAATATACTTGGTAAAGCAGAAGCATCAATTATAGATAATAATTTAGAAATAAAGAATATATTCATTTTAACTAACATTCATCATATGGTAATCTTAGGAACGCCATTTATGAATTTAATTACACCTTATTCAGTAAAAGATGATAGTATAAGTTTTAAAGTAAGAAAACAAAAGATAATTTTCCCATTTTTAGAAAAACCTAAAAAGAGGAATTTAAATCTTTTAAAGGCACATTCAATAAATGAGTTACAGATAAATGCACTTATAAAAGCAAAGTCTGAGCAACTTTGTAATTTAAAGAATAACTATCATTTACAAAAAATAAATGAACAGTTAAACAATAAATTTACACAAGAAAAAATTAATAAATTAAAATCTCAAATAGAAAAAGATTTGTGTGCTGATATTCCAAATGCATTTTGGAACAGAAAGCAACACATGGTTGATTTACCTTATGAAATAGGCTTTGATGAAAAGTCTATTACAACCAAAGCTAGGCCCATTCAGATGTCGCCTGATTTAATTGAATTTTGCAAAAAGGAAATAAATGATTTAGAAAATAAAGGATTAATAACTAAATCTAGAAGCCCTTGGTCTTGTGCTGCATTCTATGTAAACAAGGCCTCTGAAATAGAAAGAGGTGCACCTAGATTAGTAATAAATTATAAACCTTTAAATAAAGCTTTAAAATGGATTAGGTATCCTATTCCAAATAAAAAAGATTTATTAGGAAGATTATATAAAGCAAATGTTTTTAGTAAATTTGATATGAAATCTGGTTTTTGGCAAATTCAGATTAACCCTAAAGATAGGTATAAGACTGCATTCACTGTTCCATTTGGACAGTATGAATGGAATGTTATGCCTTTTGGTTTAAAGAATGCACCCTCTGAGTTTCAGAGAGTGATGAATGACATTTTTAACCCTTACACTAAATTTTGTATTGTTTATATTGATGATGTTTTAATTTATTCAACAACTATAGAAGAACATTTTAAACACTTAAAAACATTTTTTATGGTAATAAAACATAATGGTTTAGTATTAAGTAAAACGAAGATGTCTCTGTTTCAGACTAAGATTAGGTTCTTAGGACACTATATAGAACAGGGAATTATAGAACCTATAGAAAGGAACTTAGCTTTTGGAGATAAGTTTCCTGACCAAATAGTTAATAAAGCCCAGTTACAAAGATTTTTAGGTTGTTTGAATTACGTCATAGAATTCTTTCCCAACCTAAATAGGACTATTAAACCTTTGCATGATAGGTTAAAGAAAAACCCAGGCCCATGGACTGAGATCCACTCTGGCATAGTTAGACAGGTTAAAACCCTAGTTAAAACTATTCCTTGCCTGCATATAGCTGATCCCTTAGCCTCCAAAATAGTTGAGACTGATGCATCAGATATAGGTTTTGGTGGGATTTTAAAACAAGTTAAAGAGGGTAGAGAAGCCATAGTCCAATTTTATTCAGGACATTGGAGTCCAACCCAATTAAATTATTCAACTATAAAGAAAGAGATTTTGAGCATTGTTTTATGCATTTCAAAATTTCAATCTTATTTATTGAATCAAAAGTTTTTATTAAGAATTGATTGTAAAAGTGCTAAAGATGTTTTACAAAAAGATGTTAAAAACCTTGCCTCAAAACAAATTTTTGCTAGATGGCAAGCTATTTTAAGTATTTTTGATTTTGATATTGAATTTATTAAAGGAGAAAATAACAGTTTACCTGATTTCCTTACTCGTGAATTCCTTCTCAGGAATCATGGGGAGAAAGAAGAAAAATGCCAGTAAAGAAACCCTTAAAGATGACTCTCCTAAAGCTCTATCTGATCATTCAGATAGTATCCTAAACCCTAAACCTATTAAGTCTTGGGCTGATGCTGTCCAAGAGGAAGATAAAGCCAATATTGAGAAATGGGTCTCCCAGCTGGCCCAATCTCCTGAGGTAATTAAAGCACTATTAAAGATGGGACACGAACCTCCTCCAGGGGTTCCAGGTAGTGATTCCTTGATCCCTTATTTAAAAAATAAAATTGAGATAGGAGAATCTTCTTCTCCAAAAACCCTATCTCAGAATGTTTCTAAAACTGAGTTGAATATTTCAAAACCTTCAACTCAAATTGTTTCTACAAATTTTCCATTAAAATATAAATCGTTTTGGTTCAATAAAAATTTTTGGTTTACAGAGTTGATTCCTGATTTTGGGACTGCTCAGCAGAACCCATGGTCTATTATTGAATCTGTTTACCCTAAAGGATGGTTTTTTAAACCTAAAGAATCCTCAAAACCCCAAGAATATTATCTTCATATTCTGGTGGATTCTGGATCTTTGTTCTTAAAGCACAACTATAACCAACAAGATAAGGCAGTCATTGCCTATTCTTCCTTCAAAATAAAGAAAATTCTCCATCCTTCTGAATGGGGAAAACCTTTGCACATCCCTGTGCAATTTAAAACCCTTCCTTCCTTATCCTGTTGTTCTTCTTATAACTATTGGGATTATATTGAAGCCTGGACCAAAGCCTTGTTTTTTCAGAACCCTGGTAAAACACATTCCTGGCTTATTTATTGTGAGAACAACATAAAGACCAATAACCTTCCATCCTGGTTTGTTGATTGGTGGCATTATTGTGGAAATGATGAAAGAACTCTTCCACCAGATGTACTAATAGCATTCCAGTATTTTAAAGCCAACTTAAACCCCTCAACTTTTGAGAGGAATTTTCCTCCTCTGCTTCTTTTTTGTCTAAAGTTCAATATACCTTGGGTATATCAGTGGTATTTTGACTATTCTTATCAGTCAGGTACCAGTATCCCTGTTATATTGAGGAAATCTAAAGTCAAGTGGTGGTCTGCCTTTCGCAACTCTACCACTATTGAAACAGTTAAAGCATGGCTCCTTAAGAGAAACCATGATGGTCTTGACCCAAGACTACAGGTCTCCTTTGGTGCCCAAAGAGCCCAAAATATTGCCCTTCTTGCAGCTGCAAAGACTGCAGAAGAATATAAAGTCTTAATGGAACAGATGGTTGGGTCTCTTCCCTCAACATCTGAGCCCGTTAAGCCCAGTAGAACCTGCTCTGCTGGATCTTCAACTAAAGCCCATTCTAAAGTCTCTAAAGCTCAATCCAGAAAGAAGAAATCTCTTTCCTCTTCCTCGGATTCTTCTACATCATCCATGACGTCATCCTCCACCGAGACATCTGACTCGGATTACTGTCCCAGTAATGAAGATGATTGCTATGGTGTATTGTCCCCCATCAGAGTAAAAAGTAAAGGTAAAAAGAAAAAGAATAAAGAAAAAGAAAGAGAAAAAGAAAAAGAGAAAAAGATTAAAGAAAAAGAAAAAGAAAAAGAAAAAGAGAAAAAAGACAAAAGAAAAGAAAAGAAAGATAAAGAAAAGAAAAAAGAAAAAGAAAAAAGAAAAGATAAAGAAAAGAAAAAAGAAAAGAAAAATAAAAAGATAATCGAATCAGAAGTTGAATCTGATTCAAGTTCATATGGTTCGTCCGATTAAAGGCAGGAGAAACCTCATTTCTCCACTCAGGTTGTTTAAAGTCAATAAAGGCGGTGCCCACTGACAAGATACTGTTCATCCACAGTATTCACCAGAGGGAATCCAACAGTAAAGTCAGAAGAACTGTTCATCCACAGTTCCTCACAGTAAAGCCAACAGTACCAGACAGGGTACTATTCATCCACAGTTCCGGACGCGTGAAGGTACAGTAAAAGCAAATAGTAACGACAGGTTACTATTCACCTACAGTGCCAAAGCATGTGACAAGAACAGTGAGATTTTAAAGTCTCTGTCTATTTATTGAAGCTGATTCTGAAGGTGAAAGGAATCCGAAATACTTCTCTCTCAACTCAGAAGCCATTGAAGGACCTTAACCTTAGTCTTAAGCTTTCTTCTTCCTTTCCTCCTTCACCTATATTTCTACCATCTCTGTATCCCATTCCTTATTGATCTCCTTATATTTAAGGTAGTTTATAATTTATATTTCATAACTTATATTTTATAATCTGTATTCTGTTTTAAAGTTTATATTCTGTATTGTATTCTGTTTTCACTTATTTAAATAAATTTAAGTTTTTTATATCTCTTCTGTCATTCATTTATAAGTATGCTCTGTTCTAGTTCTTGCAAGCAAAAAACGAGCAAGTTGAGCTTGATCTGGAACTAAAACATCAGAAATATATTGCACTACTTACAGACTGAAAAGGACCTCTAATTCTATCCTTTTCTGTCTCTCTTCTCCCTCTATTCAGCGCTGTATATTTATACGGGATCCGTATATCTATACCAGACATAGTATAATTAGGAATACTAAAAGATATAGACATAAGAGTGTGTATTGATTAAAATATTCTAGATCTAAGATACAATATTAACTTAATCTTTAAAATGGTATATAAGGCTGGAAACCCAAATATAAATTGGAGCAACGTCAGACTTGCACTTGTCTGAAGTCCTCCTCTGTACCGGGTATGAAACAACGCCGCCGTACCTTTTAAAAGATTATATTTTATTTATATGTTGTTTATATTCTGTTTATATATTTTATCACTCAGATAGTATTTTGAACCCTAAACCCATAAAGTCATGGGCAGATGCTGTCCAAAAAGAGAATGATAAAGCTAAAATGGATTTATGGGTCTCTCAGCTGGCCCAATCTCCAGAGGTCCTTAAAGTTCTTGAAAAGATGGGATGATAAAATATATAAACAGAATATAAACAACATATAAATATAAGGTTCAAAATACTATCTGAGTGATAAAATATATAAACAGAATATAAACAACATATAAATAAAATATAATCTTTTAAAAGGTACGGCGGCGTTGTTTCATACCCGGTACAGAGGAGGACTTCAGACAAGTGCAAGTCTGACGTTGCTCCAATTTATATTTGGGTTTCCAGCCTTATATACCATTTTAAAGATTAAGTTAATATTGTATCTTAGATCTAGAATATTTTAATCAATACACACTCTTATGTCTATATCTTTTAGTATTCCTAATTATACTATGTCTGGTATAGATATACGGATCCCGTATAAATATACAGCGCTGAATAGAGGGAGAAGAGAGACAGAAAAGGATAGAATTAGAGGTCCTTTTCAGTCTGTAAGTAGTGCAATATATTTCTGATGTTTTAGTTCCAGATCAAGCTCAACTTGCTCGTTTTTTGCTTGCAAGAACTAGAACAGAGCATACTTATAAATGAATGACAGAAGAGATATAAAAAACTTAAATTTATTTAAATAAGTGAAAACAGAATACAATACAGAATATAAACTTTAAAACAGAATACAGATTATAAAATATAAGTTATGAAATATAAATTATAAACTACCTTAAATATAAAGAGATCAATAAGGAATGGGATACAGAGATGGTAGAAATATAGGTGAAGGAGGAAAGGAAGAAGAAAGCTTAAGACTAAGGTTAAGGTCCTTCAATGGCTTCTGAGTTGAGAGAGAAGTATTTCGGATTCCTTTCACCTTCAGAATCAGCTTCAATAAATAGACAGAGACTTTAAAATCTCACTGTTCTTGTCACATGCTTTGGCACTGTAGGTGAATAGTAACCTGTCGTTACTATTTGCTTTTACTGTACCTTCACGCGTCCGGAACTGTGGATGAATAGTACCCTGTCTGGTACTGTTGGCTTTACTGTGAGGAACTGTGGATGAACAGTTCTTCTGACTTTACTGTTGGATTCCCTCTGGTGAATACTGTGGATGAACAGTATCTTGTCAGTGGGCACCGCCTTTATTGACTTTAAACAACCTGAGTGGAGAAATGAGGTTTCTCCTGCCTTTAATCGGACGAACCATATGAACTTGAATCAGATTCAACTTCTGATTCGATTATCTTTTTATTTTTCTTTTCTTTTTTCTTTTCTTTATCTTTTCTTTTTTCTTTTTCTTTTTTCTTTTCTTTATCTTTCTTTTCTTTTCTTTTGTCTTTTTTCTCTTTTTCTTTTTCTTTTTCTTTTTCTTTAATCTTTTTCTCTTTTTCTTTTTCTCTTTCTTTTTCTTTATTCTTTTTCTTTTTACCTTTACTTTTTACTCTGATGGGGGACAATACACCATAGCAATCATCTTCATTACTGGGACAGTAATCCGAGTCAGATGTCTCGGTGGAGGATGACGTCATGGATGATGTAGAAGAATCCGAGGAAGAGGAAAGAGATTTCTTCTTTCTGGATTGAGCTTTAGAGACTTTAGAATGGGCTTTAGTTGAAGATCCAGCAGAGCAGGTTCTACTGGGCTTAACGGGCTCAGATGTTGAGGGAAGAGACCCAACCATCTGTTCCATTAAGACTTTATATTCTTCTGCAGTCTTTGCAGCTGCAAGAAGGGCAATATTTTGGGCTCTTTGGGCACCAAAGGAGACCTGTAGTCTTGGGTCAAGACCATCATGGTTTCTCTTAAGGAGCCATGCTTTAACTGTTTCAATAGTGGTAGAGTTGCGAAAGGCAGACCACCACTTGACTTTAGATTTCCTCAATATAACAGGGATACTGGTACCTGACTGATAAGAATAGTCAAAATACCACTGATATACCCAAGGTATATTGAACTTTAGACAAAAAAGAAGCAGAGGAGGAAAATTCCTCTCAAAAGTTGAGGGGTTTAAGTTGGCTTTAAAATACTGGAATGCTATTAGTACATCTGGTGGAAGAGTTCTTTCATCATTTCCACAATAATGCCACCAATCAACAAACCAGGATGGAAGGTTATTGGTCTTTATGTTGTTCTCACAATAAATAAGCCAGGAATGTGTTTTACCAGGGTTCTGAAAAAACAAGGCTTTGGTCCAGGCTTCAATATAATCCCAATAGTTATAAGAAGAACAACAGGATAAGGAAGGAAGGGTTTTAAATTGCACAGGGATGTGCAAAGGTTTTCCCCATTCAGAAGGATGGAGAATTTTCTTTATTTTGAAGGAAGAATAGGCAATGACTGCCTTATCTTGTTGGTTATAGTTGTGCTTTAAGAACAAAGATCCAGAATCCACCAGAATATGAAGATAATATTCTTGGGGTTTTGAGGATTCTTTAGGTTTAAAAAACCATCCTTTAGGGTAAACAGATTCAATAATAGACCATGGGTTCTGCTGAGCAGTCCCAAAATCAGGAATCAACTCTGTAAACCAAAAATTTTTATTGAACCAAAACGATTTATATTTTAATGGAAAATTTGTAGAAACAATTTGAGTTGAAGGTTTTGAAATATTCAACTCAGTTTTAGAAACATTCTGAGATAGGGTTTTTGGAGAAGAAGATTCTCCTATC
The DNA here is from genome assembly GCA_947685225.1 of Garcia nutans. Taxonomy (NCBI): domain Eukaryota; kingdom Viridiplantae; phylum Streptophyta; class Magnoliopsida; order Malpighiales; family Euphorbiaceae; genus Garcia; species Garcia nutans. The sequence continues at coordinate 12,884,999 of CANTUV010000045.1, forward strand.
TCAATTTTATTTTTTAAATAAGGGATCAAGGAATCACTACCTGGAACCCCTGGAGGAGGTTCGTGTCCCATCTTTAATAGTGCTTTAATTACCTCAGGAGATTGGGCCAGCTGGGAGACCCATTTCTCAATATTGGCTTTATCTTCCTCTTGGACAGCATCAGCCCAAGACTTAATAGGTTTAGGGTTTAGGATACTATCTGAATGATCAGATAGAGCTTTAGGAGAGTCATCTTTAAGGGTTTCTTTACTGGCGTTTTTCTTCTTTCTCCCCATGATTCCTGAGAAGGAATTCACGAGTAAGGAAATCAGGTAAACTGTTATTTTCTCCTTTAATAAATTCAATATCAAAATCAAAAATACTTAAAATAGCTTGCCATCTAGCAAAAATTTGTTTTGAGGCAAGGTTTTTAACATCTTTTTGTAAAACATCTTTAGCACTTTTACAATCAATTCTTAATAAAAACTTTTGATTCAATAAATCAGATTGAAATTTTGAAATGCATAAAACAATGCTCAAAATCTCTTTCTTTATAGTTGAATAATTTAATTGGGTTGGACTCCAATGTCCTGAATAAAATTGGACTATGGCTTCTCTACCCTCTTTAACCTGTTTTAAAATCCCACCAAAACCTATATCTGATGCATCAGTCTCAACTATTTTGGAGGCTAAGGGATCAGCTATATGCAGGCAAGGAATAGTTTTAACTAGGGTTTTAACCTGTCTAACTATGCCAGAGTGGATCTCAGTCCATGGGCCTGGGTTTTTCTTTAACCTATCATGCAAAGGTTTAATAGTCCTATTTAGGTTGGGAAAGAATTCTATGACGTAATTCAAACAACCTAAAAATCTTTGTAACTGGGCTTTATTAACTATTTGGTCAGGAAACTTATCTCCAAAAGCTAAGTTCCTTTCTATAGGTTCTATAATTCCCTGTTCTATATAGTGTCCTAAGAACCTAATCTTAGTCTGAAACAGAGACATCTTCGTTTTACTTAATACTAAACCATTATGTTTTATTACCATAAAAAATGTTTTTAAGTGTTTAAAATGTTCTTCTATAGTTGTTGAATAAATTAAAACATCATCAATATAAACAATACAAAATTTAGTGTAAGGGTTAAAAATGTCATTCATCACTCTCTGAAACTCAGAGGGTGCATTCTTTAAACCAAAAGGCATAACATTCCATTCATACTGTCCAAATGGAACAGTGAATGCAGTCTTATACCTATCTTTAGGGTTAATCTGAATTTGCCAAAAACCAGATTTCATATCAAATTTACTAAAAACATTTGCTTTATATAATCTTCCTAATAAATCTTTTTTATTTGGAATAGGATACCTAATCCATTTTAAAGCTTTATTTAAAGGTTTATAATTTATTACTAATCTAGGTGCACCTCTTTCTATTTCAGAGGCCTTGTTTACATAGAATGCAGCACAAGACCAAGGGCTTCTAGATTTAGTTATTAATCCTTTATTTTCTAAATCATTTATTTCCTTTTTGCAAAATTCAATTAAATCAGGCGACATCTGAATGGGCCTAGCTTTGGTTGTAATAGACTTTTCATCAAAGCCTATTTCATAAGGTAAATCAACCATGTGTTGCTTTCTGTTCCAAAATGCATTTGGAATATCAGCACACAAATCTTTTTCTATTTGAGATTTTAATTTATTAATTTTTTCTTGTGTAAATTTATTGTTTAACTGTTCATTTATTTTTTGTAAATGATAGTTATTCTTTAAATTACAAAGTTGCTCAGACTTTGCTTTTATAAGTGCATTTATCTGTAACTCATTTATTGAATGTGCCTTTAAAAGATTTAAATTCCTCTTTTTAGGTTTTTCTAAAAATGGGAAAATTATCTTTTGTTTTCTTACTTTAAAACTTATACTATCATCTTTTACTGAATAAGGTGTAATTAAATTCATAAATGGCGTTCCTAAGATTACCATATGATGAATGTTAGTTAAAATGAATATATTCTTTATTTCTAAATTATTATCTATAATTGATGCTTCTGCTTTACCAAGTATATTTAATTTAGATTTATTTGCTGCAGATAAACTTTCATTAGTTTCATGCCAAAATCTTTTTGGTACTAAACTAGGTTTAATGCAGTTTAAATCAGCTCCAGTATCGAATAATGCAATAGTTTCTATATTATAATTATCTGAAAATTTTAATTTTATTTTTATCAAATATTTTCTAGATGTTATCTCATGCAACATAAAAATTAAATTATCTGAAATTTTATCTTTATTAATTAAACTAATTTCATTATCAGTTTCTTTATCATCTATTTGTTCAATATTTTCTCCAACTTCTTCATCAGAAGAAGAGGTTGAGTTCATTAAAGATTTTATTATCTGTGAATCATGTTCTTGTTTGTTTTTTAATTCTTTTAATTCTAATTTAATTTCTTTAATTTCTTTTTGTAAATCATTTATAGTTGGTTTATTTTTTATTGTTTTATTTTTATTTAATATTGTAGTTAAATCATATGTTTGTTTACTAGTGCTGGGTAACATAGAATTTTTAGGTTTATCATCTTCTAATATTTTATTTAACATTTTTTCTTGAATTTTAGGGTCACTTATATATTTTATTGCTTCTAATATAGATTCTTGTTCTTTAGTTAATACATTTAATGATTTACTACCATAGTCAGAACTTGACTCTGATCCTATATCATCTATTTGATTTAGTTCTTCAGAATCTGAATATTCTTCAGAATCTGAATAATCTAAATATAATTCGTGAATTTTATTTATTATAGATTCTTCTAAATTTAATTCTTGTAATTTTTTATCAAATTTACAAAATCTTGAGGTGTGTCCTTTTCTTCCACATTTATAACATGTTAAGTCTTTATATGATGTGAATTTTTTATCTTTTTGTTTATAAGGTTTTCTACTAGGTTTTCTATATTTATATGGTTTATAAGGTTTTTGTTTTTTATAATAATCATCCTTATCAAGTTTCTTCTTATAACTCTTTTTGTGATATTTTCTATAAGGTTTTTTATATTTTCTTGTAGTAGAACACTGTCCATTACAATCTTTATGTTTCTGTGTTATACCATAATCAAATTGTTTGCAGAAAGATCCTAGTTCTTGTTTAGTTTTTCTCATTTCATATTTTAATGATTTTTGAAGTTTTATATCTTGACAAAGCTTTAATCCTTCTTTTTGAACTATACTAAACAGTTGTCCATAGGTCAATAGGTTATAAGGAATAGGGTTTCCAAATTCCTGTTTTATATGGTTTCTAACTTTCTCACCAAGGAAGAAGGGTAATCCTGCTAAGAATTTTTCCTTCCAGAAAGCCTGGTTGGAATCTTCTCTAAGCATTATCCTAGTTAAGAAAGTTGTTTTATAGAATTGAAAATCACTAAGTTTCTTGCATCTAAGGTTACTTAGTAATTCTGCATTTTTATCCTTTAAATGAGTAGGATCACCTATAAAATGAAGTGATATAGTCAAGATTAGTGATGCCACTGCATCTTGAATAGTATCACCAGATTCATCTAAAATAGGTATTCCATCCTCACACGTTTTTACAGCATTTAAAATTTCTAAATGTTGTTCATCAGTGAGATGGTTATCCCACCAACCTTTAAGTTGTCCTGTGAATCCAGCTATAAGGAGTTCAGCTATAGTTCTATCTGAAGTTCCTGTTTGGGTTCTATAGGCATTGGCAGCCATAGTCATTTGTTGAAGAAGACTCAGGATATTATATTCTGATAGGGTATCTATGTTCCATTCATAAACTGAGGAGGCATTATATTTATATTGTGTTAACACATTTGGTCTATCTGCTATACCTAAGTCTGGGGCAGACATTCTAGGTACTATAGATTGATTATGTGTTAAACGATTTATCTGTGGCTCTAAAGCTTTACTAAAGGTTTCTATATCTTCAGATTCAGGTTGAGAATCCTCAACTGATTCTGATTCCTGTTCTTGGGTAACTATACTAATGGTTTTAGAATCTCTAGACTGGGGTGTTTCTGGTACTACCTGTTTTGACCCAGAAGAAGATTCAATTTTACTTAATTGTTCTTTAATTGCTTTAACAAAATCTGAATCTTTGGATTTTATTTCTTTTTGTCTTGTTTTAGAAACTTCGAAAGGTTTAAAAACATGTGATTTAAGTTTTTTATCTTTAACTTCTTTTTCAATTTTTACTATTTTACTTTCTTTAATAGTATCTTCTATTCTATTTAACTGTTGTCCTATAGTTATTAAATGTGCATTACTGAAATTATTTTGTTCTAAGATTTTCCTATTAGGATCATCTTCAGAAATTATTTTAAATGGTGCTATATTTATTTCTTTATCTCCATGTAAAAATACACTTGAAGTTTTAGGTGGATGTTCACTCTGTATGATTTTATCTTTTACTTTCCATTCTGTATTTTTATTCCTAACAGTTACTGGATTTATTGATTTTTCTAATTTAAGTTTTCCTCTATAAATTCTTTTAAACCAATCAAAGAATTTCATATTGACTTCATAATATTTTATAAAGTCAACATATTCTTCTTTAACTGATTCAAGATCTTTTACCTTTTTTATTACATTTTCTAATTTATCTTTATTTTTAATTGCTGTCAATTCTTTATTTAATTTATCATAATCAAAAACAAATTCTTTATTAATTACATTTAATTCTCTATCTATGCTTTCTACATTTCCTGTCATGAAGGAAGCTGTAGGTGACATAGGTGGAGAAGGTGAATGTTCTATATTCTGAGGTTGATTATAATTAGGGTTTGGTTCCAAAGGGTTCATTGTTCCTGTTGGATTATAATATAAGTGTGGAACTGTTGTACTATAATCTACACCTTTTAATTTATTACTAGATTCAGGTATATCTGACGTAGAATACCTAGGCTTTACTACTGTTTGCAAAACAGGTTTAGGCTCATTTTCTTTATATGAAGCATATATAACAGAAGGTAATTGTGAGGCTCTTCCTAAGTCTACTGTTGAAATAGATGACGAAGAGTCTGAATATCTACTGCTTACACTATGTCTACTGAATTTTAATTTAACTTTACCGTCTTCATACTGTTCAATTTTACTAAGTTCTATATTGGGCTTAACTGTAGTTTTTGGTTCTGGGAGAGGAACAGCATCCTCTAAGACCCATTCATCAGGGAGACTAATATCTTTCCACTGAATAGTCCTAGGAATTACTGTATTAGCTTTACTTAGATCTGTTTGTAAAAATTTAGTTTCTCCTAGTTTTGGCTGCATTATATACTTTGTAGCAAAAGCAGACATCATAGCTTTATAATTTATTTTATACATTAATGCTACAGGAATAGATCCTTCAAGCATTTTATAATTATGTGTTTTAATTTCTAAAACTACACTTTTTAATATATTTGGATCATTTAATGAAATTGTAATATCTGGGAAGCAGTCAAATGAGATTGGACCGCTACTCAGACTGGTTTCTATAGTTCCTAAAAGTGAGTCATTAAAATTTACAAACCTAGCATCTCTGACAACTGCCAGAATACTAGTATTTAATCCTTCTCTAGTTAAAGGTTTTATACCTATTTGTACTAATCCTATATGTATATACTTGTATTTTTTAGCTTTATGATGTTTTATAGATTCTGCAGAAAGTAAAGTTATCTTTTCAAAAGGTTTACTTAACTGTACATCTCTTTCTTCAGCTTTAATTATATAATCGTTTTTAAATATATTTAATTTTGGTATCTTATAAATCTGTTCTTTATCTATCTTTGGTATTACCCAATTATCAATTGCTTTATTAAAATCTTCTAGAATTACTTCATTTCTGTTAACTATCCTTTTAACTTCTGATGACTCAGAACTATCCGTTTTAGTTGTACTAGCAGATTTACACAGAAAAGGTTCCATTTTTAAATATTTGAAAAATAGATTTTTAAAGTTTATTAATGTTGATTTTGGTAGCGACCACTGACTTACTGCCCTAAATGCCTGTCCGTCGGCTAACACGGGACTTACTGCATATCCAATACCTAGACAAAACTAAGTCCACTTCTAGATCTATAAATCAAAGATTTAACTATGGAAACAGTTCTATATCTATCTACTACCACCCCTAAAAGAAGATGGCTCTGATACCAACAAAAACAAAGGGACCGTTTACAGGGGATAAAATAACTTTAAAAGAATTAATAAAAACAATAAAATAATTAAGCATAAATAACAAAGATATAAACAAACATGATGATAAGCAATAAGTATGATGAATTAAGGATATCGATTACATTCAGTATCACAGAACCGTTTCCGGCCTCAAGTGTTAAAGACTCCTTAATTATGCAATATGACAATATTAAGCAGAATATAAAAGAATATATTAAAAACATAAATAATAATACTAAAATATATAAACAGAATATAAACAACATATAAATAAAATATAATCTTTTAAAAGGTACGGCGGCGTTGTTTCATACCCGGTACAGAGGAGGACTTCAGACAAGTGCAAGTCTGACGTTGCTCCAATTTATATTTGGGTTTCCAGCCTTATATACCATTTTAAAGATTAAGTTAATATTGTATCTTAGATCTAGAATATTTTAATCAATACACACTCTTATGTCTATATCTTTTAGTATTCCTAATTATACTATGTCTGGTATAGATATACGGATCCCGTATAAATATACAGCGCTGAATAGAGGGAGAAGAGAGACAGAAAAGGATAGAATTAGAGGTCCTTTTCAGTCTGTAAGTAGTGCAATATATTTCTGATGTTTTAGTTCCAGATCAAGCTCAACTTGCTCGTTTTTTGCTTGCAAGAACTAGAACAGAGCATACTTATAAATGAATGACAGAAGAGATATAAAAAACTTAAATTTATTTAAATAAGTGAAAACAGAATACAATACAGAATATAAACTTTAAAACAGAATACAGATTATAAAATATAAGTTATGAAATATAAATTATAAACTACCTTAAATATAAGGAGATCAATAAGGAATGGGATACAGAGATGGTAGAAATATAGGTGAAGGAGGAAAGGAAGAAGAAAGCTTAAGACTAAGGTTAAGGTCCTTCAATGGCTTCTGAGTTGAGAGAGAAGTATTTCGGATTCCTTTCACCTTCAGAATCAGCTTCAATAAATAGACAGAGACTTTAAAATCTCACTGTTCTTGTCACATGCTTTGGCACTGTAGGTGAATAGTAACCTGTCGTTACTATTTGCTTTTACTGTACCTTCACGCGTCCGGAACTGTGGATGAATAGTACCCTGTCTGGTACTGTTGGCTTTACTGTGAGGAACTGTGGATGAACAGTTCTTCTGACTTTACTGTTGGATTCCCTCTGGTGAATACTGTGGATGAACAGTATCTTGTCAGTGGGCACCGCCTTTATTGACTTTAAACAACCTGAGTGGAGAAATGAGGTTTCTCCTGCCTTTAATCGGACGAACCATATGAACTTGAATCAGATTCAACTTCTGATTCGATTATCTTTTTATTTTTCTTTTCTCTTTTCTTTTCTTTATTTTTCTTTTCTTTTTCTTTTCTTTTTTCTTTTTCTTTTCTTTTTTCTTTATCTTTTTTCTTTTCTTTCTTTTCTTTATTCTTTTTCTCTTTTTCTTTACTTTTCTCTTTTTCTTTTTCTTTATTCTTTTTCTCTTTTTCTTTTTCTTTTTTACCTTTACTTTTCACTCTGATGGGGGACAATATATCATAGCAATCATCTTCATTACTGGGACAGTAATCCGAGTCAGATGTCTCGGTGGAGGATGACGTCATGGATGATGTAGAAGAATCCGAGGAAGAGGAAAGAGATTTCTTCTTTCTGGATTGAGCTTTAGACACTTTAGAATGGGCTTTAGTTGAAGATCCAGCAGAGCAGGTTCTACTGGGCTTAACGGGCTCAGATGTTGAGGGAAGAGACCCAACCATCTGTTCCATTAAGACTTTATATTCTTCTGCAGTCTTTGCAGCTGCAAGAAGGGCAATATTTTGGGCTCTTTGGGCACCAAAGGAGACCTGTAGTCTTGGGTCAAGACCATCATGGTTTCTCTTAAGGAGCCATGCTTTAACTGTTTCAATAGTGGTAGAGTTGCGAAAGGCAGACCACCACTTGACTTTAGATTTCCTCAATATAACAGGGATACTGGTACCTGACTGATAAGAATAGTCAAAATACCACTGATATACCCAAGGTATATTGAACTTTAGACAAAAAAGAAGCAGAGGAGGAAAATTCCTCTCAAAAGTTGAAGGGTTTAAGTTGGCTTTAAAATACTGGAATGCTATTAGTACATCTGGTGGAAGAGTTCTTTCATCATTTCCACAATAATGCCACCAATCAACAAACCAGGATGGAAGGTTATTGGTCTTTATGTTGTTCTCACAATAAATAAGCCAGGAATGTGTTTTACCAGGGTTCTGAAAAAACAAGGCTTTGGTCCAGGCTTCAATATAATCCCAATAGTTATAAGAAGAACAACAGGATAAGGAAGGAAGGGTTTTAAATTGCACAGGGATGTGCAAAGGTTTTCCCCATTCAGAAGGATGGAGAATTTTCTTTATTTTGAAGGAAGAATAGGCAATGACTGCCTTATCTTGTTGGTTATAGTTGTGCTTTAAGAACAAAGATCCAGAATCCACCAGAATATGAAGATAATATTCTTGGGGTTTTGAGGATTCTTTAGGTTTAAAAAACCATCCTTTAGGGTAAACAGATTCAATAATAGACCATGGGTTCTGCTGAGCAGTCCCAAAATCAGGAATCAACTCTGTAAACCAAAAATTTTTATTGAACCAAAACGATTTATATTTTAATGGAAAATTTGTAGAAACAATTTGAGTTGAAGGTTTTGAAATATTCAACTCAGTTTTAGAAACATTCTGAGATAGGGTTTTTGGAGAAGAAGATTCTCCTATCTCAATTTTATTTTTTAAATAAGGGATCAAGGAATCACTACCTGGAACCCCTGGAGGAGGTTCGTGTCCCATCTTTAATAGTGCTTTAATTACCTCAGGAGATTGGGCCAGCTGGGAGACCCATTTCTCAATATTGGCTTTATCTTCCTCTTGGACAGCATCAGCCCAAGACTTAATAGGTTTAGGGTTTAGGATACTATCTGAATGATCAGATAGAGCTTTAGGAGAGTCATCTTTAAGGGTTTCTTTACTGGCATTTTTCTTCTTTCTCCCCATGATTCCTGAGAAGGAATTCACGAGTAAGGAAATCAGGTAAACTGTTATTTTCTCCTTTAATAAATTCAATATCAAAATCAAAAATACTTAAAATAGCTTGCCATCTAGCAAAAATTTGTTTTGAGGCAAGGTTTTTAACATCTTTTTGTAAAACATCTTTAGCACTTTTACAATCAATTCTTAATAAAAACTTTTGATTCAATAAATCAGATTGAAATTTTGAAATGCATAAAACAATGCTCAAAATCTCTTTCTTTATAGTTGAATAATTTAATTGGGTTGGACTCCAATGTCCTGAATAAAATTGGACTATGGCTTCTCTACCCTCTTTAACCTGTTTTAAAATCCCACCAAAACCTATATCTGATGCATCAGTCTCAACTATTTTGGAGGCTAAGGGATCAGCTATATGCAGGCAAGGAATAGTTTTAACTAGGGTTTTAACCTGTCTAACTATGCCAGAGTGGATCTCAGTCCATGGGCCTGGGTTTTTCTTTAACCTATCATGCAAAGGTTTAATAGTCCTATTTAGGTTGGGAAAGAATTCTATGACGTAATTCAAACAACCTAAAAATCTTTGTAACTGGGCTTTATTAACTATTTGGTCAGGAAACTTATCTCCAAAAGCTAAGTTCCTTTCTATAGGTTCTATAATTCCCTGTTCTATATAGTGTCCTAAGAACCTAATCTTAGTCTGAAACAGAGACATCTTCGTTTTACTTAATACTAAACCATTATGTTTTATTACCATAAAAAATGTTTTTAAGTGTTTAAAATGTTCTTCTATAGTTGTTGAATAAATTAAAACATCATCAATATAAACAATACAAAATTTAGTGTAAGGGTTAAAAATATCATTCATCACTCTCTGAAACTCAGAGGGTGCATTCTTTAAACCAAAAGGCATAACATTCCATTCATACTGTCCAAATGGAACAGTGAATGCAGTCTTATACCTATCTTTAGGGTTAATCTGAATTTGCCAAAAACCAGATTTCATATCAAATTTACTAAAAACATTTGCTTTATATAATCTTCCTAATAAATCTTTTTTATTTGGAATAGGATACCTAATCCATTTTAAAGCTTTATTTAAAGGTTTATAATTTATTACTAATCTAGGTGCACCTCTTTCTATTTCAGAGGCCTTGTTTACATAGAATGCAGCACAAGACCAAGGGCTTCTAGATTTAGTTATTAATCCTTTATTTTCTAAATCATTTATTTCCTTTTTGCAAAATTCAATTAAATCAGGCGACATCTGAATGGGCCTAGCTTTGGTTGTAATAGACTTTTCATCAAAGCCTATTTCATAAGGTAAATCAACCATGTGTTGCTTTCTGTTCCAAAATGCATTTGGAATATCAGCACACAAATCTTTTTCTATTTGAGATTTTAATTTATTAATTTTTTCTTGTGTAAATTTATTGTTTAACTGTTCATTTATTTTTTGTAAATGATAGTTATTCTTTAAATTACAAAGTTGCTCAGACTTTGCTTTTATAAGTGCATTTATCTGTAACTCATTTATTGAATGTGCCTTTAAAAGATTTAAATTCCTCTTTTTAGGTTTTTCTAAAAATGGGAAAATTATCTTTTGTTTTCTTACTTTAAAACTTATACTATCATCTTTTACTGAATAAGGTGTAATTAAATTCATAAATGGCGTTCCTAAGATTACCATATGATGAATGTTAGTTAAAATGAATATATTCTTTATTTCTAAATTATTATCTATAATTGATGCTTCTGCTTTACCAAGTATATTTAATTTAGATTTATTTGCTGCAGATAAACTTTCATTAGTTTCATGCCAAAATCTTTTTGGTACTAAACTAGGTTTAATGCAGTTTAAATCAGCTCCAGTGTCGAATAATGCAATAGTTTCTATATTATAATTATCTGAAAATTTTAATTTTATTTTTATCAAATATTTTCTAGATGTTATCTCATGCAACATAAAAATTAAATTATCTGAAATTTTATCTTTATTAATTAAACTAATTTCATTATCAGTTTCTTTATCATCTATTTGTTCAATATTTTCTCCAACTTCTTCATCAGAAGAAGAGGTTGAGTTCATTAAAGATTTTATTATCTGTGAATCATGTTCTTGTTTGTTTTTTAATTCTTTTAATTCTAATTTAATTTCTTTAATTTCTTTTTGTAAATCATTTATAGTTGGTTTATTTTTTATTGTTTTATTTTTATTTAATATTGTAGTTAAATCATATGTTTGTTTACTAGTGCTGGGTAACATAGAATTTTTAGGTTTATCATCTTCTAATATTTTATTTAACATTTTTTCTTGAATTTTAGGGTCACTTATATATTTTATTGCTTCTAATATAGATTCTTGTTCTTTAGTTAATACATTTAATGATTTACTACCATAGTCAGAACTTGACTCTGATCCTATATCATCTATTTGATTTAGTTCTTCAGAATCTGAATATTCTTCAGAATCTGAATAATCTAAATATAATTCGTGAATTTTATTTATTATAGATTCTTCTAAATTTAATTCTTGTAATTTTTTATCAAATTTACAAAATCTTGAGGTGTGTCCTTTTCTTCCACATTTATAACATGTTAAGTCTTTATATGATGTGAATTTTTTATCTTTTTGTTTATAAGGTTTTCTACTAGGTTTTCTATATTTATATGGTTTATAAGGTTTTTGTTTTTTATAATAATCATCCTTATCAAGTTTCTTCTTATAACTCTTTTTGTGATATTTTCTATAAGGTTTTTTATATTTTCTTGTAGTAGAACACTGTCCATTACAATCTTTATGTTTCTGTGTTATACCATAATCAAATTGTTTACAGAAAGATCCTAGTTCTTGTTTAGTTTTTCTCATTTCATATTTTAATGATTTTTGAAGTTTTATATCTTGACAAAGCTTTAATCCTTCTTTTTGAACTATACTAAACAGTTGTCCATAGGTCAATATGTTATAAGGAATAGGGTTTCCAAATTCCTGTTTTATATGGTTTCTAACTTTCTCACCAAGGAAGAAGGGTAATCCTGCTAAGAATTTTTCCTTCCAGAAAGCCTGGTTGGAATCTTCTCTAAGCATTATCCTAGTTAAGAAAGTTGTTTTATAGAATTGAAAATCACTAAGTTTCTTGCATCTAAGGTTACTTAGTAATTCTGCATTTTTATCCTTTAAATGAGTAGGATCACCTATAAAATGAAGTGATATAGTCAAGATTAGTGATGCCACTGCATCTTGAATAGTATCACCAGATTCATCTAAAATAGGTATTCCATCCTCACACGTTTTTACAGCATTTAAAATTTCTAAATGTTGTTCATCAGTGAGATGGTTATCCCACCAACCTTTAAGTTGTCCTGTGAATCCAGCTATAAGGAGTTCAGCTATAGTTCTATCTGAAGTTCCTGTTTGGGTTCTATAGGCATTGGCAGCCATAGTCATTTGTTGAAGAAGACTCAGGATATTATATTCTGATAGGGTATCTATGTTCCATTCATAAACTGAGGAGGCATTATATTTATATTGTGTTAACACATTTGGTCTATCTGCTATACCTAAGTCTGGGGCAGACATTCTAGGTACTATAGATTGATTATGTGTTAAACGATTTATCTGTGGCTCTAAAGCTTTACTAAAGGTTTCTATATCTTCAGATTCAGGTTGAGAATCCTCAACTGATTCTGATTCCTGTTCTTGGGTAACTATACTAATGGTTTTAGAATCTCTAGACTGGGGTGTTTCTGGTACTACCTGTTTTGACCCAGAAGAAGATTCAATTTTACTTAATTGTTCTTTAATTGCTTTAACAAAATCTGAATCTTTGGATTTTATTTCTTTTTGTCCTGTTTTAGAAACTTCGAAAGGTTTAAAAACATGTGATTTAAGTTTTTTATCTTTAACTTCTTTTTCAATTTTTACTATTTTACTTTCTTTAATAGTATCTTCTATTCTATTTAACTGTTGTCCTATAGTTATTAAATGTGCATTACTGAAATTATTTTGTTCTAAGATTTTCCTATTAGGATCATCTTCAGAAATTATTTTAAATGGTGCTATATTTATTTCTTTATCTCCATGTAAAAATACACTTGAAGTTTTAGGTGGATGTTCAGTCTGTATGATTTTATCTTTTACTTTCCATTCTGTATTTTTATTCCTAACAGTTACTGGATTTATTGATTTTTCTAATTTAAGTTTTCCTCTATAAATTCTTTTAAACCAATCAAAGAATTTCATATTGACTTCATAATATTTTATAAAGTCAACATATTCTTCTTTAACTGATTCAAGATCTTTTACCTTTTTTATTACATTTTCTAATTTATCTTTATTTTTAATTGCTGTCAATTCTTTATTTAATTTATCATAATCAAAAACAAATTCTTTATTAATTACATTTAATTCTCTATCTATGCTTTCTACATTTCCTGTCATGAAGGAAGCTGTAGGTGACATAGGTGGAGAAGGTGAATGTTCTATATTCTGAGGTTGATTATAATTAGGGTTTGGTTCCAAAGGGTTCATTGTTCCTGTTGGATTATAATATAAGTGTGGAACTGTTGTACTATAATCTACACCTTTTAATTTATTACTAGATTCAGGTATATCTGACGTAGAATACCTAGGCTTTACTACTGTTTGCAAAACAGGTTTAGGCTCATTTTCTTTATATGAAGCATATATAACAGAAGGTAATTGTGAGGCTCTTCCTAAGTCTACTGTTGAAATAGATGACGAAGAGTCTGAATATCTACTGCTTACACTATGTCTACTGAATTTTAATTTAACTTTACCGTCTTCATACTGTTCGATTTTACTAAGTTCTATATTGGGCTTAACTGTAGTTTTTGGTTCTGGGAGAGGAACAGCATCCTCTAAGACCCATTCATCAGGGAGACTAATATCTTTCCACTGAATAGTCCTAGGAATTACTGTATTAGCTTTACTTAGATCTGTTTGTAAAAATTTAGTTTCTCCTAGTTTTGGCTGCATTATATACTTTGTAGCAAAAGCAGACATCATAGCTTTATAATTTATTTTATACATTAATGCTACAGGAATAGATCCTTCAAGCATTTTATAATTATGTGTTTTAATTTCTAAAACTACACTTTTTAATATATTTGGATCATTTAATGAAATTGTAATATCTGGGAAGCAGTCAAATGAGATTGGACCGCTACTCAGACTGGTTTCTATAGTTCCTAAAAGTGAGTCATTAAAATTTACAAACCTAGCATCTCTGACAACTGCCAGAATACTAGTATTTAATCCTTCTCTAGTTAAAGGTTTTATACCTATTTGTACTAATCCTATATGTATATACTTGTATTTTTTAGCTTTATGATGTTTTATAGATTCTGCAGAAAGTAAAGTTATCTTTTCAAAAGGTTTACTTAACTGTACATCTCTTTCTTCAGCTTTAATTATATAATCGTTTTTAAATATATTTAATTTTGGTATCTTATAAATCTGTTCTTTATCTATCTTTGGTATTACCCAATTATCAATTGCTTTATTAAAATCTTCTAGAATTACTTCATTTCTGTTAACTATCCTTTTAACTTCTGATGACTCAGAACTATCCGTTTTAGTTGTACTAGCAGATTTACACAGAAAAGGTTCCATTTTTAAATATTTGAAAAATAGATTTTTAAAGTTTATTAATGTTGATTTTGGTAGCGACCACTGACTTACTGCCCTAAACGCCTGTCCGTCGGCTAACACGGGTCTTACTGCATATCCAATACCTAGACAACACTAAGTCCACTTCTAGATCTATAAATCAAAGATTTAACTATGGAAACAGTTCTATATCTATCTACTACCACCCCTAAAAGAAGATGGCTCTGATACCAACAAAAACAAAGGGACCGTTTACAGGGGATAAAATAACTTTAAAAGAATTAATAAAAACAATAAAATAATTAAGCATAAATAACAAAGATATAAACAAACATGATGATAAGCAATAAGTATGATGAATTAAGGATATCGATTACATTCAGTATCACAGAACCGTTTCCGGCCTCAAGTGTTAAAGACTCCTTAATTATGCAATATGACAATATTAAGCAGAATATAAAAGAATATATTAAAAACATAAATAATAATAATAAAATATATAAACAGAATATAAACAACATATAAATAAAATATAATCTTTTAAAAGGTACGGCGGCGTTGTTTCATACCCGGTACAGAGGAGGACTTCAGACAAGTGCAAGTCTGACGTTGCTCCAATTTATATTTGGGTTTCCAGCCTTATATACCATTTTAAAGATTAAGTTAATATTGTATCTTAGATCTAGAATATTTTAATCAATACACACTCTTATGTCTATATCTTTTAGTATTCCTAATTATACTATGTCTGGTATAGATATACGGATCCCGTATAAATATACAGCGCTGAATAGAGGGAGAAGAGAGACAGAAAAGGATAGAATTAGAGGTCCTTTTCAGTCTGTAAGTAGTGCAATATATTTCTGATGTTTTAGTTCCAGATCAAGCTCAACTTGCTCGTTTTTTGCTTGCAAGAACTAGAACAGAGCATACTTATAAATGAATGACAGAAGAGATATAAAAAACTTAAATTTATTTAAATAAGTGAAAACAGAATACAATACAGAATATAAACTTTAAAACAGAATACAGATTATAAGATATAAGTTATGAAATATAAATTATAAACTACCTTAAATATAAGGAGATCAATAAGGAATGGGATACAGAGATGGTAGAAATATAGGTGAAGGAGGAAAGGAAGAAGAAAGCTTAAGACTAAGGTTAAGGTCCTTCAATGGCTTCTGAGTTGAGAGAGAAGTATTTCGGATCCCTTTCACCTTCAGAATCAGCTTCAATAAATAGACAGAGACTTTAAAATCTCACTGTTCTTGTCACATGCTTTGGCACTGTAGGTGAATAGTAACCTGTCGTTACTATTTGCTTTTACTGTACCTTCACGCGTCCGGAACTGTGGATGAATAGTACCCTGTCTGGTACTGTTGGCTTTACTGTGAGGAACTGTGGATGAACAGTTCTTCTGACTTTACTGTTGGATTCCCTCTGGTGAATACTGTGGATGAACAGTATCTTGTCAGTGGGCACCGCCTTTATTGACTTTAAACAACCTGAGTGGAGAAATGAGGTTTCTCCTGCCTTTAATCGGATGAACCAGATGAACTTGAATCAGATTCAACTTCTGATTCAATTATCTTTTTATTTTTCTTTTCTCTTTTTTTTTTTTTTTTATTTTTCTTTTCTTTTTCTTTTCTTTTTTCTTTTTCTTTTCTTTTTTCTTTATCTTTTTTCTTTTCTTTCTTTTCTTTATTTTTCTCTTTTTCTTTACTTTTCTCTTTTTCTTTTTCTTTATTCTTTTTCTCTTTTTCTTTTTCTTTTTTACCTTTACTTTTCACTCTGATGGGGGACAATATACCATAGCAATCATCTTCATTACTGGGACAGTAATCCGAGTCAGATGTCTCGGTGGAGGATGACGTCATGGATGATGTAGAAGAATCCGAGGAAGAGGAAAGAGATTTCTTCTTTCTGGATTGAGCTTTAGAGACTTTAGAATGGGCTTTAGTTGAAGATCCAGCAGAGCAGGTTCTACTGGGCTTAACGGGCTCAGATGTTGAGGGAAGAGACCCAACCATCTGTTCCATTAAGACTTTATATTCTTCTGCAGTCTTTGCAGCTGCAAGAAGGGCAATATTTTGGGCTCTTTGGGCACCAAAGGAGACCTGTAGTCTTGGGTCAAGACCATCATGGTTTCTCTTAAGGAGCCATGCTTTAACTGTTTCAATAGTGGTAGAGTTGCGAAAGGCAGACCACCACTTGACTTTAGATTTCCTCAATATAACAGGGATACTGGTACCTGACTGATAAGAATAGTCAAAATACCACTGATATACCCAAGGTATATTGAACTTTAGACAAAAAAGAAGCAGAGGAGGAAAATTCCTCTCAAAAGTTGAAGGGTTTAAGTTGGCTTTAAAATACTGGAATGCTATTAGTACATCTGGTGGAAGAGTTCTTTCATCATTTCCACAATAATGCCACCAATCAACAAACCAGGATGGAAGGTTATTGGTCTTTATGTTGTTCTCACAATAAATAAGCCAGGAATGTGTTTTACCAGGGTTCTGAAAAAACAAGGCTTTGGTCCAGGCTTCAATATAATCCCAATAGTTATAAGAAGAACAACAGGATAAGGAAGGAAGGGTTTTAAATTGCACAGGGATGTGCAAAGGTTTTCCCCATTCAGAAGGATGGAGAATTTTCTTTATTTTGAAGGAAGAATAGGCAATGACTGCCTTATCTTGTTGGTTATAGTTGTGCTTTAAGAACAAAGATCCAGAATCCACCAGAATATGAAGATAATATTCTTGGGGTTTTGAGGATTCTTTAGGTTTAAAAAACCATCCTTTAGGGTAAACAGATTCAATAATAGACCATGGGTTCTGCTGAGCAGTCCCAAAATCAGGAATCAACTCTGTAAACCAGAAATTTTTGTTGTGCCAAAAAGCTTTAGACTTTAAAAAGAAATTTGAAGAAACAATTTGAGTTGAAGGGTTTGAAACATTCAACTCGTCTTTAGAAACATTTTGAGTTAGGGTTTTTGAAGACTGACCTAACTCCATTTTTAAAGGGATTGAAGGATTCATACCTGGGGCTTCAGGAGGCGGGAAGCCCATCTTTTCAAGAACTTTAAGGACCTCTGGAGATTGGGCCAGCTGAGAGACCCATAAATCCATTTTAGCTTTATCATTCTCTTTTTGGACAGCATCTGCCCATGACTTTATGGGTTTAGGGTTCAAAATACTATCTGAGTGATCAGATAGAGCTTTAGGTGAGTCACTGTTTAGTGTTTCTTTGGCTTTATTGGTGTTTTTCTTCTTTCTCCCCATGATTCCTGAGAAGGAATTCACGAGTAAGGAAATCAGGTAAACTGTTATTTTCTCCTTTAATAAATTCAATATCAAAATCAAAAATACTTAAAATAGCTTGCCATCTAGCAAAAATTTGTTTTGAGGCAAGGTTTTTAACATCTTTTTGTAAAACATCTTTAGCACTTTTACAATCAATTCTTAATAAAAACTTTTGATTCAATAAATCAGATTGAAATTTTGAAATGCATAAAACAATGCTCAAAATCTCTTTCTTTATAGTTGAATAATTTAATTGGGTTGGACTCCAATGTCCTGAATAAAATTGGACTATGGCTTCTCTACCCTCTTTAACCTGTTTTAAAATCCCACCAAAACCTATATCTGATGCATCAGTCTCAACTATTTTGGAGGCTAAGGGATCAGCTATATGCAGGCAAGGAATAGTTTTAACTAGGGTTTTAACCTGTCTAACTATGCCAGAGTGGATCTCAGTCCATGGGCCTGAGTTTTTCTTTAACCTATCATGCAAAGGTTTAATAGTCCTATTTAGGTTGGGAAAGAATTCTATGACGTAATTCAAACAACCTAAAAATCTTTGTAACTGGGCTTTATTAACTATTTGGTCAGGAAACTTATCTCCAAAAGCTAAGTTCCTTTCTATAGGTTCTATAATTCCCTGTTCTATATAGTGTCCTAAGAACCTAATCTTAGTCTGAAACAGAGACATCTTCGTTTTACTTAATACTAAACCATTATGTTTTATTACCATAAAAAATGTTTTTAAGTGTTTAAAATGTTCTTCTATAGTTGTTGAATAAATTAAAACATCATCAATATAAACAATACAAAATTTAGTGTAAGGGTTAAAAATATCATTCATCACTCTCTGAAACTCAGAGGGTGCATTCTTTAAACCAAAAGGCATAACATTCCATTCATACTGTCCAAATGGAACAGTGAATGCAGTCTTATACCTATCTTTAGGGTTAATCTGAATTTGCCAAAAACCAGATTTCATATCAAATTTACTAAAAACATTTGCTTTATATAATCTTCCTAATAAATCTTTTTTATTTGGAATAGGATACCTAATCCATTTTAAAGCTTTATTTAAAGGTTTATAATTTATTACTAATCTAGGTGCACCTCTTTCTATTTCAGAGGCCTTGTTTACATAGAATGCAGCACAAGACCAAGGGCTTCTAGATTTAGTTATTAATCCTTTATTTTCTAAATCATTTATTTCCTTTTTGCAAAATTCAATTAAATCAGGCGACATCTGAATGGGCCTAGCTTTGGTTGTAATAGACTTTTCATCAAAGCCTATTTCATAAGGTAAATCAACCATGTGTTGCTTTCTGTTCCAAAATGCATTTGGAATATCAGCACACAAATCTTTTTCTATTTGAGATTTTAATTTATTAATTTTATCTTGTGTAAATTTATTGTTTAACTGTTCATTTATTTTTTGTAAATGATAGTTATTCTTTAAATTACAAAGTTGCTCAGACTTTGCTTTTATAAGTGCATTTATCTGTAACTCATTTATTGAATGTGCCTTTAAAAGATTTAAATTCCTCTTTTTAGGTTTTTCTAAAAATGGGAAAATTATCTTTTGTTTTCTTACTTTAAAACTTATACTATCATCTTTTACTGAATAAGGTGTAATTAAATTCATAAATGGCGTTCCTAAGATTATCATATGATGAATGTTAGTTAAAATGAATATATTCTTTATTTCTAAATTATTATCTATAATTGATGCTTCTGCTTTACCAAGTATATTTAATTTAGATTTATTTGCTGCAGATAAACTTTCATTAGTTTCATGCCAAAATCTTTTTGGTACTAAACTAGGTTTAATGCAGTTTAAATCAGCTCCAGTATCGAATAATGCAATAGTTTCTATATTATAATTATCTGAAAATTTTAATTTTATTTTTATCAAATATTTTCTAGATGTTATCTCATGCAACATAAAAATTAAATTATCTGAAATTTTATCTTTATTAATTAAACTAATTTCATTATCAGTTTCTTTATCATCTATTTGTTCAATATTTTCTCCAACTTCTTCATCAGAAGAAGAGGTTGAGTTCATTAAAGATTTTATTATCTGTGAATCATGTTCTTGTTTGTTTTTTAATTCTTTTAATTCTAATTTAATTTCTTTAATTTCTTTTTGTAAATCATTTATAGTTGGTTTATTTTTTATTGTTTTATTTTTATTTAATATTGTAGTTAAATCATATGTTTGTTTACTAGTGCTGGGTAACATAGAATTTTTAGGTTTATCATCTTCTAATATTTTATTTAACATTTTTTCTTGAATTTTAGGGTCACTTATATATTTTATTGCTTCTAATATAGATTCTTGTTCTTTAGTTAATACATTTAATGATTTACTACCATAGTCAGAACTTGACTCTGATCCTATATCATCTATTTGATTTAGTTCTTCAGAATCTGAATATTCTTCAGAATCTGAATAATCTAAATATAATTCGTGAATTTTATTTATTATAGATTCTTCTAAATTTAATTCTTGTAATTTTTTATCAAATTTACAAAATCTTGAGGTGTGTCCTTTTCTTCCACATTTATAACATGTTAAGTCTTTATATGATGTGAATTTTTTATCTTTTTGTTTATAAGGTTTTCTACTAGGTTTTCTATATTTATATGGTTTATAAGGTTTTTGTTTTTTATAATAATCATCCTTATCAAGTTTCTTCTTATAACTCTTTTTGTGATATTTTCTATAAGGTTTTTTATATTTTCTTGTAGTAGAACACTGTCCATTACAATCTTTATGTTTCTGTGTTATACCATAATCAAATTGTTTACAGAAGGATCCTAGTTCTTGTTTAGTTTTTCTCATTTCATATTTTAATGATTTTTGAAGTTTTATATCTTGACAAAGCTTTAATCCTTCTTTTTGAACTATACTAAACAGTTGTCCATAGGTCAATAGGTTATAAGGAATAGGGTTTCCAAATTCCTGTTTTATATGGTTTCTAACTTTCTCACCAAGGAAGAAGGGTAATCCTGCTAAGAATTTTTCCTTCCAGAAAGCCTGGTTGGAATCTTCTCTAAGCATTATCCTAGTTAAGAAAGTTGTTTTATAGAATTGAAAATCACTAAGTTTCTTGCATCTAAGGTTACTTAGTAATTCTGCATTTTTATCCTTTAAATGAGTAGGATCACCTATAAAATGAAGTGATATAGTCAAGATTAGTGATGCCACTGCATCTTGAATAGTATCACCAGATTCATCTAAAATAGGTATTCCATCCTCACACGTTTTTACAGCATTTAAAATTTCTAAATGTTGTTCATCAGTGAGATGGTTATCCCACCAACCTTTAAGTTGTCCTGTGAATCCAGCTATAAGGAGTTCAGCTATAGTTCTATCTGAAGTTCCTGTTTGGGTTCTATAGGCATTGGCAGCCATAGTCATTTGTTGAAGAAGACTCAGGATATTATATTCTGATAGGGTATCTATGTTCCATTCATAAACTGAGGAGGCATTATATTTATATTGTGTTAACACATTTGGTCTATCTGCTATACCTAAGTCTGGGGCAGACATTCTAGGTACTATAGATTGATTATGTGTTAAACGATTTATCTGTGGCTCTAAAGCTTTACTAAAGGTTTCTATATCTTCAGATTCAGGTTGAGAATCCTCAACTGATTCTGATTCCTGTTCTTGGGTAACTATACTAATGGTTTTAGAATCTCTAGACTGGGGTGTTTCTGGTACTACCTGTTTTGACCCAGAAGAAGATTCAATTTTACTTAATTGTTCTTTAATTGCTTTAACAAAATCTGAATCTTTGGATTTTATTTCTTTTTGTCCTGTTTTAGAAACTTCGAAAGGTTTAAAAACATGTGATTTAAGTTTTTTATCTTTAACTTCTTTTTCAATTTTTACTATTTTACTTTCTTTAATAGTATCTTCTATTCTATTTAACTGTTGTCCTATAGTTATTAAATGTGCATTACTGAAATTATTTTGTTCTAAGATTTTCCTATTAGGATCATCTTCAGAAATTATTTTAAATGGTGCTATATTTATTTCTTTATCTCCATGTAAAAATACACTTGAAGTTTTAGGTGGATGTTCACTCTGTATGATTTTATCTTTTACTTTCCATTCTGTATTTTTATTCCTAACAGTTACTGGATTTATTGATTTTTCTAATTTAAGTTTTCCTCTATAAATTCTTTTAAACCAATCAAAGAATTTCATATTGACTTCATAATATTTTATAAAGTCAACATATTCTTCTTTAACTGATTCAAGATCTTTTACCTTTTTTATTACATTTTCTAATTTATCTTTATTTTTAATTGCTGTCAATTCTTTATTTAATTTATCATAATCAAAAACAAATTCTTTATTAATTACATTTAATTCTCTATCTATGCTTTCTACATTTCCTGTCATGAAGGAAGCTGTAGGTGACATAGGTGGAGAAGGTGAATGTTCTATATTCTGAGGTTGATTATAATTAGGGTTTGGTTACAAAGGGTTCATTGTTCCTGTTGGATTATAATATAAGTGTGGAACTGTTGTACTATAATCTACACCTTTTAATTTATTACTAGATTCAGGTATATCTGACGTAGAATACCTAGGCTTTACTACTGTTTGCAAAACAGGTTTAGGCTCATTTTCTTTATATGAAGCATATATAACAGAAGGTAATTGTGAGGCTCTTCCTAAGTCTACTGTTGAAATAGATGACGAAGAGTCTGAATATCTACTGCTTACACTATGTCTACTGAATTTTAATTTAACTTTACCGTCTTCATACTGTTCAATTTTACTAAGTTCTATATTGGGCTTAACTGTAGTTTTTGGTTCTGGGAGAGGAACAGCATCCTCTAAGACCCATTCATCAGGGAGACTAATATCTTTCCACTGAATAGTCCTAGGAATTACTGTATTAGCTTTACTTAGATCTGTTTGTAAAAATTTAGTTTCTCCTAGTTTTGGCTGCATTATATACTTTGTAGCAAAAGCAGACATCATAGCTTTATAATTTATTTTATACATTAATGCTACAGGAATAGATCCTTCAAGCATTTTATAATTATGTGTTTTAATTTCTAAAACTACACTTTTTAATATATTTGGATCATTTAATGAAATTGTAATATCTGGGAAGCAGTCAAATGAGATTGGACCGCTACTCAGACTGGTTTCTATAGTTCCTAAAAGTGAGTCATTAAAATTTACAAACCTAGCATCTCTGACAACTGCCAGAATACTAGTATTTAATCCTTCTCTAGTTAAAGGTTTTATACCTATTTGTACTAATCCTATATGTATATACTTGTATTTTTTAGCTTTATGATGTTTTATAGATTCTGCAGAAAGTAAAGTTATCTTTTCAAAAGGTTTACTTAACTGTACATCTCTTTCTTCAGCTTTAATTATATAATCGTTTTTAAATATATTTAATTTTGGTATCTTATAAATCTGTTCTTTATCTATCTTTGGTATTACCCAATTATCAATTGCTTTATTAAAATCTTCTAGAATTACTTCATTTCTGTTAACTATCCTTTTAACTTCTGATGACTCAGAACTATCCGTTTTAGTTGTACTAGCAGATTTACACAGAAAAGGTTCCATTTTTAAATATTTGAAAAATAGATTTTTAAAGTTTATTAATGTTGATTTTGGTAGCGACCACTGACTTACTGCCCTAAATGCCTGTCCGTCGGCTAACACGGGTCTTACTGCATATCCAATACCTAGACAACACTAAGTCCACTTCTAGATCTATAAATCAAAGATTTAACTATGGAAACAGTTCTATATCTATCTACTACCACCCCTAAAAGAAGATGGCTCTGATACCAACAAAAACAAAGGGACCGTTTACAGGGGATAAAATAACTTTAAAAGAATTAATAAAAACAATAAAATAATTAAGCATAAATAACAAAGATATAAACAAACATGATGATAAGCAATAAGTATGATGAATTAAGGATATCGATTACATTCAGTATCACAGAACCGTTTCCGGCCTCAAGTGTTAAAGACTCCTTAATTATGCAATATGACAATATTAAGCAGAATATAAAAGAATATATTAAAAACATAAATAATAATAATAAAATATATAAACAGAATATAAACAACATATAAATAAAATATAATCTTTTAAAAGGTACGGCGGCGTTGTTTCATACCCGGTACAGAGGAGGACTTCAGACAAGTGCAAGTCTGACGTTGCTAAAATTTATATTTGGGTTTCCAGCCTTATATACCATTTTAAAGATTAAGTTAATATTGTATCTTAGATCTAGAATATTTTAATCAATACACACTCTTATGTCTATATCTTTTAGTATTCCTAATTATACTATGTCTGGTATAGATATACGGATCCCGTATAAATATACAGCGCTGAATAGAGGGAGAAGAGAGACAGAAAAGGATAGAATTAGAGGTCCTTTTCAGTCTGTAAGTAGTGCAATATATTTCTGATGTTTTAGTTCCAGATCAAGCTCAACTTGCTCGTTTTTTGCTTGCAAGAACTAGAACAGAGCATACTTATAAATGAATGACAGAAGAGATATAAAAAACTTAAATTTATTTAAATAAGTGAAAACAGAATACAATACAGAATATAAACTTTAAAACAGAATACAGATTATAAAATATAAGTTATGAAATATAAATTATAAACTACCTTAAATATAAGGAGATCAATAAGGAATGGGATACAGAGATGGTAGAAATATAGGTGAAGGAGGAAAGGAAGAAGAAAGCTTAAGACTAAGGTTAAGGTCCTTCAATGGCTTCTGAGTTGAGAGAGAAGTATTTCGGATTCCTTTCACCTTCAGAATCAGCTTCAATAAATAGACAGAGACTTTAAAATCTCACTGTTCTTGTCACATGCTTTGGCACTGTAGGTGAATAGTAACCTGTCGTTACTATTTGCTTTTACTGTACCTTCACGCGTCCGGAACTGTGGATGAATAGTACCCTGTCTGGTACTGTTGGCTTTACTGTGAGGAACTGTGGATGAACAGTTCTTCTGACTTTACTGTTGGATTCCCTCTGGTGAATACTGTGGATGAACAGTATCTTGTCAGTGGGCACCGCCTTTATTGACTTTAAACAACCTGAGTGGAGAAATGAGGTTTCTCCTGCCTTTAATCGGATGAACCAGATGAACTTGAATCAGATTCAACTTCTGATTCAATTATCTTTTTATTTTTCTTTTCTCTTTTCTTTTCTTTATTTTTCTTTTCTTTTTCTTTTCTTTTTTCTTTTTCTTTTCTTTTTTCTTTATCTTTTTTCTTTTCTTTCTTTTCTTTATTTTACCTTTACTTTTCACTCTGATGGGGGACAATATACCATAGCAATCATCTTCATTACTGGGACAGTAATCCGAGTCAGATGTCTCGGTGGAGGATGACGTCATGGATGATGTAGAAGAATCCGAGGAAGAGGAAAGAGATTTCTTCTTTCTGGATTGAGCTTTAGAGACTTTAGAATGGGCTTTAGTTGAAGATCCAGCAGAGCAGGTTCTACTGGGCTTAACGGGCTCAGATGTTGAGGGAAGAGACCCAACCATCTGTTCCATTAAGACTTTATATTCTTCTGCAGTCTTTGCAGCTGCAAGAAGGGCAATATTTTGGGCTCTTTGGGCACCAAAAGAGACCTGTAGCCTTGGGTCAAGACCACCATGGTTTCTCTTTAGGAGCCATTCTTTAACAGTCTCCTCAGTGGTAGAAATGCGAAAGGCAGACCACCACTTAACTTTAGATTTTCTCAATACCACAGGGATATTGGTACCTGGAAGAATAGAAGATTCGAAGTACCATTGATATACCCAAGGTATATTGAAAGTTAAACTGAAAAGAAGAAGAGGAGGAAAATTCTTCTCAACAAGATTAGGGTTTAAGTGAACTTTATAATACCGGTAAGCCAATTGTACTTCAAGAGGAAGACAATTTTCATCATTACCGCAATAGTACCACCAATCAACGAACCATGATGGGAGGTTATTGACTTTAAAATTGGTTTCACAATAGATTAGCCAGGAATGGGTTTTAGCCGGGTTTTGGAAAAACAAGGCTTTGGTCCAGGCTTCTATATAATCCCAATAATTATATGAAGAACAACAGGATAAGGAAGGAAGGGCTTTAAACTGCACAGGAACGTGCAACGGTTTTCCCCATTCAGAAGGATGGAGAATTTTCTTTATTTTAAAAGAAGAATGAGATATAACAGTCTTTTCTTGTGGGTTATAATTGTGCTTTACAAACAAAGATCCTGAATCCACAAGAATATGAAGATAATATTCTTGGGGTTTTGAGGTTTCTTTTGGTTTGAAAAACCATCCTTTAGGGTAAACAGTTTCAATTAAAGACCATGGGTTTTTTAGAGCAGACCCAAAATCAGCAATTAATTCTGTAGACCAGAAATTTTTGTTGTGCCAAAAAGCTTTAGACTTTAAAAAGAAATTTGAAGAAACAATTTGAGTTGAAGGGTTTGAAACATTCAACTCGTCTTTAGAAACATTTTGAGTTAGGGTTTTTGAAGACTGACCTAACTCCATTTTTAAAGGGATTGAAGGATTCATACCTGGGGCTTCAGGAGGCGGGAAGCCCATCTTTTCAAGAACTTTAAGGACCTCTGGAGATTGGGCCAGCTGAGAGACCCATAAATCCATTTTAGCTTTATCATCCTCTTTTTGGACAGCATTTGCCCATGACTTTATGGGTTTAGGGTTCAAAATACTATCTGAGTGATCAGATAGAGCTTTAGGAGAGTCATCTTTAAGGGTTTCTTTACTGGCATTTTTCTTCTTTCTCCCCATGATTCCTGAGAAGGAATTCACGAGTAAGGAAATCAGGTAAACTGTTATTTTCTCCTTTAATAAATTCAATATCAAAATCAAAAATACTTAAAATAGCTTGCCATCTAGCAAAAATTTGTTTTGAGGCAAGGTTTTTAACATCTTTTTGTAAAACATCTTTAGCACTTTTACAATCAATTCTTAATAAAAACTTTTGATTCAATAAATCAGATTGAAATTTTGAAATGCATAAAACAATGCTCAAAATCTCTTTCTTTATAGTTGAATAATTTAATTGGGTTGGACTCCAATGTCCTGAATAAAATTGGACTATGGCTTCTCTACCCTCTTTAACCTGTTTTAAAATCCCACCAAAACCTATATCTGATGCATCAGTCTCAACTATTTTGGAGGCTAAGGGATCAGCTATATGCAGGCAAGGAATAGTTTTAACTAGGGTTTTAACCTGTCTAACTATGCCAGAGTGGATCTCAGTCCATGGGCCTGGGTTTTTCTTTAACCTATCATGCAAAGGTTTAATAGTCCTATTTAGGTTGGGAAAGAATTCTATGACGTAATTCAAACAACCTAAAAATCTTTGTAACTGGGCTTTATTAACTATTTGGTCAGGAAACTTATCTCCAAAAGCTAAGTTCCTTTCTATAGGTTCTATAATTCCCTGTTCTATATAGTGTCCTAAGAACCTAATCTTAGTCTGAAACAGAGACATCTTCGTTTTACTTAATACTAAACCATTATGTTTTATTACCATAAAAAATGTTTTTAAGTGTTTAAAATGTTCTTCTATAGTTGTTGAATAAATTAAAACATCATCAATATAAACAATACAAAATTTAGTGTAAGGGTTAAAAATATCATTCATCACTCTCTGAAACTCAGAGGGTGCATTCTTTAAACCAAAAGGCATAACATTCCATTCATACTGTCCAAATGGAACAGTGAATGCAGTCTTATACCTATCTTTAGGGTTAATCTGAATTTGCCAAAAACCAGATTTCATATCAAATTTACTAAAAACATTTGCTTTATATAATCTTCCTAATAAATCTTTTTTATTTGGAATAGGATACCTAATCCATTTTAAAGCTTTATTTAAAGGTTTATAATTTATTACTAATCTAGGTGCACCTCTTTCTATTTTAGAGGCCTTGTTTACATAGAATGCAGCACAAGACCAAGGGCTTCTAGATTTAGTTATTAATCCTTTATTTTCTAAATCATTTATTTCCTTTTTGCAAAATTCAATTAAATCAGGCGACATCTGAATGGGCCTAGCTTTGGTTGTAATAGACTTTTCATCAAAGCCTATTTCATAAGGTAAATCAACCATGTGTTGCTTTCTGTTCCAAAATGCATTTGGAATATCAGCACACAAATCTTTTTCTATTTGAGATTTTAATTTATTAATTTTATCTTGTGTAAATTTATTGTTTAACTGTTCATTTATTTTTTGTAAATGATAGTTATTCTTTAAATTACAAAGTTGCTCAGACTTTGCTTTTATAAGTGCATTTATCTGTAACTCATTTATTGAATGTGCCTTTAAAAGATTTAAATTCCTCTTTTTAGGTTTTTCTAAAAATGGGAAAATTATCTTTTGTTTTCTTACTTTAAAACTTATACTATCATCTTTTACTGAATAAGGTGTAATTAAATTCATAAATGGCGTTCCTAAGATTACCATATGATGAATGTTAGTTAAAATGAATATATTCTTTATTTCTAAATTATTATCTATAATTGATGCTTCTGCTTTACCAAGTATATTTAATTTAGATTTATTTGCTGCAGATAAACTTTCATTAGTTTCATGCCAAAATCTTTTTGGTACTAAACTAGGTTTAATGCAGTTTAAATCAGCTCCAGTATCGAATAATGCAATAGTTTCTATATTATAATTATCTGAAAATTTTAATTTTATTTTTATCAAATATTTTCTAGATGTTATCTCATGCAACATAAAAATTAAATTATCTGAAATTTTATCTTTATTAATTAAACTAATTTCATTATCAGTTTCTTTATCATCTATTTGTTCAATATTTTCTCCAACTTCTTCATCAGAAGAAGAGGTTGAGTTCATTAAAGATTTTATTATCTGTGAATCATGTTCTTGTTTGTTTTTTAATTCTTTTAATTCTAATTTAATTTCTTTAATTTCTTTTTGTAAATCATTTATAGTTGGTTTATTTTTTATTGTTTTATTTTTATTTAATATTGTAGTTAAATCATATGTTTGTTTACTAGTGCTGGGTAACATAGAATTTTTAGGTTTATCATCTTCTAATATTTTATTTAACATTTTTTCTTGAATTTTAGGGTCACTTATATATTTTATTGCTTCTAATATAGATTCTTGTTCTTTAGTTAATACATTTAATGATTTACTACCATAGTCAGAACTTGACTCTGATCCTATATCATCTATTTGATTTAGTTCTTCAGAATCTGAATATTCTTCAGAATCTGAATAATCTAAATATAATTCGTGAATTTTATTTATTATAGATTCTTCTAAATTTAATTCTTGTAATTTTTTATCAAATTTACAAAATCTTGAGGTGTGTCCTTTTCTTCCACATTTATAACATGTTAAGTCTTTATATGATGTGAATTTTTTATCTTTTTGTTTATAAGGTTTTCTACTAGGTTTTCTATATTTATATGGTTTATAAGGTTTTTGTTTTTTATAATAATCATCCTTATCAAGTTTCTTCTTATAACTCTTTTTGTGATATTTTCTATAAGGTTTTTTATATTTTCTTGTAGTAGAACACTGTCCATTACAATCTTTATGTTTCTGTGTTATACCATAATCAAATTGTTTGCAGAAAGATCCTAGTTCTTGTTTAGTTTTTCTCATTTCATATTTTAATGATTTTTGAAGTTTTATATCTTGACAAAGCTTTAATCCTTCTTTTTGAACTATACTAAACAGTTGTCCATAGGTCAATAGGTTATAAGGAATAGGGTTTCCAAATTCCTGTTTTATATGGTTTCTAACTTTCTCACCAAGGAAGAAGGGTAATCCTGCTAAGAATTTTTCCTTCCAGAAAGCCTGGTTGGAATCTTCTCTAAGCATTATCCTAGTTAAGAAAGTTGTTTTATAGAATTGAAAATCACTAAGTTTCTTGCATCTAAGGTTACTTAGTAATTCTGCATTTTTATCCTTTAAATGAGTAGGATCACCTATAAAATGAAGTGATATAGTCAAGATTAGTGATGCCACTGCATCTTGAATAGTATCACCAGATTCATCTAAAATAGGTATTCCATCCTCATACGTTTTTACAGCATTTAAAATTTCTAAATGTTGTTCATCAGTGAGATGGTTATCCCACCAACCTTTAAGTTGTCCTGTGAATCCAGCTATAAGGAGTTCAGCTATAGTTCTATCTGAAGTTCCTGTTTGGGTTCTATAGGCATTGGCAGCCATAGTCATTTGTTGAAGAAGACTCAGGATATTATATTCTGATAGGGTATCTATGTTCCATTCATAAACTGAGGAGGCATTATATTTATATTGTGTTAACACATTTGGTCTATCTGCTATACCTAAGTCTGGGGCAGACATTCTAGGTACTATAGATTGATTATGTGTTAAACGATTTATCTGGGGATACCAACAAAAACAAAGGGACCGTTTACAGGGGATAAAATAACTTTAAAAGAATTAATAAAAACAATAAAATAATTAAGCATAAATAACAAAGATATAAACAAACATGATGATAAGCAATAAGTATGATGAATTAAGGATATCGATTACATTCAGTATCACAGAACCGTTTCCGGCCTCAAGTGTTAAAGACTCCTTAATTATGCAATATGACAATATTAAGCAGAATATAAAAGAATATATTAAAAACATAAATAATAATACTAATATATAAACAGAATATAAACAACATATAAATAAAATATAATCTTTTAAAAGGTACGGCGGCGTTGTTTCATACCCGGTACAGAGGAGGACTTCAGACAAGTGCAAGTCTGACGTTGCTCCAATTTATATTTGGGTTTCCAGCCTTATATACCATTTTAAAGATTAAGTTAATATTGTATCTTAGATCTAGAATATTTTAATCAATACACACTCTTATGTCTATATCTTTTAGTATTCCTAATTATACTATGTCTGGTATAGATATACGGATCTCGTATAAATATACAGCGCTGAATAGAGGGAGAAGAGAGACAGAAAAGGATAGAATTAGAGGTCCTTTTCAGTCTGTAAGTAGTGCAATATATTTCTGATGTTTTAGTTCCAGATCAAGCTCAACTTGCTCGTTTTTTGCTTGCAAGAACTAGAACAGAGCATACTTATAAATGAATGACAGAAGAGATATAAAAAACTTAAATTTATTTAAATAAGTGAAAACAGAATACAATACAGAATATAAACTTTAAAACAGAATACAGATTATAAAATATAAGTTATGAAATATAAATTATAAACTACCTTAAATATAAGGAGATCAATAAGGAATGGGATACAGAGATGGTAGAAATATAGGTGAAGGAGGAAAGGAAGAAGAAAGCTTAAGACTAAGGTTAAGGTCCTTCAATGGCTTCTGAGTTGAGAGAGAAGTATTTCGGATTCCTTTCACCTTCAGAATCAGCTTCAATAAATAGACAGAGACTTTAAAATCTCACTGTTCTTGTCACATGCTTTGGCACTGTAGGTGAATAGTAACCTGTCGTTACTATTTGCTTTTACTGTACCTTCACGCGTCCGGAACTGTGGATGAATAGTACCCTGTCTGGTACTGTTGGCTTTACTGTGAGGAACTGTGGATGAACAGTTCTTCTGACTTTACTGTTGGATTCCCTCTGGTGAATACTGTGGATGAACAGTATCTTGTCAGTGGGCACCGCCTTTATTGACTTTAAACAACCTGAGTGGAGAAATGAGGTTTCTCCTGCCTTTAATCGGACGAACCATATGAACTTGAATCAGATTCAACTTCTGATTCGATTATCTTTTTATTTTTCTTTTCTTTTTTCTTTTCTTTATCTTTTCTTTTTTCTTTTTCTTTTTTCTTTTCTTTATCTTTTTCTTTTCTTTTTTCTTTATCTTTTTTCTTTTCTTTCTTTTCTTTATTCTTTTTCTCTTTTTCTTTACTTTTCTCTTTTTCTTTTTCTTTATTCTTTTTCTCTTTTTCTTTTTCTTTTTTACCTTTACTTTTCACTCTGATGGGGGACAATATACCATAGCAATCATCTTCATTACTGGGACAGTAATCCGAGTCAGATGTCTCGGTGGAGGATGACGTCATGGATGATGTAGAAGAATCCGAGGAAGAGGAAAGAGATTTCTTCTTTCTGGATTGAGCTTTAGAGACTTTAGAATGGGCTT
The DNA here is from genome assembly GCA_947685225.1 of Garcia nutans. Taxonomy (NCBI): domain Eukaryota; kingdom Viridiplantae; phylum Streptophyta; class Magnoliopsida; order Malpighiales; family Euphorbiaceae; genus Garcia; species Garcia nutans. Next base: position 12,917,305 of record CANTUV010000045.1, read on the forward strand.
TAGTTGAAGATCCAGCAGAGCAGGTTCTACTGGGCTTAACGGGCTCAGATGTTGAGGGAAGAGACCCAACCATCTGTTCCATTAAGACTTTATATTCTTCTGCAGTCTTTGCAGCTGCAAGAAGGGCAATATTTTGGGCTCTTTGGGCACCAAAGGAGACCTGTAGTCTTGGGTCAAGACCATCATGGTTTCTCTTAAGGAGCCATGCTTTAACTGTTTCAATAGTGGTAGAGTTGCGAAAGGCAGACCACCACTTGACTTTAGATTTCCTCAATATAACAGGGATACTGGTACCTGACTGATAAGAATAGTCAAAATACCACTGATATACCCAAGGTATATTGAACTTTAGACAAAAAAGAAGCAGAGGAGGAAAATTCCTCTCAAAAGTTGAAGGGTTTAAGTTGGCTTTAAAATACTGGAATGCTATTAGTACATCTGGTGGAAGAGTTCTTTCATCATTTCCACAATAATGCCACCAATCAACAAACCAGGATGGAAGGTTATTGGTCTTTATGTTGTTCTCACAATAAATAAGCCAGGAATGTGTTTTACCAGGGTTCTGAAAAAACAAGGCTTTGGTCCAGGCTTCAATATAATCCCAATAGTTATAAGAAGAACAACAGGATAAGGAAGGAAGGATTTTAAATTGCACAGGGATGTGCAAAGGTTTTCCCCATTCAGAAGGATGGAGAATTTTCTTTATTTTGAAGGAAGAATAGGCAATGACTGCCTTATCTTGTTGGTTATAGTTGTGCTTTAAGAACAAAGATCCAGAATCCACCAGAATATGAAGATAATATTCTTGGGGTTTTGAGGATTCTTTAGGTTTAAAAAACCATCCTTTAGGGTAAACAGATTCAATAATAGACCATGGGTTCTGCTGAGCAGTCCCAAAATCAGGAATCAACTCTGTAAACCAAAAATTTTTATTGAACCAAAACGATTTATATTTTAATGGAAAATTTGTAGAAACAATTTGAGTTGAAGGTTTTGAAATATTCAACTCAGTTTTAGAAACATTCTGAGATAGGGTTTTTGGAGAAGAAGATTCTCCTATCTCAATTTTATTTTTTAAATAAGGGATCAAGGAATCACTACCTGGAACCCCTGGAGGAGGTTCGTGTCCCATCTTTAATAGTGCTTTAATTACCTCAGGAGATTGGGCCAGCTGGGAGACCCATTTCTCAATATTGGCTTTATCTTCCTCTTGGACAGCATCAGCCCAAGACTTAATAGGTTTAGGGTTTAGGATACTATCTGAATGATCAGATAGAGCTTTAGGAGAGTCATCTTTAAGGGTTTCTTTACTGGCGTTTTTCTTCTTTCTCCTCATGATTCCTGAGAAGGAATTCACGAGTAAGGAAATCAGGTAAACTGTTATTTTCTCCTTTAATAAATTCAATATCAAAATCAAAAATACTTAAAATAGCTTGCCATCTAGCAAAAATTTGTTTTGAGGCAAGGTTTTTAACATCTTTTTGTAAAACATCTTTAGCACTTTTACAATCAATTCTTAATAAAAACTTTTGATTCAATAAATCAGATTGAAATTTTGAAATGCATAAAACAATGCTCAAAATCTCTTTCTTTATAGTTGAATAATTTAATTGGGTTGGACTCCAATGTCCTGAATAAAATTGGACTATGGCTTCTCTACCCTCTTTAACCTGTTTTAAAATCCCACCAAAACCTATATCTGATGCATCAGTCTCAACTATTTTGGAGGCTAAGGGATCAGCTATATGCAGGCAAGGAATAGTTTTAACTAGGGTTTTAACCTGTCTAACTATGCCAGAGTGGATCTCAGTCCATGGGCCTGAGTTTTTCTTTAACCTATCATGCAAAGGTTTAATAGTCCTATTTAGGTTGGGAAAGAATTCTATGACGTAATTCAAACAACCTAAAAATCTTTGTAACTGGGCTTTATTAACTATTTGGTCAGGAAACTTATCTCCAAAAGCTAAGTTCCTTTCTATAGGTTCTATAATTCCCTGTTCTATATAGTGTCCTAAGAACCTAATCTTAGTCTGAAACAGAGACATCTTCGTTTTACTTAATACTAAACCATTATGTTTTATTACCATAAAAAATGTTTTTAAGTGTTTAAAATGTTCTTCTATAGTTGTTGAATAAATTAAAACATCATCAATATAAACAATACAAAATTTAGTGTAAGGGTTAAAAATATCATTCATCACTCTCTGAAACTCAGAGGGTGCATTCTTTAAACCAAAAGGCATAACATTCCATTCATACTGTCCAAATGGAACAGTGAATGCAGTCTTATACCTATCTTTAGGGTTAATCTGAATTTGCCAAAAACCAGATTTCATATCAAATTTACTAAAAACATTTGCTTTATATAATCTTCCTAATAAATCTTTTTTATTTGGAATAGGATACCTAATCCATTTTAAAGCTTTATTTAAAGGTTTATAATTTATTACTAATCTAGGTGCACCTCTTTCTATTTCAGAGGCCTTGTTTACATAGAATGCAGCACAAGACCAAGGGCTTCTAGATTTAGTTATTAATCCTTTATTTTCTAAATCATTTATTTCCTTTTTGCAGAATTCAATTAAATCAGGCGACATCTGAATGGGCCTAGCTTTGGTTGTAATAGACTTTTCATCAAAGCCTATTTCATAAGGTAAATCAACCATGTGTTGCTTTCTGTTCCAAAATGCATTTGGAATATCAGCACACAAATCTTTTTCTATTTGAGATTTTAATTTATTAATTTTATCTTGTGTAAATTTATTGTTTAACTGTTCATTTATTTTTTGTAAATGATAGTTATTCTTTAAATTACAAAGTTGCTCAGACTTTGCTTTTATAAGTGCATTTATCTGTAACTCATTTATTGAATGTGCCTTTAAAAGATTTAAATTCCTCTTTTTAGGTTTTTCTAAAAATGGGAAAATTATCTTTTGTTTTCTTACTTTAAAACTTATACTATCATCTTTTACTGAATAAGGTGTAATTAAATTCATAAATGGCGTTCCTAAGATTACCATATGATGAATGTTAGTTAAAATGAATATATTCTTTATTTCTAAATTATTATCTATAATTGATGCTTCTGCTTTACCAAGTATATTTAATTTAGATTTATTTGCTGCAGATAAACTTTCATTAGTTTCATGCCAAAATCTTTTTGGTACTAAACTAGGTTTAATGCAGTTTAAATCAGCTCCAGTATCGAATAATGCAATAGTTTCTATATTATAATTATCTGAAAATTTTAATTTTATTTTTATCAAATATTTTCTAGATGTTATCTCATGCAACATAAAAATTAAATTATCTGAAATTTTATCTTTATTAATTAAACTAATTTCATTATCAGTTTCTTTATCATCTATTTGTTCAATATTTTCTCCAACTTCTTCATCAGAAGAAGAGGTTGAGTTCATTAAAGATTTTATTATCTGTGAATCATGTTCTTGTTTGTTTTTTAATTCTTTTAATTCTAATTTAATTTCTTTAATTTCTTTTTGTAAATCATTTATAGTTGGTTTATTTTTTATTGTTTTATTTTTATTTAATATTGTAGTTAAATCATATGTTTGTTTACTAGTGCTGGGTAACATAGAATTTTTAGGTTTATCATCTTCTAATATTTTATTTAACATTTTTTCTTGAATTTTAGGGTCACTTATATATTTTATTGCTTCTAATATAGATTCTTGTTCTTTAGTTAATACATTTAATGATTTACTACCATAGTCAGAACTTGACTCTGATCCTATATCATCTATTTGATTTAGTTCTTCAGAATCTGAATATTCTTCAGAATCTGAATAATCTAAATATAATTCGTGAATTTTATTTATTATAGATTCTTCTAAATTTAATTCTTGTAATTTTTTATCAAATTTACAAAATCTTGAGGTGTGTCCTTTTCTTCCACATTTATAACATGTTAAGTCTTTATATGATGTGAATTTTTTATCTTTTTGTTTATAAGGTTTTCTACTAGGTTTTCTATATTTATATGGTTTATAAGGTTTTTGTTTTTTATAATAATCATCCTTATCAAGTTTCTTCTTATAACTCTTTTTGTGATATTTTCTATAAGGTTTTTTATATTTTCTTGTAGTAGAACACTGTCCATTACAATCTTTATGTTTCTGTGTTATACCATAATCAAATTGTTTGCAGAAAGATCCTAGTTCTTGTTTAGTTTTTCTCATTTCATATTTTAATGATTTTTGAAGTTTTATATCTTGACAAAGCTTTAATCCTTCTTTTTGAACTATACTAAACAGTTGTCCATAGGTCAATAGGTTATAAGGAATAGGGTTTCCAAATTCCTGTTTTATATGGTTTCTAACTTTCTCACCAAGGAAGAAGGGTAATCCTGCTAAGAATTTTTCCTTCCAGAAAGCCTGGTTGGAATCTTCTCTAAGCATTATCCTAGTTAAGAAAGTTGTTTTATAGAATTGAAAATCACTAAGTTTCTTGCATCTAAGGTTACTTAGTAATTCTGCATTTTTATCCTTTAAATGAGTAGGATCACCTATAAAATGAAGTGATATAGTCAAGATTAGTGATGCCACTGCATCTTGAATAGTATCACCAGATTCATCTAAAATAGGTATTCCATCCTCATACGTTTTTACAGCATTTAAAATTTCTAAATGTTGTTCATCAGTGAGATGGTTATCCCACCAACCTTTAAGTTGTCCTGTGAATCCAGCTATAAGGAGTTCAGCTATAGTTCTATCTGAAGTTCCTGTTTGGGTTCTATAGGCATTGGCAGCCATAGTCATTTGTTGAAGAAGACTCAGGATATTATATTCTGATAGGGTATCTATGTTCCATTCATAAACTGAGGAGGCATTATATTTATATTGTGTTAACACATTTGGTCTATCTGCTATACCTAAGTCTGGGGCAGACATTCTAGGTACTATAGATTGATTATGTGTTAAACGATTTATCTGTGGCTCTAAAGCTTTACTAAAGGTTTCTATATCTTCAGATTCAGGTTGAGAATCCTCAACTGATTCTGATTCCTGTTCTTGGGTAACTATACTAATGGTTTTAGAATCTCTAGACTGGGGTGTTACTGGTACTACCTGTTTTGACCCAGAAGAAGATTCAATTTTACTTAATTGTTCTTTAATTGCTTTAACAAAATCTGAATCTTTGGATTTTATTTCTTTTTGTCCTGTTTTAGAAACTTCGAAAGGTTTAAAAACATGTGATTTAAGTTTTTTATCTTTAACTTCTTTTTCAATTTTTACTATTTTACTTTCTTTAATAGTATCTTCTATTCTATTTAACTGTTGTCCTATAGTTATTAAATGTGCATTACTGAAATTATTTTGTTCTAAGATTTTCCTATTAGGATCATCTTCAGAAATTATTTTAAATGGTGCTATATTTATTTCTTTATCTCCATGTAAAAATACACTTGAAGTTTTAGGTGGATGTTCACTCTGTATGATTTTATCTTTTACTTTCCATTCTGTATTTTTATTCCTAACAGTTACTGGATTTATTGATTTTTCTAATTTAAGTTTTCCTCTATAAATTCTTTTAAACCAATCAAAGAATTTCATATTGACTTCATAATATTTTATAAAGTCAACATATTCTTCTTTAACTGATTCAAGATCTTTTACCTTTTTTATTACATTTTCTAATTTATCTTTATTTTTAATTGCTGTCAATTCTTTATTTAATTTATCATAATCAAAAACAAATTCTTTATTAATTACATTTAATTCTCTATCTATGCTTTCTACATTTCCTGTCATGAAGGAAGCTGTAGGTGACATAGGTGGAGAAGGTGAATGTTCTATATTCTGAGGTTGATTATAATTAGGGTTTGGTTCCAAAGGGTTCATTGTTCCTGTTGGATTATAATATAAGTGTGGAACTGTTGTACTATAATCTACACCTTTTAATTTATTACTAGATTCAGGTATATCTGACGTAGAATACCTAGGCTTTACTACTGTTTGCAAAACAGGTTTAGGCTCATTTTCTTTATATGAAGCATATATAACAGAAGGTAATTGTGAGGCTCTTCCTAAGTCTACTGTTGAAATAGATGACGAAGAGTCTGAATATCTACTGCTTACACTATGTCTACTGAATTTTAATTTAACTTTACCGTCTTCATACTGTTCGATTTTACTAAGTTCTATATTGGGCTTAACTGTAGTTTTTGGTTCTGGGAGAGGAACAGCATCCTCTAAGACCCATTCATCAGGGAGACTAATATCTTTCCACTGAATAGTCCTAGGAATTACTGTATTAGCTTTACTTAGATCTGTTTGTAAAAATTTAGTTTCTCCTAGTTTTGGCTGCATTATATACTTTGTAGCAAAAGCAGACATCATAGCTTTATAATTTATTTTATACATTAATGCTACAGGAATAGATCCTTCAAGCATTTTATAATTATGTGTTTTAATTTCTAAAACTACACTTTTTAATATATTTGGATCATTTAATGAAATTGTAATATCTGGGAAGCAGTCAAATGAGATTGGACCGCTACTCAGACTGGTTTCTATAGTTCCTAAAAGTGAGTCATTAAAATTTACAAACCTAGCATCTCTGACAACTGCCAGAATACTAGTATTTAATCCTTCTCTAGTTAAAGGTTTTATACCTATTTGTACTAATCCTATATGTATATACTTGTATTTTTTAGCTTTATGATGTTTTATAGATTCTGCAGAAAGTAAAGTTATCTTTTCAAAAGGTTTACTTAACTGTACATCTCTTTCTTCAGCTTTAATTATATAATCGTTTTTAAATATATTTAATTTTGGTATCTTATAAATCTGTTCTTTATCTATCTTTGGTATTACCCAATTATCAATTGCTTTATTAAAATCTTCTAGAATTACTTCATTTCTGTTAACTATCCTTTTAACTTCTGATGACTCAGAACTATCCGTTTTAGTTGTACTAGCAGATTTACACAGAAAAGGTTCCATTTTTAAATATTTGAAAAATAGATTTTTAAAGTTTATTAATGTTGATTTTGGTAGCGACCACTGACTTACTGCCCTAAACGCCTGTCCGTCGGCTAACACGGGTCTTACTGCATATCCAATACCTAGACAACACTAAGTCCACTTCTAGATCTATAAATCAAAGATTTAACTATGGAAACAGTTCTATATCTATCCCCTAAACGGTCCCTTTGTTTTTGTTGGTATCAGAGCCATCTTCTTTTAGGGGTGGTAGTAGATATATATATATTATATAGAGGCTCTGATACCAGCAAATTAAATGGAATCGTATATAAAAACTTAACAATCTAGAGATTATCTAAGCAACAATCAATCAGGCAACAGCCCCGCTCTTAGATATATTCACAAATTTAAATGGATTTAAATAAAATAAGAATAATAAAAGCATAAATTAAAAATATATAAATTAAATGAAAGAATATATAAAAATATATAACTTTATTTACTCTTTAAGAAAAGTTATACGAAACACAGATTATTGGTATATTGCTTTTCGTTATATCATGTACCACAGGTTTATAAACTCTGCTCACAGCTAGTAGCCGTTACAATCGGGTGTCCAGCTTATACCAATAAATCTTTACAAATAAAATAAAACTTTATAAATTTTTGATACACAAGATCAACTTTCGTTGCAAGTGCAAAGCATACTTATGCAAAATAAACTTTAAAATATAAAATACAGACTTTAAAATAAAATACAAGCTTTAAAAATAAACAAGTAACTTACAGAAGAATAATAGTGAAGGGGGATGCAGAAGTGGAAGAAGATTTTTTAGTGAAGAGAGGAAAAGAAAATCTAAACCAGAGTTTTGAGTTTTTCAGAGCTTCTGGAGGTGAGAGGTTCTGAAAGTTCCTCTCAAGCTTCAGAAATGACATCCTTTAATAGACAGAGGTTCACTATTCTTTTCACATACTTTAGTACTATAGATGAATAGTAACATATCATTACTATTTGTTTTACTGTACCTTCATGCGTCCGAAACTGTAGATAAATAGTATTTTATCGGGTATTATTTGTTTTACTGTTGAGAACTATAGATGAACAATTTTGTTGGCTTTACTGCAATTTTGCCATGTCCTTCACATGTCAGATACTGTTGATGAGCAGTATCTTATCAGTTGGCACCGATTTTATTGGCTTTAAAAATTTAAAGGAATGAGATTCCTTCTGCCTTTAATTTTCTGACGAGCTTGAGTTAGAATCAGATTTTTTATCTTTCTTTTTCTTTTTCTTTTTCTTTTTTATTTTTCTTTTCTTTTTTCTCTTTTCCTTTTTTCTTTATTTTTCTTTTTTCTTTTTTTTTCTTTTTCAATTTTTTTTACTTTTGTTCTTTAATAGAGATAAAATACCATAACAATCGCCCTCATTGCTGGGATAATAATCTGAGTCTAAGTCAGATATTTTATCAGTGAAAGCTGATGTCATGGATGATAAAGAAGAGGAGTCAGAAGAGCAAGGTGACTTTCTTCTTCTGGACTGAGCTTTAGATTTTTAGAATGAGCTTTATTGAACGATCCAACAGAGCTAGTCTTGCTGGGCTTTAAGGACTCAAAGGTTGAAGGAAGTGATTCAACCATCTGTTGCATCAAGACTTCATAATCCTCAACAGTTTTTACAGCTACAAGAAGGGCTATATTTTGGGTTCTTTAGACTCCAAAAGAGACAGACAACTTTGGGTCAAAGCTACCATGTTTTCTCTTTATTAACCACTACTTTACTATATACTCATAAATGGAATTGCGAAAGACAATCCACATTTGATTTTAGATTTTCTTAATACCAAAGATATATTAGTACCTGATTGAACAAAAGTATCATTGATAAACCCATAGTATATTAAAAGTCATACAAAAGAGAAGAAGAGGAGAAAATTTCTTCTCATAAGGGCTTAGATTTAAATGGGCTTTATAATACTGGAATGCAAGTAGCTCATCCTGTGATAATGTTTCATCATCATTTCCATAGTAGTACCACCAATCAGCAAATCACATAGGAAGGTTATCAGTCGTTATATTGACATTAAAATATATCAGCTAGGAATGGATTTTACCATAATTTTATAAAAATAAGGCTTTAGTTCAGAAATTAACATAATCCCAATAATTACATTATCCCAATAATTATAAGAAGGACAAATGACTTTAGAAGAAAGGATTTTAAATTGCATAGGAATGTGTAAAGATTTTTTCTAATCAAATTGATGGAGAACTTTCTTTATTTTGAAGGATGAATAAACTATGATGACTTTATCCTGCTGGTTATAGTTATCCTTTAAATATATAGAACTAGAATCCTCGAAAATATTAAAATAAAACACTTGAGGTTTTAAAAAAATATATGGCTTAAAAAATTAATTTTTAGGGTATAAAGACTCAATAACATTTCATTGATTCTGCTGAGCAGTTTCATTTTCAATTATTAATTCTGTAGTCCAAAAATTTTTATTAAACCATATAGTTTTAGGGTGCTTTAAAGAAAATTTTGAAGAAACAATTTGAGTTGAAGGGTTTGAAACTTCAATCTCATTTTTAGAAATATTTTGAGATATGATTTGTTATAGATGAAGATTCACCTATCTCTGCTTTAACAAAAGGGACTAGAGATTTATTACCTGAGACTTCAGGAGGAGGAAAACATAAGTTTGATAGGGCTTTAATGACTTCTGGGGATTGAACCAACTGGGAGAACCAAAGATCCATTTTAGCTTTATTATCTTCTTCTTGGATAGTATCATCCCAAGACTTTAAGGCTTTAGGTTTAGTTATACTATCTGAATGATCATATAGGACTTTAGGAGAATTAGGCTTTAGGGTTTCTTAGGCTTTAGGGTTTCTTTAGCTTTATTGACTGCTTTCTTCTTTTTATTCTCCATGATTCCTGAGAAAGAATTCATAAGTAAGGAAGTCGGGTAAATTGTTATTTTCTCCTTTAATAAATTCTATATCAAAATAAAAAATACTTAAAATAGCTTACCATCTTGCAAAAATCTATTTTGAGGTACGGTTTATAATATCTTTTTGTAAAATATCTTTAACATTTTTACAATCAATACAAAGTAAAAACTTTTAATTTAATAAATCACTTTAAAATTTTGAAATACATAAAATAATACTTAAAATCTCTTTTTTAATAGTAGAATAATTTAATTGGATTCGACTCCAATATTCTGAATAAAATTGGACTATGGTTTCTCTGCTCTCTTTTATCTTTTTTAATATTCCAACATAACTTATATCTGAAGCATCGGTCTTAACTATCTTTGAAGGTAATGGGTCAACTATATGTAAGCAGAAAATAGTTTTAACTAGAATTTTAATCTGTCTAACTATACCAGTATGAACCTTAGTCCCTGGGCCAGAATTTTTCCTAAGCCTATCATGCAATGATTTTATAATCCTATTCAGGTTTGGGTAGAATTCTATAACATAATTTAAACATCCTAAAAATCTTTGTAATTAGGTTTTATTTATGATTTGATCAGAAAATTTATCTCCAAATTCTAAGTTTCTTTCTATAGTCTAAAATACCTTATTCCATATAATGACCTAAGAATCTAATCTTAGTCTGGAATAAAGACATCTTAGTTTTACTTAATACTAAATTATTCTTCTGTGCTATCATAAAAATATTTTTAAGCGTTCAAAATAATCATCTAAGGTTTTAGAATATATTAAGACATCATCAATATATACTATATAAAATTTAGTATAAAGATTAGATATATCATTCATCACTCTCTAAAATTCAAAGGGTAAATTTTTTAAACCAAAAGGCATAACATTTCATTCATATTGTCCAAATAAAACAGTGAATGCAATCTTATACCTGTCTTTAGGGTTAATCCGAATTTGCCAGAAATTTGATTTCATATCAAATTTACTAAAAATATTTTCTTCATATAATCTTCCTAATATATCTTTTTTATTTGGAATAGGATACCTAATCCATTTTAAAGTTTTATTTAATGGTTTACAATTTATTACTAATCTAGGAGCTCCTTTTTCTATCTCAGAGACCTTGTTCAAATAAAATACTACACAAGATCATAGGCTTCTACATTTAGTAATTAATTTTTTATTTTTTAAATCAGTTGTTTCTTTTTTTTATAAAACTTAATTATATTAGGCGCTATTTGAATGGGCTCAACTTTAGTTGTAATAGACTTTTCATCAAAGTCTATTTCATATGGTAAATCAATCATATACTACTTTCTATTCCAAAATGCATTTGAAATATCAGTACATAATTTATTATTAATTTGAACCTTTAAATTATTAATTTTATCTTGTATAGATTCAATTTTTAATTGTTCATTTATTTTTTATAAATAAAAATTATTCTTTAAATTACAAAGTTGTTCAGACTTTATTTTCATTATTGTATTTAATTATAGTTCATAAATTGAATGAGCTTTAAGTAAGTTTACATTTTTCTTTTTAGATTTTTTTATAAATGAAAAACTAATTTTTTTATTTTTTTATTTTAAAATTTATACTATCATCTTTTACAAAATATGATATAATTAGATTCATAAATGGAGCTTCTAAGATTACCATATGATGAATATTAGTTAAAATAAATACATTTTTTAATTTTAAATTTTTATCAATTATTGAAGCTTATGCTTTACCAAAAATACTTAATTTAGATTTATTTGTCGCTGATAAACTTTCATTTATTTTCTGCAAAAATCTTTTAAAAATTAGGCTAAATTTAATAAAATTTGAGTCAGCTCCTGTATCAAATAAAGCTATAGTTTCTATATTATAATTATTTAAAAATTTTAATTTTAATTTTATTAAATATTTTCTTGATATAATTTTTTGTAACATAAAACTTATATGATCAGAAATTTTATCTTTATTTATTAGACTAATTTCATTATTATTAATTTTTTTCTTTATTAGTTTTTTCTTTATCTTCTTCTTCTTCCTCATCAGAAGAAGTAGAATTCAATAGATACTTTATTAATTGAGAATTATTTTCTTATTTAATTTTAATTTTATTTCTTTAATTTCTTTTTATAAATCATTAATTATTGGCTTATTCTTAATTATTTTATTTTTATTTAAGATTGAAGTTAGATCATATGTTCGTTTACTAGTACTAGGTACTACAGAAGATTTAAGTTTTTTATTTGAATCTTCTAATAATTTGTTTAAGAATTTTTCTTGAATTTTAGGATCATTTATATGTTTTATAACTTTCAAGATAGATTCTTAATTTTTTAGTTAAAACGTTTATTGATTTACTATTACTATTAGTTTCAGAACTAGTTCTTATATAATCTATTTGATTTATTTCTTCAGAATCTAAATAATCTTTAGAATATGAATATTTTAAATATAATTCATGAATTTTATTTAATACAGATTCTTCTAATTCTAGTTCTTGTAGTTTTTTATTAAACCTATAAAATCTAGATGTATGTCATTTTTTACCATAATTATAATATTTTAAATCTTTATATGATTTAAATTGGTTATCTTTCTTTCTAAAAGATTTTTTATTATTAAATTTTTTAGATTTATAAGATTTATAAGGCTTCTATTTCTTATAGTAATATTCTTTATTTTTATTTTCTTTTATAATATTTTTTTATATTTTGTAGAACATTATCCACCATAATCTTTATAATTTTGAGTTATACTATAATCAAATTATTTATAAAATGAACCAAATTCTTGTTTAGTTTTTCTCATTTCGTATTTTAATGATTTTTGAAATTTTATATCTTGACAGAGCTTTAATCCTTCTTTTTGAACTATACTAACCAATTGACCATAAGTTAAATTATCGTAAGGAATAGAATTTCCATATTCATATTTTATATAATTTCTAACTTTCTCACCTAAGAAGAAGGATAATCCTGCTAAGAATTTTTTCTTCCAAAAAGTCTGGTTGAAATCTTCTCTAAGTATATCCTAGTTTAAAAAAAATTGCTTTAAAAAACTGAAAATTACTAAGTTTTTTACACCTAATGTTACTTAGTAATTTAATATTTTTATCTTTTAAATGTGTAGGATCTCCTATAAATAGTCAGTATCAGTGTTGTCACTGCATCCTGAATAATATCACCATATTTATTTAGTATAAGGATATCATCTTCATAAGTTTTATAGCATTTAATATTTCTAAATATTATTCATCAGTGAGATGATTATCCCACCAACCTTTCAATTGGCTTGTGAAGCCAACTATAATTAATTCTGCTATAGTTCTATCTGACGTATTAGTTTGGGTTATATAAGCATTGACAACCATTATCATATGCTGTAGAAGACTCAGAATATTATATTATGATAGGTTATCAATATTCCATTCATAAATCGAGAAGACATTATATTTATACTATGATAAATTATTTGGTCTATCTATAATTTTTAAGTCTGTGGCAGACATTCTAGGTATTATGGATTGATGATGTGTTATGCGATTTATTTGTGGATCTATATCTTTACTAAAAGATTCAAGATATTCAGTTTCAGGTTGAGAATTATAAACTGATTTTTAATCATGATATTGAGTTACTATACTAATAATTTTAGAAGTTTTAGATTGAGGTGTTTCTTGAACTACTTATTTTGACTCAGATGCTGAACCAATTTTACTTAATTGATCTTTAATAGCTTTTACAAAGTCAGAATACTTGGATTTGACTTCTTATTGACCTGTTTTAGAAATCTTAAAGGGTTTAAAAATATGAGTTTTTAATTTTTTATTTGAAGTAATTTTCTCAACTAATTTTATTATTTCTTTATCTTTAATAGAATTTTTCATTCTATTTAACTGTTTCCTATACTTAGTAAATGTACATTATTAAAATTATTTTTCTCTAATATATTTTTATTTGGATTATTTTCTGCTACGGTTTTAAATGTGCAGCAATAATTTCTCGATCACCATACATAAATATACTTGAAATTTTAGGTGGATGTTCACTTTATATAATTTTATCAATTACTTTTCATTCTGTTTTTTTTTCTAACTGCTATGGGATTTATTAATTTTTCAGCTTTAAGTTTTCCTTTATAAATTCTTTTAAACCAATCAAAGAATTTCATATTGACTTCATTTATTTTGTAAAATTAATATATTCATTCTTTACATATTCAAAATTGTCTACTTTATTTAGTACTTCTTTTTAATTTATTTATATTTTTTGCTGAAGTCAATTCTTTGTCTAACTTATCTTTATTGAATATAAATTTTTTATTAATTATATTTAGTTTTCTATCTATGTTTGCTACGTTATCTGTCATAAAAGAAGCTATAGATGGCATATGTGGAGAAGGAGACTGTTCTTTATCCTGTTATTGGTTATAATTATGATTTGATTTTAAAGGTTCATATTTTCTGTAGGATTATAGAAAAGATGTGATACAGTTGTACTGTAATCTATACCTTTTAGTTTACTACTGGTTTCAAATATATCAGATGTAGAATACATAGGCTTTGCTACTATTTGTGAAATATGTTTAGGTTCTTTTTCTTTATATGAAGCATATATTACAGAAGGTAATTATGAAGCTCTTTCGATATCTACTGTTGAAGCAGAGGAGAAGGTATCAAAATACCTACTGCTTATATTATGTCTACTGAATTTTAATTTAACTTTACCATCTTCACATTGTTTAATTTTACTAAATTTTATATTTGGTTTTAATATTTTTTTCAAGTTCTGGAGGAGGAACGATATTTTTCAAAATTTACTCATCAGGAAGACTAATATCTTTTCATTAAATAGTTTTAGGGATTACTGTATTAGCTTTACTAAGGTCTGTTTGAAGAATTTAGTTTCTCCTGTCTTAGGTTTCATAATATATTTAGTTGTAAAAGCCGAAATCATGGCTTTATAATATATTTTATACGTTAATACTACATGAATTGATCATTCTAAGATTTTATAATTATGTGTTTTAATTTTTAATATAACACTTTTTAATATATTAGGATCACTCAGAGATATTGTAATATCAGAAAAGCGATCAAAGAAAATGGGACTACTACTTAAACTGGTCTCTATTATTTCTAAGAGAGAATCATTGAAATTTATAAATCTAGCATCTCTAACTAGTGCTAATATATTTGTATTTAAACCTTCCCTAGTTAAGGATTTTATACCAATTTGTACAAGTCTTATATATATATATATATACTTATATTTTTTTTCCTTTTATGGTACTTTATAGATTCTGAAGATAACGGTGTAATCTTTTAAATATGTTTAATTTAGATATTTTATAAATATGTTCTTTATCTATTTTAGGTATTACCCAATTATCTATTTTTTTTATTAAAATCTTTTAAAATTACTTCATTCCTATTTACTAACTTTTTAATTTATGACGACTCAGAACTATCAGATTTAGTTGTACTAGCAGATTTATATAAAAATAGTTCTATTTTTAAATATTTAAAAAATAGACTTTAAAGTGTTTTCTTGTTGATTTTATACGTGATCATTGATTTACTGCCCTAAATATCTATCCATTGGCTGAAATGAGACTTACTGCATATCCAAATCCTAGTCAATAATATTCACTTCTAGATCTATAAGTTAAAGATATAACTATGAAAATATTGTTATATCTATCTACTACTATCTCTAAAAATAGTAGGCTTTGATACCAGCAATCTAGTTTTTATATCAATAATATATATATATTTATAAATTTATAGTTATATATTTATATTTATATAATATATATATATATATAGTTATATAAATTTTATATATTTTTTTTGGTGAAGGTGGGCATATAAATTTTATATATTTATATATATAAATTATTATATAATTATACATATTTATATATACATTATTATTTTTTTTGAATAATATATATTTCTTATTTTGTTTTTAATTAGTGCGTATTTAGATTTTTGTTATTAAGTACTGAGATAAATGCTAAAATTGTGCAATTTGATTATAAATTAGGTAAAACTAATATTATTATTTGAAATAGTATTTTTATAAAATTTAATTTAATAAAATTTTCTAAATAAATTAATAGATCCAAAACTAAAATGAAAAGACATATAACAAATTCAACAATTTTTTAGATTTTAATAATAAATAATATAAAATAATAAAAATTTAATTTTTTTTATAATATTAGATGTTTAATTTTATCTTCAATTTGTCTGTAATTATTTTAGCTTTAAAAATTTTGCCCCCTTTATTTGATTCATGGTTCCACCACAGGATGTGTATGAAAATGAGTAAATCTGAATAACAAATATAAGAGAAAGAGTGATCGAGTAAGATTTACAGGTTCCTATTAGAGGTGGGCACGGGTCGGGTTCGGTCAAATTTAGAGCACATCTCCACCCGACTGAACCCGCTAAAAGAGTATTTTATAAAATCGATCTCAACCAATGTAACGATCAACTCGACTAACCCGTATCACATTCAGTTTCAGACGGGTTATGGTGGTTCAATTCGAATTGGGCCAATCGTTTGGGCTCTACTTTTCGGCATCATTTTTACAAGATTTTTTTTTATCAGAATCCACATAAATTTTAAAAGTTCAGTCATTTGATTCTTAAAGAAACATTTTTCCTCAGCTTTTTAAGCACTTCAACATTTTTTTTAACTGAAAAATTAATATTATAGATTAAAACCTACTTACAAAATGCTAACATTTACAATCAATTGAACAAATTAATATTTTAGATTTAAATCCATTTAAAAAAATACAAAAGCCATACATGCAATTGATCAATAATGTTCAAACATATGAAATGTAAATACTAAGTAGCTCACCCTTACCACTTTCAATCATGCAAGCAACAGAAAATATATACATAAATTATCAAGTTTTAGTGTTTTCTGATTAGACAAAAAACACAAAGCACTAAAACTACAACTACAAAAAATAAATTACATTCATTTAATAGTTTTAGTGCTTTCTAATTTAAAAAAAAAATAGAAAGCACTAAAACTGCAAAATCAGAATATACATATATAAATGAGAATAAAAAGCAATTGAGAAATTAGACTATACATCAAAAACTATAAACTAGTGGTTGAAAAAAATATAACAATCACTTGCTTGACCTGCAATAATAGAAAATATATTTCAAAAATAGGAAAAACACAACAAAAGAAATCAGTAAATCATATTAGTAAACAAATCGCTAAGGATACCAACAATAACACATTTTTTTACCAACAACTAACACAATCATATTTCAGTAAAATCAACTAACAAAAACAATCATCTAACATATCAGACCATAAATCACTAAAAATACTAACAATAACACAATTTTTCACCAACTTAAAATAATTCTATTTCAGTAAATCAACTAATAAAAACCATCATCTAACAAGTCAGAATCATTTTAAAATACAGTCACTCCTCATCCAAGTTTTAAATTTCGATCCAACTACCCAAAATCTTAAATTTTAATTCATAAAACCAATTCTATAGTTAAAACAAGTCACAAGCATACAGTAACTTAACAAACCTCAACAATGAATCAAGCAAAATGTATTACATTTGAAATATAAAGAACAAATAAAACTCCACATATAACCTAAACTGCATTGCTGCAGTAACAAAAAGGAAATTTAACTCAAAATTCCATCAACCACAACAAAACTATATAACTCCATATGATATACACACTAACCATACTCAAAACAAAGAAAATAAGAATTCAAAAAAATAACATACTACAAATAATATAGTTACTCACAAAATAAGTACTCCATCTCTGTCCCAAAGCAAAATCAACAGCTACACATTTCTATCAGTCATTAATCAGTATCTATACCAAAACAAATACATACAATTAATTTATAATACATAACAAAAGAAAAATATAAAAAACACAAGAAAACTACCTAAAAAGAGAAACAACTTACACTGAATAGTGGAGAGAAATAAAATGATAGCCTAATTATTGTTCATCAAGTAAAAGAGTGATTCAGATGCTTCATTTAAAATGAATTATGGTAAAAAAAGCAGAAAAAGAAATACGAGAAGAAGATGAAAATGGGCAGAAGAGAGGAAGAATAAATCTAAAAATAGAACTGTAAAAAAAATAATGAGTAACCTTTCATTAAAGAATCTCCATTTATGTAACTATAATTCCTGAAACTGATGCAACATTCTTTGTACTTTTCTTGGACCCTCCAGTAAGTTCTACAATATAAAAAATACAATCCATTAATGATTATCTTAAATAGAGCAAAACAATAAGAAATTAAAGAGAAATAAACTTTTCTTATCACCTGCTTCGATTTGTTCGCATTCCTCAAGTGCTTCAAATAACTCCGAGTGTTCAAATCCAGAAATCATTGGCTTCAGCTAATTTTGAGTGCAAATTAAAGCTTCTGCCATTTTAGGGGGAAAAAAACTCTTAAAAACATCCAATACCCTACCACTCGTGCTAAAAGCACTCTCTGATACCACGGTAGATATTGGAACAACTAGCACATCACGTGCTAAATGAGACAAGACAGGGAACCTAGCAGGGTTTGCTTTCTACCAACCTAGCACATCAAAATTAGACTCATTCTCACACTCACATTGCTCATTTAAATACTTATCCAAGTCATTTTGAGCATTATATTTTCTTGTTGCCTTAAATGATTCCTAAAGGTAGCTGCCCGAGGCTTTAAAGCTGTCATTCCTATCCCTTCACTAGAATTTGATGATTGACTAATAAGATTTTCAGAAACAAAAGTTGCAGGCTTGTATGCATTGGAATACCATGCATACAATTGATTCAGTTAGGTTTTGATCTTGTCAATCATGCTCTTTGCAACTTCTGGACCATGAACATCATTTAAAGACCAAACAATGTATTGTAATTTTCTCCTAGGGTCAAGTATGTTACCAATAAAAATCAAAGAATTAATATTTTCAACTTTGTCCTAATATTTCTCATGTTTTTTCTTCATGTTCACAGCCATAATTCCTAATAATAAGTCTAAATTACAACTCTATTTCTTAATTTTAGATTCAATTAATGCTAGATGGTGGAATGCATTACTTGATATCATATACAAGGAGCCAAAAATATCCAAAGTGACATCATAGGATATTTTCAAAAATTGCAAAAAGTTTCTGGCATTCTCCCAATCAAAACTCATTGGTGGTGTCTCTCTCTTCACATCATGCATAATAAGCCAAGTAATCCTCATCATCTTCCTCTAACCTCTCAAAAGCTTCTGAAATTTTATGGTAGCACTGAGCATTAAATAGGTTGAGTTTCATCTAGTTGGAACATCAAGGTACACTAAGAATTTGTGTTCAATATCTTCTTACTCTATGAAACTCTTAAATTTTTCTAACCTAGATGGGGAGCCTCTAACATACCTAATTGCATGTCTAATTATAGCAATGGAAGGATGCATATCCCTAAGCCCCTCACACACATTAAGTTTAAAATGTGTACACAACATCTCATGTTAAAAACTTTCCATCCAATACCAAATCTTCCTTCATTTTGGGTTTTTTTTTTCTTCAAGTATGCAATAGCTCCATCATTGGAGCTTGCATTGTCAATAGTTAATGAAAAAATTCTCTTTAAATCTCATTCATTCAAACATAACTCAATATTTCTTCCCATAGTTTCCCCCTTATGATTTGATATTAGTAGAAATTAAGAATTCATTTTTGCAATTTCCAATCTCTATCCACAAAATGGGTAATAAGGGTCATATAGTTCAAGTTTTGTATACTAGTCCAATAATCAATTGTTAGGCATACCCTCTCATAATCTCTCTTCAATAAATTTTTTAGCCTTATCTTTTCATCCAAATACAATTGGAAGCAATCTCTTGCAATTTTTCCTAGATAATACTTTAAATTGAGAAACTACCTTACCCATCATATGCTTGAACCCATATCCCTCAACCACTCTAAAAGACTGCTCATCTACTACGATAAAAACAGCAATGGCCTTTCTATATTCCTCTACACTACAAGATTGAGGGATAACCCTTACATCTACATCACCATCTGATTTGAGAGTGAATTTCAAAATTTGCTGCTTAGGATTAGATTTTAGGGTATATGAGTACTTAGGACAATTATTTAAACGGTGAACCAAATTTGAGGTTCCATGTTGCTTTGAATCACACTGATATTTCTTGCGACAGTATTTACATGATGTTGTTGGTTCATCAGCCTCATCTTTAGGCAAGGTAGAGAAGTGATCCCAAGCAATGGAAGTTTTTTCTAGTATCTGATGCTGGATGTTTTCTTTTTTTCCTCGCAGCAGGTGGCTTTCGCGTCTCGCCAACTGGTTGTTGGTGACTTTGTTCATTAGGTGGTTGTCGTTGTGGTTGTCCTTGTGTTGTAATATTAATTTCTTGATTATTAACCATTGTTTGAATCCCTTAAAGAGAATTCAATATAATTATATTAATTAGATTGATTCTGCATAAGGGATTCAGACTTGAATTGTCCCTTAATTCATCTAAGCAATTAACTAAATAAAACTAATTGCATATTCACATTTGTCCTTTGATTGCAACTGATCAATTAATTGTTTAATACTTTACTTGTGTGTTACATCTTATTAAATTTTATGATACATCAAGTGTTTAATATTTTAATTCTATTTGGATAAAGTTTTATTTGCAAATAAAGAACTAATTGTTTAATATTTTAATTATATCTGGATGTTACTAGATCTTCCTAAGTTTTATAATTTATTTGCAAAAAGGAAATTTAATTGTTTAATATTTAAATTCTAATTGGATATGTTGGATCTTATTAAGTTTTATTTGAAACTAAGCAACTGGTGTTTAATATTTTTATATTATTTGGAAGTTGTTAAATTAATTATAAGTTGGATTTTAGTTCTATTTCTATTTTTTATATACAAAGTAAATATTTCTAATTTAATTTACAATTAATGTTTAATAGTTCATTATTTTTATTGGATATTGGATTTTATCAATTTTGGAACACTACGATAGTTTTATGTAACCCTAACTATATATAGTATAAAATACATTATACTATGCCCTAACAAACTAATAAGGCTATTAACTTTTAAGATCAACAAGCATCAAACATAAATATTCACACATTTCTAACTCAAATTTACATAGCAAAAACATATATATATATATATATATATATAAACTGCCACACACTAGCATATCAATAATCATAAGAACATTGATCTAACCTAACATATTTATGATATGCATTGCATATAATTAGAATAAAACAAACAGTAAGCCCTCATTGAAGTTGGTCATGCATCAAACCAAATTCTACCCACACAGTAATCAACTATTTGTATTCAACATGCATCAAAAAGCATACAAATGCACCAAATAACATTACAAATTATAAAATTTATGAAATATCAGCAAATTTACAACAACCAAATAAAAACACCATAACAATTATAATAAAAAGCATACAAACAAACATACTGAACAATATAGTAAATACTAAACAAAATAATTAACATATATAAATATTATTATATTAACAGCAAATATATATATATATATAAATACTAAAGTAAAAAATATACTACTAGTCGTTTCTACTT
Source organism: Garcia nutans (assembly GCA_947685225.1). Lineage (NCBI taxonomy): Eukaryota > Viridiplantae > Streptophyta > Magnoliopsida > Malpighiales > Euphorbiaceae > Garcia > Garcia nutans. Next base: position 12,938,848 of record CANTUV010000045.1, read on the forward strand.
ATACTAGTGATTATCTTTACTCTTCAGTAGTGAGTAATCAACATCAACCATCAATTTAAGGTTTGTCATTGTATTTATATCAAATAGTGAAAAAAAAAACACTCAGTAAAATTTTTTAAAATATACATATATAAAAGTAATATAAGTAAATATATATTGGTTGATTAAATAATATATTTAAACACAGCAAATATTTTTTAATTTAAGATAATTTATTTTCACACTCAATATTTAATTTAATTCAAAATACAATAAGATTATACAATTTCTAAAATTTTAATAATATATAAGTTAATTACTAATACAAATACAAAATATAAAATTGTAATTTTTAATAAAAAAATAAAAATAATATATAAAAAATTTAATAATTTATAATATATAATAAAAAATAATTACATTCTGAAACTTAATAATTATATTCTGTAAAAATTTTTAATCATTTACGTAATATAATTTATAATTATATATTAATTATATATAAAAAAAATTAAAGTATTTTAATAATATATAAATAATTGAAAATAGTTAAATTCAAAAGATTTATAATTTATATTAAATTATTATTATTATTAGTATCAAATAAATACAATTATTTAATAATTATATTCTGTAAAAATATTTATTTATTTACGTAATATAATTTACAATTATTTATTAATTATATATAAAAAAATTAAAGTAATTTAATTATATATAAATAATTGAAAATAGATAAATTGAAAATATTAATAATTTATATAATTCTATTCCAAATTTCTAATAAATTACCTAAATAATTTAAATATAATAAACTACTAAAAAATATTTAATAATTAATTAAATATATAAAATTATTATCTATTAATATTTTGTATAATTCATACATATAATTATATGTTATAGTTTATAATTAAAAAAATAGTACACAATTTATACTGATTACTATCTAAAAAAAAATTCTCCCGAAATTTTATTTAAATATTACTTTTAATAAATTAAAAATAAAAACTTTGAAGAGCACAAGCAAATTCAACACAAATTTAAACAGATATCGACAATCGCATCAAAAATCAAATCAATTAACTAAATAGAATCAAATCCACAACAATACTAAAGCAGATATAGTAAAAAATATATTTATCCATAAAACCCCAAATATTAAAAAGATATTAACTATTAGTTGGTAAATCTACTGATCTAAGTATCTGACAAAGAAAACACAAAGCCACAAAAAATAAGTAAATTAAAACCATAAATAAACAATCATCCGTTAAAAAGTTTTATTTACTTATAAAGTTTACATATTATTACAAAAAAAAAAAACTCATTTAAACACATAAATATTAACCACAAACAAACGCTCAAGCAAAATCAATTACAAACCAATTTTTTGCATAGAAATGGCATGCACTGGCATTTATTTTACAGAAAAATGTCAAAAGTAAAAAAAAAAAAAAGAGCAGATGAATAAAAATAGCATGCAGTGACAGATCGACTTATTCTACTAATTAAACACTCATAATTATTAATAATATTCAAAGCAAAACCAAAATATAGAATCAAACTATAATCAAAATGCATATATTTATAAACTAAATACAAAAAAATAACATAAATATCAATAGATCTACCATAATCGATAGACCTATTAATCTAACAAAGAAAACACTAAAAACACAAGCAAATCAGTCAAGAATGAGTTAAAAAATTTTAATTTTTTCAACAAATCTAAATATTATTATAAAAAATACTTATTTAATGACAAAAATTAAAACTAAAAACAAAATCATAAAAGAACTCTGAAAAAAAACCTAGATCCTTTAAAAGCTTAAAACTGAAAAATAAATACACATTCATTTTAAAAGAAAAAGTTCAAAACCCACGCTTAGTAGCCGAGAAGGAGATTGGGTGTGACTGTGTTCGCCCTAAACCCACAAAACAACTTCGATTAACTATTACTATGTGAGAATAAATTAAAAAATGAAGAAATATAGTTACAGATGATCGAAGAAGATGAAGAAAGGCCGAGAAATATAGATGAACAAAGGGAGGAGGCAGAGAGGCTAGAGGAGAAAAGAACTCTCCAGAAGCCCCCTGAATCGAGAGAGAAAAATCAGGGAATCAAGAGAGTTCTTTTTTTTTAGAGAGGGGATAAATGAGTTAATGTAGCTAGGGTAAACTTCAACTACTTAATGATGCTTATATATGCATCCTGGACGGCATCATTTTTTCTATGAAAAACAATGCCATTTAGTAGGTATATATATTAAAATATATTTATTTAAATATGTCGGTCGGGTTTGGTTTTGAACGAAATAAAAATTATTAACCCGACTGACCATCTGACCCGCTAACTTTAATAAATATTCACCCAATTCCACCCAATTTCAGAAGATAAACCGATCGAACCCTCCCGTTTTATCTCGGTTAGGACGAGTTCGAGCGGTTTGTTAAAATCTGCCCAGCCCTAGTTTCTATATGCATTAGTGACAAGTTGCGAGAACAGCTGGCAATAGAAAATCCACCAGGGCTCGAGAGAAAGGAGCTATTTGTGTGGCAGAAGCCAAAGTTAGGATAGCTGAAATGTGACATGGATGGTGCTAATCCATTGGATTTAGAGCAGTAACTAGGAATGACCAAGAGTTGGTTGTGGCTTGCCCATCATAGAGCAACTTATGGTACCGCTGATCATGTTATGGAAATATGCATTGGTGGCCTTTATTTACTTAAATGGACTCATTAGCTCAAAATTTGTAAGCAATTTATTTAAGAAAAAATGACATTCTTTACCATATTTTTATAAATTTTTATTTTTTTTATCAAGAATATTTTAGTCATTTTATTATAAACTTATTATAAACTGTATAAAATTTATAAACTCATTATAAACTAATTGTAAACTAATTATAAACTCATTGTAAAATTTATAAATTCATTGTAAACTAATAAAAATCTGATATTTTGATAAATATTTTATAAATTTTAGTATTTTGATAAATATTTTATAAATATTAAATTATTTTTAATTTTTATTGTATTTTTTTTATCAAAAACCCTTTATTTAATAAAGCCCTATTTCAAGGCCCAAAATTCCTTCATATAGAAAGACGAAAGTTCACGATTTGTGTTTAGACACTGATTTAGTCTTAGAGAAAATTACACCCATCACTCCATTTAAATTTTATTAAAATTTTTTCATATTTTGCTAAATATAATTTAATTATTTTATAAAAATATATAATGAAATCATAATAAACTTAAAAAATTATTATGTGTATAATAAATCTATAATAAATTATACAAATTTGGTAAATTTATAAACTAATTATAAATTTTAGTAAATATGAAAATCCGATATATTTTGTATTTTTTATTTTTTTTGGCAGTTTTGTAAAATTATAAAATTATTTAAAATTTCATTCCTTTATTATATTTAATTAAACTTTTAAGTTAAAAATTTTGACTTATTATTTTAAATGATTTTTAATGTAATTGAAAATTTTAATATATGCATTATTAAATAATTTAATAACGTTATTAGACACAATTTTAATATAATATTTTTTTGAAGAATACTCTCCTAATATAATTGAATACATTAATTAAAGTACTTAATATAATTAAAATAGTGATGAACTTAAAAAATATAATTTTAACATCCTAAACATCAAATAAGGTTAATTTCTAGAAATTCAACTAAAAAAGAAGACGCATAGGAAATATAGTTTCTACCCGAAGTTCAGAATCAGAACCTAAACTAGCCATGCACATCATATAAAGTGCGATTAATATGATCATAAACACATACTTGTGGTATATCAAATATGTCAAGCAGACTGCGATAATGGAAATAATTAAACAAAAAAATAATACAAAAATTTATATAGTCTGGTCATATGACTTATATTAAAGGATGTGAAAAAAAAATACCTTTTTCTATAAAGAATGAGTACAAAGGTACAATAAATGTTAAGACTAACCTAAAAACAAACAATACAAAGTAGAAACCAAATCAAATGTGAAAAATCTCACATTTAAAAGATACAAACAAAATGATCCAATTGATATAGAAATGGATTCTCCAACTTTAATAGTTAATTTTTAAGATTGACATTTTTAAATTTATATTCAGAAGAATTTTGTCTAAATTAATATTAAAAAATTAAAAAATAAATAATTCTAATACAAAATATTTACATATATTCAAGTTGATCGTTTCAAAATATATAATGTAAAATAAACTAGATTTTTACCGAGATCTCAATGAAAATTTTATTTTTCGGGTCAAACTCTCAAAATTTCAAATCAAGTTGTAAAATTGAATCATCACAAAAATTTAAATTATTTAGCAAAGTAATATAAGTAATCAACGCTTTGGATTATAATTAGACCTATCCATGAATCAAACTTGAGTCTGATCCATAATTTTTTTTATAAATTATGGATTGTGGTTCAACAGCATGAATAAGTCTAATTATAATATTAATTTATTTATTGTCGACTAATAAATATTTATTCTATATTTTATATCTTATTAATTTAAATATAAATTTAACATTCAATTTTTGTTCAATTTTTTGTGTGAGTAATTCACATTTAATTAAGTTTACACTTATAAAAATAAGTTAGTGATATACCATTTTTCTCTTTGAGAAACCTGCTAATGAAAATAAATGCATATATGTTTTTTGGCAGATCCAGAAGCTCCAAAGAGGATTTTACTCCAAAGCTCCAGATTTTTTGTGCCTACGTTCGGCCGTGATTCTCAGAGGGCCGATGTGTACAATGGCGGATCCAACAAGGGTCCAATTGGAGCTCAAGCCCCTACTCAAATTTCTCTAACTATATACATACATACATACATATATATATATATATATATATATATCTATATATTATTGAGAGCTGAATCAACTCAATTGAAATATATGCGTTTTTAATTTTCTTATTTAAAATGATTCAGCTCAACTAATATGACTATTTTTTAGAAATTCTTTTTTTTTCTACTATTTTTTAGTCAGTCTTTTATATATACTAATATATAATTTCAAAATTTTTCCTTCAACCAATGCTTTCATTCTATATGTCTATTTTTCTACGTAGCTTCCAAACAATATCAAAGCTTTCTCATTTGTCAATTTTATTTTACTTTTTATTTTTTTTATTTCAAGATCTATAAATTTCTATATCATTAAATTTATTATTTTTTCTATATATATATATATATATATAGTAGATATGGAATTATGTCCAAGAATTTGTATGTAAAATTCCAATTGCATTATCCCTAAAATAACCATTTCAATTTGCTTTTTATTAATGTGTTGGTTATGAAAATTTTCAAAATTTCAACTTATTCTTTTTTATATTTATTCTTATTAACTTATATAACTATTGTGTGAAATTAAAATATATTAATAAATGTTAAATTTAATTACTAATAAAAATTCCAAAAACTCAATAGGAATAAGCCCCCACTGGTTTTAGATGTTGCGTCCTCCACCTGGGTGTGTGCTGGTTTATGCTGAAGGATAGAGGGGGTTGAAGGATAGAGGGGGTTCTAGGTAATTTCAAGTTCAGAAGACCATCAAGAAGAAGTCGATGCTACTTCCCATTCAACCCCTTGATTTTCATTTTTGTTGTGAAGGAGTTTTGCAATCCTTACCTCCTCGTGGTGCAAGGTTATTTTCTATTTGGATCCATTTTTTTATCTTTTACAATGTTGTGTATAACAACTCCCATGACTGATCAAAATACTGGGCAGGTACTGTGTATTTTTGTTGGATATAAGTAGATTCCCTGTTTTAGTGAGGTTTATAATGCTTATCCTTAATCTCTTTCTAGAGCCTCAATAAGTTTGTCATCTATGGCTCTTTTCCAGGTCTTTAATTCATGACTCATGTCACAACGATTATGTTCTTAGTTTTTATTCATTTTTATTGTGCTAGAGGTCTTCTTGTGATTTTTTCTCTTATTTATCTGGCCCGAGGATTATTTGGAGTTATATGTATACTCGACTAATAAAAATTACTCATATGAGTGATAATAAAAATATAACTAATCTTATTAGCTAAGCATATATATATCCGGTCCAGATAAAAATGTCTCTTTTCGTGGTGCTATAGATAGGTATTTATTTGAAAATCTTGTTGATGCTATATATTTCTTTCATATCTCTTTATGGTTCTCTTTCTAGGGAAGAGATTCTTATATAATATAAGGTTTTGATTAATATATTATCTCTATTTTGATAGAAAAAAAAAAGGATTACATATATGTAAATTTTTATTATTTCAAACTGCATCGAAATAAGTAAATAAAAGATTGACCTATTGGTCCAATAGCAAAAGAAATGAATTAACCATAAGCTCATACTCGTCAATAAAAAAAGAAGCTAATGAACATAATAATTGCAATTAGTGGATTTATAGCACAACTCAAATGTTTCATTACAGTTTTGATCAATTAAGTAGACAAATAATGCAATTTTTTAAGTGTGTGAAAAAATGCTTGAGGTAGCGTAAATTTTGTTCAATTTCTTTATTTACGTGGGATATAAAGAGAGAATAGTTGCTGCTCAATTATATTGGTCACAGCTGGCTAAGAAACTCCTATTAATTACTGTTATTATAGTCTTTAAGACAAAGAATGATGTTATTATATATTATTATTATTAATATAACTTATAGGTTATATATCTTCATGTGTAAGTCTTACAAATTTAAGAAATAATTATTGCTACTTTCTAATTTCATTGGTCGTGTGGAGAACAAAGATCAATTGTATTACAAGATTGCTGGGGAAAAGTTAGTCTGCGAAGAAGCTAGCAGATCATCCATGGAAATATTGCAAGAAAAAGTTATAATTGGGTTTTTCCTTTTTAGTTATGCTTGTGCCATTTTTGGGTCCACATTTCCATTGGATGTCGTTCATGCCTATAGCATAAAGGAGAAATTTTAAGAGAAAATGAAAGATATTTTAATTTTTTCTATATTTCTTGTAGCTACTTAACTTTTTCTATTTGACTTTTTTGTATATTCACAAATTAAATTGTCATTACCTTTTTATTAACATTATTAACTTTTATTAAATTTTGACTTCCTCTACTAAGTTTTAGTTCTAAGTAAATTGGTGTTGGTTGCATGGATTATTTTTTTCTAGTTAAGCGATTATGTAAGTTTTTTTTAAGAGATATAGGGTTATAAGATTAGTAAGCTTTATATTTATAGATAATATAATAAAAATAAATTTTAGTTATATGTGGATTTTGTTAATGTAATTAGAATTGAAAATTAATAAATAAAACAAATGTTGCCTCAATTTCTCCTAGGAATGGCAACAACTACAAAACAGAGCCAGCGGAGGTCATTCTCCATCCCTGTCAAGGAACTAAGAGAAAAATATACTCATTTTCATTTTAGTAGAAATCCCAATTTTTCATTTGATTTTTTTTTCTCATTTTCAATATAATTCATATCACTTATAATATGGGAGGTGGTCCAAAAGCTTCTAGCTTCCGCATACTGTGAGCTTTTAATTATAGTTGTTAATTTTAGTTAGTTAGTTAGTTACAATTGTCTGTTGTATTCTATTAATATACTTTGTCAGTTAGTTCTCCATCCTTTTCTAGTTTGAACTAGGCTAGCTGTATATAAGATACTCTCTTAGTCTTCTTCAATAACATATTAGTAAATCATTTTTCCAGATTTCTTAGTTCACAAATCTATCATGGTATAAGAGCAATTGTTCTTTTCTTTTCTTCTTGAGTTCCATTGTTTGCATACAAAATAGTTCTAATGTGAAACACATGGCGGATGGTTATGTAGAAAGGTGCAAGTCACGACTAGTGGCTAAAGGTTATACTCAACATGAAAGGGTGAATTTCCTTGTCATTTTTTCTCCAGTTGCGAAAATGACCACAATCAGAGCTTTTTTAGCTGTAGCTACGGCTCGAAGTTGGTTTCTCCATTAACTGGACATCAATAATGCATTTCTTCATGAGGATCTCCGCAAAGAGGTTTATATGAAATTACCACTTGGTGTCAAAGTTGTAGGAACTAGTAAGGTCTATAAATTACATAAATCGCTTTATGGGCTAAAGCAAGCTAGTCGTTAGTAGAATGCGAAATTGACTTATACCTAATCGTGGGTTTACTCAAGCCCCTTTTGATTCCTCTCTTTTCTTGAAGCAATCTGCTACTGACTTCATTGCTCTGCTAGTATATGTGGACGATATCATTTTAGCAAGCAATAGCAAGTGTGGGTGAGCATTTTTAGTTCGGTATAGAGATTTGAAAATCTACGAAACTGAATCAAAACATGGATATTTTAAATTTGCTAGAATTGAAATCGAACCAAATATATAAAATATCCATACTGAACCGTTTTAAAAAATTCAGTTCAGTTCGATTTGGATATTTAATTCTAATGGAGCAATTCCAGTTCTAAATGAAAATTATGATTCGAAGATTTATAATTTTTTTTTTAAATTTAAGTAATGGAATAATAATTAATAATATTTTACAAGCTATTCATATTTTATTGAATTAGCATAGTTAAACAATTTCACAACCATAAATAAATAAATAAATTCGCAATCATATAAAATTAAAAATTTAATTACATTTATCTTCAAAATTAATAAATTTATAATAAGATTAAAAATCTATTTTAACAATAATAATAACTTGTTCAATTAATTGCTAATTAATTTATTTCAATTAATGAAGCAATTTCAATTAACCAACTTATTAATTTACTCATTTATTTATTTATATATTAAATAATTAAATATAATAAAATACGAGATAATAAAATAAAATAACTTTAAATTTAAATATCTTAATAATTTAAATTAATCAATTATAAATATATTTTAACACACAATTTATGAATAATTATTATTAATCAAATAATTTTTAATCTATATCAACGATGATATAAATTTTTATTTTCTATTAATACATAATTATGGTATTATATACATGCACAAACATATTATTGTAATTATATAGTTCATGTTATTCTCAAATTAATTCACAATTATTTATTTATTAATTATTATTATTCATATTCATAAAAAATTATATCATATTATTTGTATTCACTATCAGTATTCATAAATATTAATTATTGGTAATATTCATACTTATTATTATTATTATTTAAAAACTGCTAATATATTATATTAAATTACTTTATTAAATATAAATTACTATAATTAGCATTAATTATTATCGTTGATACTATAAAAGTAATAGTAATTATTCATATAAATATGTTAATAAATTATATTTAGTTATAAAATCAGTTTGATTAGTGACAAAATAAAAAAAAAGAAAATTAAGATATATATAGAGCATAGTATATAAAAATAGAAATTTCAAAATGAATATATAACATAGCATAATATAAATTAATAAAATAATTTTAATATATTTTAAAAATAACAAATATTAAATAGTGCATTAATAAAATATAATATAAATTTATATTATTAATAACAAATTGATTATTATTTCAGTTATTCGGTCCAGTTATATGCTAATATCCAGAACCGTTTTATATTTTAAAAAATTAATTCAGTTCGGATAAAGTAAAAAAGTCAATAAATTTTTTCGATTTTAAATATTTCGATCTGAATATTCAGATTGATTCAGATATTTTTAGGATTTGTGCACAGCCCTAGTATCAAGGATGAAATTCAATAAGTAAAGGATTTTCTTCACGTCGATTTTCAAATTAAGGATCTAGGGATTTTGAAATTTTTCCTAGGTCTGGAAGTTACAAAAAGCTCTCATGGGATTAATTTGTGTCAGAGAAAATATGCCCTAGATTTCTTAGAGGATACTGGGTTTTTGGGTTGTAAACCAGTAACTACTACTATGATTGCTTCAGCTAAACTCTCAGCCACAACTGGTTCCCCTCTACTAGATATCACGATTTACAGGAGGCTTGTGAGAAAATTGTTATATCTCTGTACCACTAGACCGGATATTTCATTTGCGGTTTAGCAACTTTCCCAATTTTTGGATAAGCCGACTGAGGTCCATCTTCAAACTGCTAATAGAGTGTTGCATTATATCAAATGAGCTCCTGGTAAAGGCTGGTTTTTCTCAGCTACTAATGATTTACAGTTAAAGGCATTCTCTGATTTGGATTGGACTTCATTCCCTGATTACAAATGCTCAATTTCTATTCTGTGTATTTATTATCAACTCTCTCATCTCTTGGAAATCTAAGAAACAGTCAACAATCTCTCAATCAAGCTCTAAGGATGAGTATCGAGCTCTTGCAGCAGCTACTTGCGAACTGCAGTGGCTCCTTTATCTTCTTCGAGATCTTCGCATTACTCAATCTACTCCAACTTTACTCTGCTGTGATAACAATTCTGCTCTTCACATAGCGCACAATCCAGTTTATCACGAGATGACCAAACATACATTAATCGACTATCATGTAGTTCTTGAAAAGCTAAAATCTGGAGCCATTCGTTTGCTTTTATTCTCATCCTCAAATCAATTAACTGATTTCCTGACAAAGCCCCTTGCTCCGACTATGTTTCATTCTTGAAATTACCAAGCTGGGCATACACAATGTATATACTCCTAGCTTATGCATACTGTGAGCTTTCAGTTAGAGTTGTTAAGTTTAGTTAGTTACAATTATCTGTTGAATTTTGTTAATATACTCTGTTAGTTAGTTAGTTCTCCATCCTTTTTTAATTTGAGTTAGCTGTATATGAGACACTCTCTAAGTCTTCTTTAATATCATATATTAATAAACCATTTTTCCAGATTTCTTAGTTTACAAATCTATCATCTTAAGAATAACAACAGGGTAAATATATATGGGGTCATTTTCCTTTCCCATTCCTTGACAGAAAAAGTTCTTCTCATTTCCAATATTTTCCAATTCATTTTTCCTGTTTTATTACAATATATTTAGTTTAACTATTTTAAATTAAACATAAACAATGCGTATTACTAGATCAGGTAATTATATAATAAGCAATTAACACTGCTATATTGTTGGCCAGAAAAAAATTAACATGCTATATTGTTAATTCCTAAAAGGACAAATTAAGATGTACTGAAATTAATGGGGTCCAAATTGATCTTTCTGAAAGAGTTTGTATGTTAAATTTACACAGAAAATTAGTACTGATGATGATGATAATGAAATGATTTCTCAATTAATGACCAATAGTCATTCAACAATCAAATGTATATTAATTATTTGTATTGCTTTCCCAACAATATTAGTTGTGAATTAGTGTTACCCAATTTAATTAACTTTCAGTATTATATATATAGTTACTTTTCTTAATCACATGGATATTGTTAATGTCTCACATTTTAGCTTTATGAATCATGCATGCTTAAGAGTTAAAAAAAAAAAGAAAAAAAAAAGAAAAAAGAAATAGAAGTTTTGTACATAATGATCCAAGATTATGTTCCAACTGCGATTTGTCGGTAATCATGCATCTCACAAACTAATAATTAACATACATATAGGTATACAGAGATTATATTATAGCACATTTTAAAAGTTATTTTTGATTAAAATCTATCATACGTCACTTCTAATATTTTGGTAAATCAAAAACTAAAACTCTAAAATTAATAAACATATTTTAGTATTCATTTATAAATTTATTTTTATATTTAGATTAATTATATATATATATTTTCAAATAAGTAGTTGATTTATACTTAAATTGGATTAGTTTTTTCATCTACAAATTCTATCAATTCGAATAATATTATATTAAAGTACAAGTAATTCTACATATTTTGAAAATATAAAATTTGAAATATATATTTTCATAAAACTTATTTTGTGCTAAAAAACTTTTAATTAATTAGATTTCATCATAATATATATATTTGATATCAAAGTTTTATCTTTTAAATATAATTTAGTAAAATATAAAATAACAATCCAAGCAACAATACATATATATCAGGAAATTGAAAATTACGTTAAATTAATGGAAGTAACGTTAATAAAAAAAAATGGAAGTAATGAGTCTGGAGCATGATTATTTTGACCTTGCTTTAAGCTTTTTATTTGATTGCTTTAAGCTTATTCTTCTTCTTCTTATTATTATAATTTTTCATGTATGTCCATATTTATATAGTGGGACTGACCTTTCGGCTTTGGAAAAATGATAACAAAAAGCATTTATTTTTGTACTTATAATGGAAAGAGAGGCGTTGTGTTGATGCAGTGGAGGCTATAATTTTATGCACAACTGTCCTGTCCCACTTTGGGGACACATTTCTTGAAACTCTGCTTCTCTATTTTTCTTTGACTATTTTTATTTATATACTTTTAATTTAATTTAATAAAAGTAAATAAATAAACAGCAGACACATCAAAAAATAAATAAATAAATGTTTATTCGCGATTATGACAGCTTAAATAAGCTCTATAAGCTTATCCGTATGAATGTGAAATTGAAAAATCTTATGGGATTTTGGGATAAAGTTTTTATTTTTTTTAGATTGTGTTTGGTCCGATTCACAGTCACAGATCTTCTTTTGCCTTAAAGCCAAACCATTGGGTAATGGAAAGTGTCCTCCAACCTTGTTGACTATGAACACTGTTCATATCTTATTATATATTCTTCCACTACTTTCTCCACGACATCAGCAGGGGACGCCACCGTTTTATTTTTGCAAAAACTCAACTTTTGTGTCGTATTCGATTTCAATATTGGCCTAAATTGAAATTTATATGCTTTGCCGATCAATAATACCTCGAGTAATATTCATTTTATTTAAAATCAAATTGTATAGAGTTGGATTGAATAATTTAGATTAGAAATTGGATATTAAAATTTTTTTTTTGAGTAAAATATTTATAATTTAAATATGAAAATTAAAAGTGAATAATTTCCTATGTTTCATAACATGTGAGATTAATGGTTTAAATTCTTGCAAACTTGATCTTTGTAAAGTTTTTTTTTTATATATATGCCAAATAAATATCATAAAATTAATCTTAAAGTTAAGATAATAATACCATTTTTTATTTATGGACGTGTTGCGAGGTGTAATAGCAACAATCTTGTTGCATAAAACTTTTATGAAGCCTTGTTTGTTTGTTTGTTTAGTATAAAGTATGAATATAACTTCTCATATTTTATTACTTTTTCAATTATATTTTGCAATTATTACATTTCAAAAATTTTACAACTTTCAAACTACGATCTTTATATTATAAATATTCATTCTTTTATATTTTATATTTATACATTCTCAATCTATAATCCATCTATTACATATATATATATATTATGTAGTTTCAATTTCAATCAAACCAAACAAAATCCTGATCCTGTTACTATTTATATATATGTATATTATAATAACGATAATTCCTTGGGTCTTGAAAGGATATATAGACGATTTGCAAATTTTAAAAAGCTGGCGGAGTTAGGAGTACTATAAGGAGAGAAAATGGGGTTTCAAGAGACATATTGAGACTTTTATTGATGAAAAGTTTGAAAGGTGAATATTGAGAGCAGTTAAGCAATAACAGGCTTTTAGTCACTTCCTTATGTTTCCTATCAAAATTACCTTTTTTATATGTATGTATATAAAAATTGTACAGACATAAACTTACATATTTTTGTACTTTATATCTTTTTTTTTAACTGTGCAATTATAATAGGTTTTGTTAATACTTTTTGGACCCTAAGTTGCTTTTTTTAAAAACTTAAAAAAAAAAAAAAAAAAACTAATCGATGCTCTCTATCGCACTTTGCTCTTATGCTACCTGCTATTCTATCTTGCTTTACAGTTTGCACCCTTGGAATACGCAACTAATATGAGATTTCTTCAACATAATTTCTACTGTGAAATATGTAAATTCTTTGACTTTTTTTTTTATTCCTTTTAATCAAATGGAAAGATGACTTCTCAATTTTTATCAATTTTTATACTAATCATACTACTTATAAGGAATGAATAGTTGGACTAGTACTAAGAATTATATATATTTCATATCTTTATTATGATAAATTATTTTTCCAACACATCACATAAGTATAATTGGCAAGCATTAGCAAAATAAAATTAGCTTATTGTATATGAACCTGCGGATCATCATTAGTAAAAAAAAATTACATGCTAAATCGAGTGTTTATAAAGTTTAATAATTTTCAAATTCAAATATAATTCAACTCTATTAATACTTCGGTATATTAATTATCATTAGTCTTAATTAATTAAATTAATCAAATGAGTAAAATCCATATCATAAGATATGATAACAATTCAAATATTAAGGCATATCTATATTTATAAACGATTATTATACATATATGCTTTGTATATTATAAAATTTCTAAAAAATCGTGTTTAGGGGATTGTTAACATTGAAGGAAAGTGCAATACAATATAGGGTTTATTTTTTTTTTTTCATTTTTAGATACAATAACTCGACGGAAGCCATTAACTATAATGTTGTTTAGGGATTGTTATACAGCAAAGGAAAGTGCAATTCATGCCATATACGGTAAAAGGAATATATAGAAATAGATAAAAAAGAATAGTTGCGGGTGATGAGTAGCTTCTTTAATTCTAGCAATAAGAAGAGAAAGAGAAGGTTCTCCGCTATATATCTTTTGGACTCCCAAAGTGATGAACTTTTACTCTTTTAGTGGAAGCCATGGGTAGTGCCTATATATGTGTCTACTTCCAAGAAGTTCTGTCTGCGCTGTAAAAAATAAGTAAATAAATAAAATAAAATAAGTTAGAGAGCTAAAAAAGGAAGCGCGCAATAGTTAAGCGTAAAAGGAAAGTAACTACAACAAGGTGTAGTAACCACAACACTTGATTTTAACTTTTACAGTTTATAGATTTGATGTTCCATTGGCATGCCTGATTCCACCATAGACTTATTCTTTTTTCAACTTAAATGAGGAAAAAAAAAAGTAAAAACACTCTAAATTTTTTCTTATTAATAAAATCTTTATACCCATTTTTCTGTTCCAAAAAGTTATGAACTAACGCTGTCACAAATGTTTTGTAATTTTATGAAAAAAGCCTGTGATAAGGTTCAGGTCTCTGGAACCAATTCCACCTTTGGAAAATCTTTCATTGTATATAATACTTTTGAATAAAAAAAACTCATATATTAGCAAATATTTAAAATTATTTTACGACAAAATCAATTAATATATGTTAAGTTTATAATATATATCTATATATTATAAATGTTTAAATTAATTCATTATATTTCAAAATGAAATTTTGATTTTGCAACTGTAGTTATTTTACTTGATTTACTAAGAGCTTATTTTTTTTTTTTATGAACTACAAATATTCCTATCCATTTAATGATTTAGGACTAATCATGTTCGAGTATTGTAGAGATTAGGATCATATTTTTAAAGTTGTTTTTTCATACATAATACCAGGTCTGAAAATCAAATCCAGGATGTTGTTTAAAGGAATTCAGACCCTCATTTGCCTGCACTAACGTCCATTGGTTACTAGGAGCTCATTTTAATTTATAGTGTGAATATTTTTTTTAATCTAAAGAAATATCCTATAAAAACAAAAAACGTACGATTTATTTATCAGATTGTCATCAATGCATGTCCAACGTTTGTGTTGGGGTTTAATTAGCTTCAATCTTTTGAAGTTGAACCTGAAAATTTAAAACTTTTGGAAATCTTTTGCAGGCCTCCTATTTTTTTTTACTCTTTTATTTTTTAGTTATTAGCAGCAGCAGCAGCCTTAATAGTAAGAACCACTACTTATATTATATGTAGAGATATTTATTTATTTATGTAAATTCCATATGATTAATTAAATCGAATTTGATGGACCACTTATAACTTGGATCATTTCAAACATTAATTCAATTATGTAAATGGTCCACGAAGGTGAATTGCTGCCAGTTAATTTGCCATAGGCCGCTGGCTAGGCTGGGCGAGAAAAAAATCTGTAGAATAAGTTATATTTATCTTATTAATTTGTCTTCAATGTCTAGCGTGTACATATATATATATAAGTTGACTCAAATGTTATTTAAAAAAATTTTGCTATGTCAAATTATTTTTTAAAAAATTAAGCTAATAAAATTTATTCTATCAATTGTTTTTATAATAATAATAATAATTATTATTATTATTATTATTATTATTATTATTATTATTATTCAGTTGGCCTCTATATATTTTTATATTATTATTTAAAATTATTAAAAGATAATATTTAAATTTAATGAAATTTATATAATAATATTTAACTATGTTAAAATATTTTAAAATATAAATTTAATAAAAGATATAATAAAACTGCATAAAATACTAGCACGCAATTAATTTATTATTTAAAGACGTTCTAATAGACTAATACTATCAACCAAAAGAAAAAAAAATTAATTAGTTATTTGGTCCTATTTTAATGAAAAGACCAATTGCCAGTGTCAGAAGGTAATTAAGTTCATGACTTACAGTTAATAGATAAAAAATTATAATTGTATTTCATTATCAATTAATTATAATAAATTGTATTTCATTATCATTTATTTCTTTTCAACTGAAGGAAATTAATCATTTAATTTGATGGGTTATTTTATTAGGGTTACTAGCACAACAAAACATATATAATTAATATATGCTGGTTGGCTTGTGGGAAATCTTTATGCTAATACAATTCATATAACATAATTCTTTAACTAAAACATAATATAACAAATGTATAATTAAAATTCAATAAAATGTAACTAGAATAAAAATAAAATATACAATTAAAATTTAATATCTAATTAAAATTTATATAATTATATAATTAAATTTGGAGAACGGATATCTAAACCCATATCTTATTCTATCACGGATACTGAAAATAATATTTATATTTGCCCAAATTCAACCTTAATCAAATTATATTCTATATAAATAAATCTAAGCTAATCAAATATTAAAAAATATCTAATTTATTGCCATTTCTAGTGACATTTTGAGTTGTTATCCATGAGTAAAATATAAATATAGGGGGTTAATGACCTATTTAATATTGAGAATATTGGACTTTATTAGTCTAATCTTAATCTTTAATTTTTGTTAGTTAGCGTCGGTCCTTTATTTTTTTTGTGTCAAAATTATCGCACCAAGGCTCGGAAGACTTTTAAGTCTACGTGGATGGATAAGTTGGAAGGCTCGGTTATGGAAATGCCTTCTAAATTAAAGCATACCGTTTTATCACTATTGTGGAAAGCCCCTCAATTTATCTCAAAACAAAATCATTCCATGATTAAAAGACAAAAAGAGAATTAAAGTTCTTCGAGGATTTTCAATCCATACGTAACTTTTCCCTAAAAACTCAACTTTTCTAAGACTATTTAATCACTAGCAATGGTGAATCCGGCACCTGCAGTGACAACGGCAAGAGAACTACCCACAAACTAAGATGAGAAGTTTTCTCCAACACAACCAAATTAAAGGACCTTCACCAATAGTGCTACCTAACTCTTGCAAACCTTTGATTAGATCTTCATTGAAGAGCATGTTAGAAAATAAGAATTTCATCATTTTAACTCTATTTTTATTATTTTGAATTTGATCAATTTGCTTTGATGAGATAGAATTAATTTTCATGTTAAGAGTTGTAAAATATGAGTTTTGCTGCATTTTAATCAAAATTGTAAGGAAAATAAGATGAAAACGGAAGAAAGAAACTCAATCACATGTCCATGGAGGTCAAAGCCACACCCATGGACTTCATCTTGAGCTTGCCAAAGAAAAGAATAAAAAAAAATTAAGAAACTAGAAGAAGGTCTAAAGATATAGTCATGGCATGTCTTGGCCACACCCGTGGAGTATGGGTCAGCTTCTGTCCAAGAAAAGAGGAAGTAAGGTAAGAAGTTCTAGAGGCTATCTCAATGCCACAGTTGTGGCACGTGTAATAACTTTAAAAAAATAATAATAATAGTTGATTAATTAAATGTATTATAACAAATAATAATTTAAGATAAGTGATTTAATAATTAAGATGGTTGGATGACAATAAATATAATAGTAATAATAATAATAATTAAAATGACAAAAATAATATATAGACAAATATATATATATACATATATATATATATATTTAAATTTAAATTATTAGAATTAGTGGGGGATAAACTCTTATAATTCACTAACCATAATAATGAAAATTTTAATGGGAGACAAACTTTAACGGTGAAATTATTGGTGGACAAATATAACTTCATCAATTAATAATGTTGGAACTAAATGTGTGAATGATAAAAAAAATATTAATTTAAATTACTGATAGAAATTGTTAGTATATGTTTTTTTAAATTGATAATAGAATAGGATTAGTATTAAATTTTATAAATATGAGGTATTTTCAATAATAAAAGAAAGAAGAAAACGAGAGAGAGAGATAAAGAAAGAAACAGAAAAAAAAAATAAAGAGGTATGAGAGAGGGAGAGAATTAGTGAGCACTTTTTGTGTTTTCTTTTCATTCGTCGCCTTTCGTTCGCCGAAAGACGACACGCGCAGGCCATTTAGAAAGTAGACTCGTCGGGCTTTTCAGTAGTATTAAAACCACCGTGAACGGCCCCGGAGTACGCCGCATATGCCTCCCAAAGCGCTGGTCGAAGTTCTGCCAGCATAACTTTTCAACGATTATTTCGACCGTTTACTGTTAGAACAATCTTTTCATAAGCTTTAATTTGATATCTTATTTGCTAATTATGGATGAATATTTAGAAAACGCATGTATTATAATTTAAAATTAAAATTTAAAATAATATAATTATATATATATATAATTAAGTTGTTAATTAGTGATTAATATGTATATATGTTAGTATTATAAATTAATTAAGTATATCCATAATTAGTTAATATTATGAGGTTAAGTTGAAGAAATAAAATTTTAATTTGATTATATTAAGAAAAAATTAACAAAAAATAAATAAATAGATAATTAATGATAAAAAAGAATAAATAAAATAAAATTACATATTATACATTTTAAATACTAACTTAAAATTTATTAGTTATTTACTGGATATGATTAAATTAAGTAAATATTTAAGTTATGAATATTTATTAATACATTGTAGAATAAATTACTTATATTATATATATATATATATATATCTCTAGGAATTAATAAATTGATAGTTAGTTGTTAGTAAATTTAAATTTATCATTTAATAAGATTTAATGAATTTTATTAATATATATATATAGTTAAATATTAATTAAGTAATTATTTAAAATTAAAACAAGAATAAGTATATATATATATATGTAAATTAAAATAAAAAATATTTAGGGTTAAAATAAATTAAATTCTTGAATTATGAAATTTTATTAGTAAATTACAGAATAAATAAATAATATTTTAAATATAAGAATATGAATAAATATATGTGTGGAATTTATAAAATTAATTATAAGCAAATAAATTAATAGTTTATTAATTAAGTTATATTAAAGACTATTATTAAATTATTATTTATATAAGAGTTTTTATCTATAAATTGAACTGCTTTAATTAAATTAATTATGAATTAATTTAAGTTAGTTAATTATTACATGATCAAAATAAGTGTTAACTATAATAGGATTAAAATTTATAGTAATTTATAAACTTAATTATTTGATTAAAATTTTTATTGCTATAACTATAATAATTCAATTAGTATTTATTTTTAAATTTAAATCAATGACAAAGTAGTGGTTAATTAATATTACTATTGTTATAGAAATAAAGTATTAATAGTAGATTAATCATAAATTCATTATAATTATTATTGGAAGTAATTCTTAATCTTATAATTATTACTAGTATTAAATTTTACTACTACTACTACTATTACTATAATATTATTTTTATTACTTTTAGGTTTATTATATATTTATTTCAATAGCTAGAATTATTAATATTATTACTACTAAATTTAATATAAATTATTATAGTTCAATTAAAGATAGTTAAATAATTATTATTAAATAATAAAAAAATTATATATAAAGTTAATATCTAAGTAGCTATTATTATTATTACTAATGTTATTAAAAGTATCATTATTAATAATATTTTAAAAAGTATAACAGAACTTAAATAAATGATATTATTGTTATTTTAATAAAAAAAATTTATTATAATATATTGTTATAATTATTATTATAAATACAAATCTATTTTAGAAAATTAAGTTAAACAAATTTTAAGAATATGAATTAATTTAATTTCATTGAAAGTAAATATAAAATTGTATTTTTCTTAAAATGTCAAAAAATTAAATAAATATTATTTAAACATAATTAAATTAATTAACTAATAATATAAATATTATCATTATTATAATTATTAAACTATTAAAATAAATGAATTAAAATTTTATATTGAATTTAGACACTCGAATTATTTTAAGTTGTTAAAATTTTTATTAGAATATTTGGTAAGAAATTAACTTGATAAATTGAAAGAATACTCATTAGAGTATTATTGTAAGATTTTGGAAACGATCAAATTACGCCAAAAATTTACTAAAATTTTAGAAATCATTCTCACATTTTCTTTTCATGTAATTCACTTCATATTAGTTAATAAATCTAAATAATACTTTAGTAAATTATTATTTTACATTACTTTAGGTGAGGATTCAACAATAATTATAAAACATAGAGGTAATCAGGTCAATTAAATAAATTGAGCTTTTGATTAAGGTGAGTGAATAATTATATAATATTGGTATTTTATTAAATTATATATATATAATTTGTTAAAATTATTTCATGATGAAATTAAGTTTATGATGAATTTGAAAGAAATAATTTTTATATATTTAAAATGGGAACAAATAATGGTATGTTGATGTTTGAATTATAATATGATGATTAATTATTGATACAGTTGAATAAATATTTTGAATACACTCATTATATCTTTTCTGATAGAGACACCTGTGATGATGGGGTGTTAAAGAAATTACCGGATTATGATATGATACTGTCTTTGGGACATCATTTGGTATACATATAGCCTTTGGGACGTATATCAGGTGGTCTCCCTTTGGAGACAGCTCTGCATATGTATATGACCATGAATATTTGCTCTTGGTATTATCATGCGTCATCACTGCGCCCAAAATGTCATATTTTACCCTTAAATTGTCAGTAAATATATATTTATTTACGCATAAGGTATTATGTTATCTATGGACTATATATGTTGAGTGTATAAAATTATATGATTTAAATTTTATACTATGATATTGCGAATTTTATATTCTTTTAAGAAAAAATTTATTACGAAGTAATTATGAAATTTTATACCAATAATTATATGAGAAAAATTTTATTTGTCTCTCCTTTGCTATATAATTATTTTCTCACTGAGTAGTTAGACTCACCCTTTAATATATAAATTTTTCAGATATTGTCGGAGAATAAACCAGTAGAACATCCCTTCTTTCTCGTCGTTCAACGCATAGATAAGATCGGGCTTGCATAATTATTGTTTGGAGTTGTTTATGAATGATTTATATTTTCGTGTTGAACAATAGATAAGTTTTATTTAAATAAAAAAAAAATTTAGTATCTACTGGATGATATTAATATGTGTATTTGAATAATATTAAAAAATAAATTATAAGTGATATTTTTATAATAAAATAATATTAGGGTAAATTATGAAGTAAGTCCACCCTCAGAATTAAGAGTATGGGGTGCGACAGCACGCCAACACCACACTCATGGGGTTCAATATGGTTACTGCCCAAGAAAGGATTTTTGCACGAACCGATGAAATTAAAGAGCACGCCCATGGGGATCCAAAGTGCACGAGCGTGGGAAAATAAGAGGGAACTGGAAATCCAATTTTTAAAGAAAATCTTTTAAGATTTAACTTCCTATTCAGTTTTAATCTCTCTAAATTTGCCCTAAACATTTTTCCACTTAAGAGAGAAGTTTCCTAAACTTTTATAAATACCCAATCCTCCTTCTCAGTTGTCATTATCAATTTTTAGAGAAATTTTCTATTTATTTTCTTGAGAATTTTTTGAAACAAGATGTATGGTTCAAGATTAAGAAGCTCCATTTAATCCAAAGTTGTAAGTTTGATTTTTCTTATTGTTTTTAGTTTAATCATGTCTTCTACTATTTCTTTTTGTTATTTAGTTTTTATTTCAATTATAAGTAACTGAAAATCCAATTAAAAGTAGATCCTTATATTAATTTTGCTATGAAATAATCCATAGTTATTTGATTTAATTAAATTTTTTTATTATTATTTTATTATCTTTGATTTTAATATAATATTTATCTAGCCAATAAATATTTGATTTGAAATATTATGTGGTAGAATGAAAGTGGAAGCATAACATTAGTTCAAGAAAATAAAAATTTTAAGTTAATTGTTCACTTAGAAATAAGATTAATACTTGAGTGGTTGATTAAAAATTTTCATAAATCTTAATGAATTGACTTAATTGCTTGTGATTACGATATTAGACATAAGATTAAGTTCAATATTAGGTTTAGCATTTGAGAAAAGCTAAACTTTAATTAGAAGAACCCAATCAATAATCAAAGGTAAACTAAAATTGAATCAATATCTTAGTAAATCTATAATTAATCAATTGAGATAGTCTAGTTCTAAGACCAAAAATATTAGATTTTAACCAAAAGCAAATTTTAGTCTTAGTTTTAATTAATTTTAAGTTTTAATTTCAAATCTTTTTTATCTAAATAATTAGTTTAATTATTTGACACTTAAAATATTCTTTCGGTGCGACAATACTTACTCGTTTTTTTGTTATTTGATTACGATATATACATTTGCAGATAGTTAGACAAGACTCTAACAGTCACCATCAGCATCGTTTTCAATTCCAAGCCAGCTCCATCTATTTTTACAGCCACAATATTGATGTTTTCGTTCACCCACTCCATCACCAAAATCAGCCCCAACCCCATCACCCACTGCTACCGTGCTACGTACACCATCACCAACTGAATCTATTTTTTGCTATTTGTTGATTTTTAGTCTTTCTTTATTTTTATTTTTTAATATATTGTTTATTTTTGTTCTTGTGATTAATTAACCATTGGTTTCTATATTGGATGCGGATGATAGTGATTATTTGGTTGGGGAGATGATAGAGTCTTGCAACAGCTTCAGGTTCTTCTGGTTGAGTAATGGCCACGATGATCAATTAATCAATTAATCAAAACTGTGTAAGGATGAGACTAGGGTGGGTCCACTCTAATTGGTCAAAAAATTTTCAGAACAGCATACACACATGTAAAGATGCTATGGGGGTTGCTTGGCTCCGTTTGATAGTCTCTTAGTTCCTTGCTGGAACTCTTTTCTCTACCAAAAAAAAAATCATCCACCCTAAATATCATTTACGAATTCAAGAATAGTTTAGATTTTTTAAGTACTTTGCTTTAACGTAAAATTTATAAAAACTTACTTACAAGTGAAAACTCAATAATAAGTTATGTTTCTAACGCCTTTCTTAAACAATTCTCAATATACTTAACGTAAATAAGAATTTCTTGAAAGAAATTTTTGGATTAAAAGGGTGTTATGTACTTAAAACAACTAGTTGTGAATTCAATATGCTTTGCATAAACTTTGATTATATTTTTAAATTTAATTTATAATTTATAATTTATAATTTTTAAATATTATAATTTATGCAAATTACTCTTTCTATTATTATTAAATTTGAATATTACATTTCAGTAATTTAGAATATTAATATAAAATAATAAAAAATTATATATTAATTTTCATATATTTTTTAATTGGGATAACTAAATAATAGTATGATGAGTGAAAATAAATTAATGAGATGAAGTATAATTAACTAAATTCATATATAGAAATTTAAATATTGTCAATTCAAGTTGCCAATTAGCAAATTCAAAATTAGCCTATTGATAATTCAAAATTATGTATCAAAAATTGAAAAAAGAAAAAAAAAAGTCAACCTGCACACCTAAAATTCTCTTCAAGCATATATAATATATAAGAGTTCTTAGGTTTGAATTTATTCATCTAAGTAAGTTTTCTGGCCCGTTTATTTAATTTCTTTATGACAAAAAAAAGTTTTGATTTGTTTATGACAAAAAAAATTTCCTACCAGTTATACTTGTGATAATTGATATAATTTTGAAAGTCATTTTAAATAATCGATGTGAGAATTTATATTTTAACATTCCATCTGATGACAACTGGATTGTAATAATTTTTTATGAAGCCCATATAATTGAAAGCTAATTAAGAGGCAAGATCTGAAATTAAACTGAACACTTAAAATATTTCAAAAAGAAATGAAATTAAACTCGAATTATACTTCTAGTTCAAATTATGATATGTTTATAATACACAAAAAATTGTAAGTAAATATTAAAAGTTAGCTTGTTAAATTGGAAGGTCTATTTTCATATTAAGAGCTAATCATGTTTGTAGTTACTTAAAGAAAGAATTTATATGTTTAGTTAATAATACTAAGAGTTTAATTAGATTTGTAATATATGCGTCAAAACTGAAAAGTAAAGAATCAAATAAGATCTTCGTTGAGAGAAATATGGAGGAGGTGCAGGACAGGCAGCTTTTTTAGTCCATTTTAGTTTGTGCATGCCAAACTTGCAAGAAAGATTTGACATAGAAATAAATACATCAAGTTCTGCTGCGACTATATATATATAATGATGGCAGATCTGCAGGAGCATGCATGCATAATATTTTTTGGTCACCACTTGTATAGATGTTGCACATATATATATTTACATCATGAGCTCAAATTTGATACTTTTGATACTGTCGAGCACTTAAAGAATTCAAGCTTTAATTTCATCAGGTACTGCTACTATAGTATATTAATATAAGCATATGAGAGCTTGCCCATACACAAAATTACAAATTTGTTAGTGAGTTCCTCTCCTACATATATTAATATATAAGAAAAAAAGATTTATGCATGCTAATTATAAGTATTGGCATGTCCTTTTAACTTTTTTTTTTTGAGGGAGAGGTATGCTAAGCATATTGATTTCCTTGTAAATTTGAAATGTATTATTACTTTATTATAAAATGAAATCAAAAATTAAGCCGTGCCTTGAAGCAATTATCATGCCCATATATGTATATATAGTAGTAATAAGTAATAGCCGACTCAAGTGGTACATATAATTAAACTTGTGTTAGGAACCTAATTGGTCAAAAGAAAAAATATCATAATTTAGTAAATTTCTTATTGAAAGTATAGGATTTTTCTTAAAATTTCTTTTTAAGATTAATTTGGATTAAATTATTTTTAATATAAATTTGGAAGAATCAACTCTAAAATTTAATCAGTAAAGTTTGAGAGTCTATTCCTATATTAATTGGATCTTTTATTTATTTTTATTTGACATAGGATTTTTTACATTTATTTATTGTAACACACCCTTTTTAAGTGTCAACTATCTTAGTTGGCACTTGATAAATTTATATGGTGACCATTGTTCAAGTCACCTAGGAATAGTGCTCCACATTTTTAAGAAATTAGTTTTATATTTGTAGGCCAATTTGCTTTGATATCATATTAAAATTTCTTTTTAAGTTTGATTTGGGTTAAATTTATTTTTATACATAGATTTGTGAGTGTAAATCCTAAAAATTAGTTATTTAGATTGGAGATTCTATTTCTATATTAATTGAATTATTTATTTATTTTTATTAGATGTAGAATTTCTCACATTCATTTGATTTAACAATTTTAATATGCATTTATATACTCTCCAGGGTGTGGTAATTAGGTCCATAAACAGTATGATTATGTTTAATTAAGTACATTTACATAGATATAGCTAGGCGATGCATGTCATGCAATTAAGACACCCACTAACCAATTTATACTTGAAGTGTATATATATATATGCACACCTTTATTAATTATTATATAAAGGCATGCATGTATTTGATATTTCATTAACTAATTTTAAAAATATATAAAAAATTGAAGTTCTCAATCCTTTTTTATATTCACTTTTTCTTATTTAAAAATAGATCAACTAAAACTATATATCTATACAGTGTTTGTTCTTGAACTCATACTAAATTAATGTTAAAATTTATCTTACATGAAATTAATTAACTTATGTTGAATATAATACACATTTGATTTATTAGTTTTAAAATTATTTTATAATCTTTCAACATGAGAGGTTCATTTCCTAACAATGACTATTTGACTCTTGTAAATGTTATAGCTTTGTGATTTTGATTGGTAACAAATTGGTATGATATGTAGAGTAGTAATATGTAGGGAGTATGGGTAATCAATTCAAGTCTCCAGGTGGCAATTTTATTGCTGGTAGTTGGGAGGAGATGGATTCTTGGTCTTGCATGGTGAGAAGTAATAAGTAGGGAGTATGTATCGCTCAAATCTTCTGCACAAAATCTCGTCTCAATATAAAATTGCAATCCCACTTCATTTTTTTAGTCGTGCATTTCGGGTCTGCTTTGAGATGTGAGGTTTCGTGCTATTTGATTGAAAAGCAAACCTATTTTGGTTTGGTTATGGGCTTTGCATCTGATAGACAAAGTAAAGGTTTTCTGAGTTTTCTTAAATTGTGTTTCAGTAGCTTTCATTCATGGCTATTATTGCATTGGGATGTCAGTTCTTCTGCAAGTGGCTTAATGTGGTGGACCTGCGAACGTGTCTTTGCCTTAAATCTTCTTGGTTTAATGTGGTGGACTAGCTGGAAACCTGTTGCATATATCTGCTGCAAGTCTAAACTTTTTAGTTATGTAGTCATTTTGTTTCTTGGGTTGTATTTTTATTTTGTGTGGCTTTGGAGTTTTTTTCACATGCCTGCGAAATATTTAGTAAAGTGGGTTTTGTATGGGTTTTGAGTATTTTGGGTAGTTTCCAATCCAAAAGTATGTTCTTTCCTATTCATAAAATTAATAATAAAATTCCTACTTCTTATAAAAAAACAAATTGGTATGATATGATAAGAGAAGAATGTGAAATATTTGGTAATAAAATTTGAAGGAACTGAAAGTTTTCAAAGAACAATCAAAATTTGTAAGTTACAATTATCAAAAGTACAAATCACACACACACAAATAAGTTTGCTTCTCTACGCTAGCTAGTGGGCAAAAGGCAAAGGATAGTATAAAAGACATGAGCACTAATATTGGCTTAAGAAAGAAACGTCATGATAGAGTCGGATTGATGTCATCATAAGTCACCAACACCAACGGAGAGAGAGTTTCCTTCTCATGGCTAATGTTTATAGTGCTAGTGCACCTATCATCAAATCTTTGAATATTATTTTTTTTTATATTGATTAGATATATATATATATATAAATATTTGAAAAAAAAAACAATCTAAATATAATTTATGGAAAAGAAAAGGGTTCTAAAAGATGAAAAGTATATAAAACAATGGGGGGACCAAAGCATCCATGCGTGTGACCACATAAAGCTCTCTCTCAAAAAAAAAAAAAAACTAGCTTAATAATCAAAATTATAATTTCTCTAGTATTCATAGCCTAAACAATTTTAATGAAAAAGACATTGGGAATAAGATATATTGGTACATTGTAATTAATGGATTTAATGTACAAATAAATTAACAAAGATGATTTTTAATAAAGGGTGACAAAAATTAAATAATGGTCTAGATGTGTTCCTCGATACACTAATTGTGTTGAAAAGGGAAAATAAAAAGGAAGGTTGGTAGAATGATAGTAGTATTTGTTTTTGCTTTTGTTATATATACTATACACAATAACTGTGTAATTACCCCTTATGAGCTTGTTGGTCAATTGCATTTTTTAGCTATTATTACTATTAATTCTTTTACTGTATTAGTCTCTTTTTTTTTTAACCTCAAAAACTTGATGCTTCAATAGAAGTCTTCAACCTCTTTAGGCCTAACAAAATCAACCAGCATGGCAGCAAGTGCTAGAGCTCGTGCTGGCATTGGTATTGGAGGATAAAAGAATGAAGAGATTATTTTTTTTTCTTTTTTATTCTTTTGTATTTAAGTTAAATCATATATTTAAAATGAAGAAATAACAAATATAATTATCAGTACAAAGTCATTATTCATATAAGAAAAGGGAAAAAAAGAGTGACAGATCTCTAAGTTAGCGTGCCACATGTGAAAAGTGATTGCAAACATGTATTATTTCTGTCCATAATGTTTTTGAATTCCATATGGGGTTGTTCTTCTTGTTATAAATATTTTAATATATGTAGTAAATAATATAAAGAAATAGATGTTATGAACTTACTTTAAATGTTTTTTTTAAATAATTACTTTAAATCCATTGGAGATGGAAAACAAAGATATATTTTTGAAGCGTAAAAGCTACTATTTATTGTTTTAAATTATAATATATAAGTGGTGTACATAAATTAAATGGAATTACAATTATTTTCATAATTATCATTTATCACACTATGCGATTTATGAAATTGAATTTTTAACCTAAAGTACGTGATACGTAGATTTTATTTGTCATTTATTATTGGAGGCACATTTCTCCATCTTGCAAAACCATTTTTCTCAAATTAAATAACGAGCGCAGCTATTCTTAGTTCCTACTCTTTCAATTTTTTGATAATTTATTATTTCTTTAGAGTATCTAATACTAAATGGAAATTTTAATTATGATTAATTTTTTCTTAGAATATCAATTACAACCCTTTAATTATTTTTTTGGAATATACTAAGTATATAAAAAATATTACTTCCACCTTATAATTAAGTTTTCTTATTTTTATATATAAATTTTTAAAAATAATACAAGTCAATTGTAAAATTAAAATAAATCTTCATTTAATAAATTTAAAATAATGATTTAGAATTAAATTAATTTAAATAATATTTATTTTTATATACATTATAATAAATTTGTAGATTAATTTTAATTTATATATCTTTTTTTGTTAAGAATTTATCTTCTTTTATATCTATAAAATTACAAAAGAAAAATATACGGTAAAAACAATAATTTTGATAAAATATTTAAAAATAAAAATAATGTGTCTCCATTTAATAACGAAATTAATAAAGTATAAAATTTATCTTAAAAAACAAGAATATTATAATAAAAGTTAAATAGGTATAAAAATATTTAAAAATTTAATAACGGAATTTTATTTTTATTTAGAAATATAATATAATATTACAATATTTCATAAATTATTTGAATTTTTTTAATTACTTATAAGACAAATAAATAATTTTTGTTTTTACTTTCTTACTTGAACATCTGATATGTTCTTTTAAATTTTTATAAGATTATAAAATAAATTTATAAATTTTTGAATTACAATCACATAAATCATAGAAATTATATTTTATTTTTATGAAAAAACAAATAATTGAAAGTAAAATGGTTAAAATTTATTTGTAATGCAAATAAAATTAATATTTTAAAGAAAAGTTAATGACAATTAATTTGTAATTGAATATTCAATGTTCTAAAATAAATACTGAGAATTTGAGAAGATTTTGAAAGAATAGAAAAATGTTTTACCCTGAATAAACAAATATTGTTATTTAACAAACTACATGAATAGACACATATAAACACACACAAACATGAGATACCAAATTAAACTAAGGACTTAAAACACATTCACTTTATTAAGACTTGAATATATTATTATTAGTGTGGTAGTCAGTGGCGTAGCCAGGATTTTAGATAAGGGGGGTCCAATTCAACTTAAATACTAAACATTAAAAATATCAAATTATAAAATAAATAAAAAAATTCCAGATTATAAACTACAAAAAAATAATAATTTCAATTTAACTTCATACTACTTTTCTCAAAAAAAAAAAAACTTCATACTACAAAATCAAATTAAACATTTCAAATTTATAATGTCCTCAAGTATTCAAGCCAATTTCTTAATTCATTATTTTTTAAATTTCAATTCATTTTAGCAAGATAAAAAAATTGCAACAAAATAAATATGAGATTAAAAGTAAGTGGTGTACCTATTCTTAACTTGTTGCCGCTGCCTTGCTGGTGCCAATCGGTGAAAGAATGAAATTGAAAAAGGAAGAAACTGTTATCTGAAAAAAAAAGAAAGAAAAAGGAATTAACGAAGAAGAAAAATGAAAAAGAAGAGAAAGAGTCACAATTAAGTTATTCTTGTTTGTTTGTAATGGGCAGAGTCATTGACAAATCTTGTTTGTTTGTAATGGGCTTGATTAAAAGGCCCAGTTTTAAAGATTGGAAAAAAAAGGATGAAAAATGTTGGGAGCGTGGATCGAAGTTGCGTGCTCTCACATAATAAGGCCAAGCTGTTCCATCTCAACCAATGTAATATTCATTTTCAAATATACCTAAAAAAATTTTATTTTTAACTGAGGGGGGAACAGGGCCCCATGGGACCCCCTTTATCTCCGCCTCTGGTGGCAGTGTGGGAGCACTACATCATATATATATATATATATATAATATTTATTCTTTTATATACGTAGATTACATGATGAAAAGGCAATACACTACAGTCTATACATGACTAGCAAGAACAGAAAAAGGCTTTTTTCTTGCTTTTTTTTTTTCCTTCTAAACAAATTAGAAAAAGAAAAAGAAAAAAAAAATCAAGATCATAGCATATACCAACTTTCCAATAAGTTAAGATGTTTAAAAAGGACAATATAAAAGGGCCATCCCCAAATACTTCACTATCAAAAAGAAAAAGAAAAAAAAAATTAAGTGCATGCCCAAATATTCTCCTACACATACCCAAAAACTGAAATGTGTAAATTCCAAAAGGGCCGGTAAGAGCCATATATATATATGTATATATATATATATATATAAATGTATATACATATTATATATATATATATATTACTTGTAAATGTAATGTAACTGAAACCAAGAGAAAGAATTGGAGATAGAAAGAGATGGAATGTGTTCCAAGACACAATCATTACATGGTCTTGGAGAAACAGAAAAAATTAAGGGTGGCGTGGAAATAGCCAAAGATTATATATAGAAAAACGTAGGAGGGGGGGCTTGACCCATCTATCTATGATCAAAAAGTACATTCAATTAGTTTAATTTATTAATTAATTAGCAATTAATTACTAAATTTACTTAATAAAATTAAAAATAGAATAAAAGAAAGAGTTTTAATTTTATGTACATATAAATGTGTATATAGATAGATTGATAGATTTGTTCAAAAAAAAAGATAGATTGATAGATAGGTAAGCTAAGCTAAGCTAAGCTAAGGCTTTTATCATGGTGATACTATCAGCCTTTTCGGTCTTTGGTTGGTCGACAATCTGTGTGTTGTGTATTCACTATATTTGTTTTTCTGTTTCCCATCTCCACCGCTCTCTCTTTATGTGTAATTATACAGTTTCAACCAATCACAACCCAACAAAATAATATGTAAACCCAATTATTTTTTTTAAAAAAAGAAAATATTAATATTATTTTTTTATGAAAAAAAAAAGATATATCCACCCCCACTTCTGATAGGTACAGGAATGGATAGAGAATGCCGTAAGAAGAAAGGAAAGGAGACTACTGGTTACAAAGACCCTTTCTCTCTTTATAAATATAGGATTTGATGAGATGAGTAGTGGTGGTGGTGGTGGTGTTGGTGTTGGTGGTGGGAGAGAGAGCAGATGAGCACAAAAGTATTAGCAAAAAACAACAAAAGCGAAACCAAAAAGATACAGCAAAACGCCAAAGAAAAGGAAAGCATATAGTTGCAAGTATAAGATAAAAAAAAGGGTATTAGTGAATCACCCACAAAGCCTGTGGCAGAGATCAAAAACCCATTTTGAAAGAGATTGCCATCTCTCCCAGCAACCCAACCAGAGAGTGAGACACAAATATATATAGATTTCATTAATTTTACACACTAAGTCCAACTGTTTTCTTTCTTTCTTTCTTTCTTTCTAGCTTTGGCTTTTCTTTTACCACTTCCACTCAATATCCACAACAAGAGATAGAGTATAGAGCACTGAAAAGTCCATCCATCTTAATCTTATATATCAAAGTAACCTCTGTCTCTTCATCTTATATTATTATTATCCCCTTTTCAATTTTTTTCTATTAAAAGTATATATTTCTTGAATTTCATATCAAGAATTCAAATATTGATATGAAAATTCCATTAGCACTTTAGAGAATTTTCTTTCTTTCTTTTTTGTTCATAGAAGGGGAGAGATGTGCGGTCTGAAAGAAGAAAATCATCATCATCATCATCAAGGAGAGTGTTCTCAAACTATCCATAACTTTCAAGACTATCAAGAGCAGCTATTTCTTCAACAAATGCAACACCAAAACAATAATAATGACATCTATGGAGTAGGTGTAGCAGGAGGAGGTGGAGGAGGAGGAGGTAGAGGGTCTGGATTCATTTTTCCTGAGGTTTCACCAATCTTACCATGGCCTCTTCCTCCAGTTCACTCTTTCAACCCTGCTCATCACTTTAATCATCCGAACCCTGTTCGTGATCATCATCACCCTGACCCATTTCTTAACCCTCCTCCAGTTCCAGTACCATCATCTTATGGAAGTTTATTCAACAGAAGGTCAGCTCCTGCTTTACAGTTTGCATATGATGGTTCGGCAAATGATCATCTTAGAATCATATCTGAATCTCTTGGACCGGCTGTTCAACCCGGTTCAGCTCCTTTTGGCTTACAAGCTGAACTGGGCAAGATGACTGCTCAAGAAATCATGGATGCTAAGGCTCTTGCTGCTTCAAAGAGTCATAGTGAAGCTGAGAGAAGAAGAAGAGAAAGAATCAACAATCATCTTGCCAAGCTACGCAGCCTATTGCCCAGTACAACCAAAGTAAGTTTTATCATATCTGATCTGATCCGATCCAGCAAAATAATACCCAATTCAACTCGTCAACTCGGTCTTAATTCCAATATTATTTGGGGTCGGTTAACATACCCTTTAGATAAATATGGAAGGGACGAGTAACATTTTTTTTCTTTTTGTTTTGCAACTTTTGATTTTGTGAGCTTTTGAATACTATTGTTTTTTCATCTTCCACCTTTCTTTTGGGTTTATTCTTCAATTCTCTAGAGGGGACTTGCGGTAGTTCCGAGGAGGAGAGAACAAAACCAAAAGGAAAATTAGCGTTAATGTCGCTCTTTTGATATGATAAAGAGGAACCAAAGATCAGTTGAAAAGCTTCCATGGAAATTTCTTGCCGGATATATATCAGTCAAACTAATTGGAGAGAATGAAAAAAATATATTAATATAATATATATGTACATAATCAGACAAAACTAGCATTCTTGTCAGTCATATATTGCCATGCCCTAATAATCCTCTCCCTTTACAACCCCACCATTATCATTAACAGCCTCTATAATTAATTTCCATGCCTGAATCTTCTGACTAGACTAATAAAATTCTTCTTTTTCATATATCCAAACATTAATTAATCTTTTCCCTCACTGATTTTGAAATCATTTTTAAATTATAAGCCTGAATTTAAACTTTTGATAATATTAATTTCTTATGTAGGTTTAAACTCAAAACTGATTTCAGTATTTTTGAAAGAAAGCTCATTCTATTTCTCACTGGGTTCTTTACTTATTTTCTTGGTTTATTGGTTGCATGATATTGATTTTGTGATTTTTGTAGACGGACAAAGCTTCATTGCTGGCAGAAGTAATCCAACATGTGAAAGAGCTAAAACGGCAGACATCATTAATAGCAGAAGCAAGTCCAGTACCAACAGAAATGGATGAATTAACAGTGGATACATCAGATGAAGATGGAAAATTTGTGATAAAAGCATCACTTTGCTGTGAAGATAGGTCAGATCTGTTGCCTGACTTAATAAAGACCTTAAAAGCCTTAAAATTAAGAACATTAAAAGCTGAGATTACAACACTTGGTGGTCGTGTCAAGAATGTTCTCTTCATTACTGGAGAAGATCAAGATTCTTCTACTTCAACTAACAGTAACACCAATTACGACCAACAATATTCTATAACTTCAATCCAAGAAGCTTTGAAAACTGTAATGGAAAAGAGTGGTGCTGAAGAGTCATCTTCAGGAAGTGTTAAGAGACAAAGAACCAATAATATCAATGTTCTTGAACAACAACAACAGCAACAAAACAGGTCTTTATAAATCTAATCTTTCTTTCTGTTAATTTCTTGGGTATTCTTATTTTCTTTTCTATTTTTCACTTTTGGGATGTGGGGTGTTTTTTTTCCTTTATTAACCTGAGTTTCTCAACTATTTGGATGTGTTATTGTGTATCTTTCTTTGGGTCAGTGAATTACAGAAAGGTAATGATGGTGTGTATGGAGATTTATTTTGGTTATTGGTAATATATATAACTTTGTGGGGTTTCTTTTTTCCCATATTTGATATATAAGTAAGCGTCTGGATCGAATCAGAGATGGATAGAGAGCAAAATACATAAATAATATTACAATTTCTATATAGAAAATTTCTAAGTTAGGTTTTGAAATATAAGGTTTGTGATCCTACGAAAAAGATTTTTCCCATGAAAAAATGTTATTCTGAATGAGTTTGTGTTTTGTTTGTATAGTAAACTGAGTGTGTTTGTATCGTCAGATAGGTGGAAATTATGGAATCAGCAATAAGAATGGTGACGAGGTTGTTCTCGTCATGTGCTTTTACGTCCCCACCACCTTCTTCTTCTCATTATTATCAGTACAATGTTGTCATCATCTTCTATTCTCTTCTCCATCTCCGTCCACCTAGTTTAAAAAAATAATAATAATGAGTTCTGGGTGAGTAATATTAATTAGAGTCATTATTATTATATACTAATCTGAACCTTGATGAAAAATTATAAATAAATAAATAATAAAAAATGAGACTGATAATCGTATTAAGGGAATGTTCATATACAAATTTTGTGTTTTGATAATCGTATTCTCCCTTCTCTTTGAATGAATGATGTTGGCCAGAATGGAGAAATTAATAAGAAAAGTAATGGCCAGCTGTTTTTTATAAGTTTCTCAAGATTTTAATTTCAGTAACAGACAATTTAAAAAAAAAATTAATATTAATAAGAGAGAGAATTTTAAGAGAGAGAAGCTTGCTTCAATGCATGTTTTCTATATAAATATGCCCGTAAAAGCATTTAGATTAATATTAATTAGTTGTTAGTAGATGATGAATTTTATAACTAAAATATATTACACAAAAGAGCTGTAGAATTATTAGTTATAGTATTGATGATAATATATAAAGGAACTAAAAACTGATTGTAAATGATAATTATGATGCAAGAACATAAGAATAATGTACGCATGCAAAATCTCACATTCCAACGACATTATAAAAATAAATTACATAATATATTATATAATAACAAATTAAGGGCAAACTAATCTAATTAAAATTAATTCATATTCATATTGTACGTACCATCAGTTTAGAATTAATAATAATAGATCAAGCTATATATGTAGGAAGATAAAATATTCACGATACATGTTCTTGCACACATGCTATTCTAAATCAGTCATCATCTAAATTATAATATTTGAACTTTCTAAAAGTATCATTATTTAAAGTATAATGTTTAACTAATAATCAAATAACTGAATAATTGCGATTTACGAAGTAAATCAAGAATTTTAATTGTGATAATTAAGAATTTTTAAATTACAAACTTAAAAGCGATAATGTGCATCATGCATATATACCTCATTTTATACAGTAGTCGTCATTGAGAGGATTTTAATTAAATATATTCAGTGCATATTCAATATGCCTCACAAGTCACAACTATATATGTTCAATTTCTATATATAATTTTTTATCTGTAAATGCATTACTATCCACTTAATAATTTTTATGCATCACAATGAACTAAATAATTTCTCATAAGCAGAGATTATTCTGTATAGTACAGTTCCATGTGGATTTATTATATAGTTAATTATAATTAAGGATTATAAACTGTAAGAATTTATTTTTAATCATTTTTAAGTTCTGCTATCAAATTTTATGATCTTGTAACATCTCTTTTTATGGACTATAAATGATAGATTATATTTTATTTTATCAGGTATAGTACATTTGAAATACATCTTTAAGGTTAGTTATATACATAGTGGCTTTTGTTAAAGATTCATATGACTAATTTATGATATATATCAAGCCTAAAATTATGCAATGGTTGATATGAAATATTTTTTATTATTTTAATATTTCCATATAAAATGGGTATGCAAAAATGAATAGATTTAATTACACATGCAATTAACAAATTCAAATTAAATTAAATTTTCACTTGAATCGGTCCTGTAATGAAATTACAATATTTTAATTTGGGTCGATCATAAAAGTCTAAATTTTTAAAATTGATAAAATTGTATGAAATTATCAAAATTAAAGTTGGTGGTAGAATTATAAAAATCAATAAATTTAAGAATTGTTTTAAAATTTGAAATATAAGTCATTAGGGTATCTTTACAAATTTAGATTTTTTTTTTAATGTTTCCCATATAAATTCCTGCTCATCAAAACTTAAATAAATTAAATATCTTCTAATAATTAAGTTTATGGTTTCATTTACATATGTTACTCTTATTGATGAAATATATTTATTATATTATCTTATGGACTAAAGACTAAGCATAACAATAAATATATAGGTATAGTTGAATTTGAACTGAATATTAAGTTAGATTTGGAGTTTAATGTTATGTTATTTATTTTTTTTTTTACTTAAAATATGAGCATATCCAAATTCTCTATTTTCATTTTAGGAAAAATAAATGATTGAAAAACTAATCGCAAATTTACATATTTGGTGAGAATTGCTTATTGCAGTTTAACTAGTAGGCCTTTATAGAGTATGATAATTTATAATAAAGATGAAATGGGTATGAGCATATCTGACAAATACACCACTAAAAATGGACTTTCAAGTGCCCTAAGTTAGGTAACTTGACCTTGGTGGTCATTGGATTACGTCCATTAATTAATTTTTCATTTTTTGATTATTTACTTATACCTATAAAGAACCAAAAGATTAGATTTTTTTTTTCGGATAAAAATATTTAAAAAGTAAAAATACTTTTAAACTACCTACTCTATCATTAATTTAAAATTTCAATTTAAAAAATATTTACTTTCAATATGCAATAATTGATTTATCAAAAATATATATCTAATATCTACATAATATATATGTATAAAATATATTTTCGATTAATTTTGAAAAGAAATAACAATAAGAAAATAAGAAAATATAAAAATAAAAATTAATTTTAAAAATATCTATTTTTAATTTGTAATTGTTGGAGTATCAAAAATTTAAATCTAGTATACAATTGTATAATTTAAAATATAATGAAAATATATAGTATTTTCAATTAATTTTTTAAAATAATATTGAAATATAAAAATAACAAAATATTTTAAAAACTCTATAATATTAAAAAAAAAAAAAGGTTATAATTTTACTTTATTTGATTGGCCATTCAGGTCGCAGCCGAATTTTAAATGAAAAACAAAATTTAATTGGCCTATGCAGGTTTCGAACCTGCGACCTTCGCGTTATTAGCACGACGCTCTAACCAACTGAGCTAATAGGCCATTCGATGCGTTGCAGTAAAACTTTTATCTAAAATATTAATATTTATTTAAATTTTGATTGTTTTTATGTCAACCCGTATTAATTTCAAGCTTACAATTCAAACATTAACAATTTTTTTTTTTGGCAACCTGAGATATAACTTCGTGTAAATGCATATTTAGATAATAAACCTAAAATGATTCTCCCTGCCCAATGCTCAATTTAAGAAAAAAAATTTTAACTTTTTTTTAAATTATAAATCATAATAGAATTGAATATATCTTTAATAGGCATAATTTGAATGATATGCACCTAACATTGTTTCCCATTGTGCCCTTTATTGTTGTTTCCTATTTTTCAAAATTAATCATATTAATTTATGTTCTTATTATATCCTGTTCTAAATGTGTTATGTACTAAAATCATCAAATGTTATTAAAATTTCTCCAATAAAATCAAATTGTATTAAAATCGAATCTGATTACAATTCGAATGTCATTACAAATCTAATCCAATTAAATTGAATTTTTGTAAAATTAAAATTACACATTTTACTTTTTTTTTAAATTACGATAATTAAATTATATAAATAATTTTATTTTAAATATGAGAATTGATGAAATTAAATTTTTCTATATTAATTTTATTCGAGATAATGAATATAAATACCAAGTAATTTTATTGGCCAACTTCTGGCTATCAGTGCAGGCAAGTGTGTTATCTTTGAGGCCTTTATGTTGTTTTACATGAAACAGTGTTGGGCCTTGAAATAAGTTTGTCCACGTAAATTGAGAAATTAACAACTATTTGTCTAAACTTAAGAAATTTGATGGTATATTATTTTTTTATTATTTTTAAATATTTTATAATTTTTAAGAAATTTTACTTATATATATATGTACATATTCATCCTAAGGTAGACAAATTGCAACAAGTTTTTATGGAATTTGTTTCATGATTTTTCTTTCCCCTGCTGTTATGATGGAATTTTTATTTTTATTTTATTATCATTTAATAAATATTTATACGGTTAGGAAACTTCGTGTTGGGCCCGACGAATTATACGTATTGGAATATGACCAAACTACAAGGAAAGCACCTTTTTTTTTTTCAATTTCTAAGAACGCCGAAGAATCGGACATTTGGGTCACTACTCGGTAGGCTCAAAACGGTGCCTCTTACTATTATTATTATTATCAGTAATTACAGGAGAAAACGACAACCTCCACCTTATTTTTTCAAATTTTTATTTTTTATTAAAAATATTTTAATTATTTTATTATAAATTTATTATAAATTATATAATATTTATAAACTCATAATAAAATTATTATAAATTTATTATAAATTACTTATAAACTAATAAAAAAATAAATATTTTAATAAATATTTTATAAATTTTAATATTTTAATAAAAAAAATTATAAATATAATAAATTTAAAATTATTTTTAATTTTTCAAGTATTTTAATTACTAAACTAACATTCACTGCAGAACAAAGAGTATAATAACTCTCTTTAGACTTTAGCATTGATTTATTTCACACAATATAATTTATTTTTAGAAATATTTTATAAAGAATAATAATTTATTTTTATTATTTAATTATAAAGTTGAAACTAATTTAGAGAGAAAAATATTAAAGATTTCAATTTATATGTATATACAAATATTTAAATTTATAAAATTTTTAATTTGTTATTAAATTTGAAAAAATAAATGTATATAAACTAATAAATCAATTGTGATGGTAGTAGCTAGCAGCACCCAATAATCACTAATGTAACCATTAGATAATGGGTGAAATATGTTTATATATTTGCTCAAAAATAAATAAATATGTCTATATATATATATTATTTTATTATAGGAAATTTATCAAAATTAAGAAAATCTTTTTAAATATTTATGAAAATTTTCATTATAGTAATGAATGGAGATTCAAATAGGAATCTCACATTCAGTGGCGAAACTAAAAATTTACTAAGATGGTCAGATCGACGGCTGCTCCGAGCGGTGGCCGATGGGCAGGCGGTGGTGAGGCTGGCTGCTGCTGGCTTGGCTTGGGGAGAGAAGAAGGAGAGGAAAAGAGGAAAAAAAACGCAGCCCTTTTTTTATTTTTGAACCGGCCCAAGTGAAACGGCGTCGTTTCGCTGGGCCAATTTTTTTTTTTAAATTTAACCCTGGCGAAACGGCGCCAGGGGTCATTTTATAAAAAAAAATTAGTACATGGCGAAACGACGCCAGGGACTAATTTATATAAAAATAAATAAAAGTATTTGCAGCTAGGGGTTCGTCTACCCCCTCGCTGCAAACACTCAGTCCCCTTCTGCAACTCAGCCTCTTTCAACGGGTGCTGAGTTTAGCTCGATCTGACGCCTTTATCGGCACCTTCCCTTCTGATCGTCGGTGGAGGAATCATGTAGGGTCACACGACCAATAATAGTTTCGCCCCTACCTACATTCCACTCTTAAAGAAAACTAGAAAAGGGAATAAAAAAATATATCAATCATACTAAACCTTAATAGAAATGAATTTTTTTATTTTTTATTTTTTACCAAAATAAATAATTTTATTTTTATATTATAATATAGCACAATAATGCCAAATTAAAAAATATATGTACATATTTAGTGGAATCTCAAAATAATCCAAATATTCGTTATTGCAATATAAATGCACATTTGACTCGTCTCACTCATACATTATTATGGAATTTATTACAGCCTCACACTAAATAATTCAATCAACGGAGGAGAAAGTCAAATTAAATAGTCAATATTTAAAAAAAAAAAAAGAAAAAGAAAATCCATTGTTATTTTTAAACTTTACAAATTTTAACGATTGATGGCGGTAAGTCATGAGTATCCGGTGTTTTATTATTATTATTATTATTATTATTATTATTATTATTATTATTATTATTATTATTTTTCAATTTTAGTTTTTTCTTAATCGAATGATGACTTAAATCAAACTATAAAATTAGGTGGTGCCCCTCCTTTTTGTCTTATCTTTTGTTTTTTTTAATTCAGAATGATTTTATTGAAGAATTTTTTTTAAATGATTTTACTGGAGAGTTAATTGTTAAATTATTCACTTTTTTCATAAAAATATAGTAATTATTTTCATTTTAAAATTAAAATAAAATAAATTTTAGTACATAATTTTTAAATTAATTTATTAAAAATGTATTGCAAAGTCAAAATTAAATGTTAAAATATTTTAAGTAATAATATCTTTTATGTATTTCAATTGCTAAGCTCTGATTTTATTTATAATAAAGATCTTTTTATTAATTTTCTTATACTTTTTATAAAAATTTAAAAAATACATGTCAAATATAACCTAATAATAAATGCATATGCATCTTGAATAATAAATTCAAATTATATTTCCTCTTTAAAAAAAATTTAAAATATCTATCCATAATCTTTAAAAGGTTAATAATACTATAAACCACACAAACCAGTGATCTTTACATTTTTATATATTTTAAAAATAATGAAAAATTAAAATTTGAATTACATTTTGAAATATATGATAAATTAGAGTACAAAATTTAATTTTATATTTCATTTTATATAACTTAATATAATATATTATTGAATTACTAATTATTTTTGGATACTAATTTTATTGGCTACCTCTTATTCTTTAATTTATAACTGGTTACTACAATGTTGTTTGTTCTGATTGATCTCTGTATTTGACTCTTTTTTTTTTTTTGTGGTTTGCAATATTTGGATATGTATTAAAAGAAAGAAAGTAAATTTGAAATTGCAGTGGCTTTTTAATTGGAACTTATGCAAGGAAGGAGCATTGTGAATCTTTTAGTTCCACATTAATTACTATTAGTTTTCTTAAATCGAACAAATTAACTTCATCAATTCTTAAGTCTATATTAATTTGATTAAGGTATTGACACTAAAATTTAATAGTTGATTAAGGAAAAGTTATGCGCCTCGCTAAATTTTTTTACATATTTTATTAAGAGTTTTTTAATTATTTTATAAAAATATATGATAAATTATATAAATCTGATAAATAAAATTATAATTTAATCATAAATTTTGTTAAATTTAAAGATATTTTAAAATTTTAATAATTTTTTATTTATTTTTAATAATTTTATAAAAAAATCCTACGATCAACGTATAATTAAATTTCAATCTTAAATTCTCAACATTTGAACCGACAGTTCTATTGGTGACTCATTCCTAATAAGCTGGCTGCTTTGACTTTGATTAGCCTTAAAAAATAGGAGGTGCGAGAAAAAAAAATCAGAGTCCAATTAATGATATAAAACTAAATAATTAAACCATCTAAATAATAAATTAAATAAATCTTTTAGACCTTGACTCAACTTAAGAGAAAATTAAAAAAAAATAAATTTACTTAATAAATAATAACCATTTGAAAAAAAAAAGAACTATGAATGAATAAGGAAACATATATTTCGGAAACTTTCAAGCTAGATTGATATGCAATTAACAACCCAATCAATTCATTTCTACACGATATACAATGCAAGCAAATATAAAATAAATTCTACATCATATGTATATATATATAATATACTTAATTATACATAAAAGCAATGCATATATTGTTGGTTATCATTGTTGACAAAAAGAAAAGAAAAATATAAAATATAAAACTTAAACAATCCCACATCGAAAAATGATGCAAAATGAAGGGATGAAATTTCCTATATAAGGGAGTTTAGGTTTTGGTTTCAAGATACACCAAAACACAATAAGTATTTTATATTAGAGATTAGAGTTGAATTCTTGTAGTCTCTTGGAGTATAAATATTCGGGGTGTTTTGGGTGTCGGGTAGAAAAATATTTTGTATTTGTGGTTGTAACAATTTTTCACATAGTAAATATTTTTCTTGGTTGTCGTTAGGCAACGGCCATGGTTTTTCTCCATTTGGGAGTTTTTCACGTTAAATCTGTGTCTTTATTCTCTTTAATTTTCTCAATTGTTATTTTATTTTCTCATTTATTCTTGCTTAAAGACGGTCCGAGGGGCGAAAAAATAGCGATTTTTCCAACAAATGGTATCGGAGCTTAGGTGTTATAATTTTTGTCAAAAATATTAGTATGCTCTGTGGTTGCAGTTTTGTCTGATCTTCCACATCAGAAAAGATTTTTGTTAAAAAATTATTTTTGTTTTTAAGCTGGTGTAGCCTTTGGAGCTAGTTGAGCTTTGGAGCTGGTGGAGCCGTTTTGCTTTGGTGTGCTTGAGTATTGGTGGTGAGATAAATAATTACATATCTAGGTAAATTCTGTCAAACGACA
This sequence comes from Garcia nutans, assembly GCA_947685225.1. NCBI lineage: Eukaryota > Viridiplantae > Streptophyta > Magnoliopsida > Malpighiales > Euphorbiaceae > Garcia > Garcia nutans. The sequence continues at coordinate 12,981,726 of CANTUV010000045.1, forward strand.
TGGATTTAGTCTAAGGCAAGTGGATTTTAAGTGAGATCATTGTGACTTCTCCTCTTACCTGGGAATTTACCTGGTGTAATTGTTTATTTCTAGTCCTTTATTAGCACAAAGTAAGCATGTCGACGATGAGATTTGATATTGAGAAATTTGACGGGAGAATGAATTTTGCACTATGGCAAGTGCAAGTCAAAGATTTGTTGATCCAGTCTGGACTGCATAAGGTTTTGCAGGGTAAACCAACAAGTGGAGACTCAGGAAAATCCAAAATTAGCGACGAAGAATGGAGTGAGCTAGATTTAAAGGCGGCAAGTCAAATCCGCATGTGTCTAGCAAAAAATGTTCTTGCTAATGTGGTTGGATTGTCCACGACAAAAGAGCTGTGGGAGAAATTAGAAGAATTGTACCAAGAAAAAAAATATATCCAATAGGTTATATTTGAAAGAGCAATTTCACATGTTGAAAATGGAGAAAGGTACAAGGCTATCAGATCACCTGAGTGTCCTTAACGGCATCGTTTCTGAGTTGGAAACTCTTGGAGTGAGAACCGAAGATGAAGATAAAGCTCTCCGACTCATCCTGTCACTTCCTTCGAAATATGAGCACATGAAGCCTGTTTTAAAATATAGTAGTAAGAAAGTGGTGTATGCGGATGTGGTTAGTAAGTTAATTACTGAGGAGAGAAGATTGAATGAAATGGAAATAAAACATATGAAGATTCAGCTTTGTCTGTCGGTAGCAAGAAAAAGAACAAAAGCTCCTGAAAGAGAAAGGTTGTCTGCTGGGGTTGTGGTCAAACTGGACATGTGAGAAAGGATTGCCAGAACGGTGGAGCTGATTCGGCTAGAAGCTCTAACGTTGTTGCTACCAATGTGATCTCCTGTGGCGAAGGAGATGATGCGTTCTCTCTGTAGTTGAGAGATGTGTGTCCTCATGGCATGATTGCTACCCGTTGAGATGCTATGGAAGAGGACGGATTATTGGCAGCTGGTCCACGGAAATGTGCACTGCATTGGTTGACAGTTGATGCAAGGTGCGTGGTGGAAAAAATTATGTCGATGGCTAATGAACTCTCGGAAAAGTCAACAGGAGGGTTGCACCATAAACTATTAGCGGGATCTCGACATGGCCGGTGGAAAATTCTTAGAGTTTGTGAAGTAATTTCAAGTGTGTATACTCTTGTATGGTGGAGTATGATAATTCTTGTTATTAGAATTATGATTGTCGGTAACAGATAATGTTGTATTTTTCTTTATTTTGTCAAGGTGGAGATTGTTGGCCATCATTGTTGACAAAAATAAAAGAAAAATATAAAATATAAAACTTAAACAATCCCACATCGGGAAATGATGCAAAAGGAAGGGATGAAATTTCCTATATAAGGGAGTTTAGGTTTTAGTTTCAAGATACACCAAAACACAACAAGTGTTTTATATTAGATATTAGAGTTGAGCTCTTGGAGTCTCTTGTAGTATAAATATTCGGGGTGTTTTAGGTGTCGGGTAGAAAAATATTTCGTATTTATGGTTGTAATAATTTTCCACATAGTAAATATTTTTCTTGGTTGTCGTTAGGCAACAGCCGTGGTTTTTCTCCATTTGAGAGTTTTCCACGTTAAATCTTTGTGTCTTTATTCTCTTTAATTTTCTCAATTATTATTTTATTTTCTCATTTATTCATGCTTAAATACGGTACGAGAAGGGAAAAATAGCGATTTTTCCAACATATATTACCACATACTATATATAATTAATTCGCAACATACACACACATATACATATAATATTATATGATAACATTATTATTTGTATGTCACATTGAAATAATAGCTCCGTATGTGATGAATCCATACCATCCAAAATAATTTATGTATTGATTTAAGTATCTGGTGTATTACTAAACTAATTTAATATAAAATGTAATGTTAGTTGACGATAAATTGATACAATAATCTCAAATTAAAAATCATAATATAATTTTTATTAATTGTAAATTGTCTTATGTTAGAAAAAAAAATGAAATATTAATAAAGTTAGGGAATTTTTTTTGCATAAATAAGATAAGATCATTCATGTAAATATCTTTCATATGCAATGAAATCTTACCAAATATAAGATAATATTTTTTGCATCGTATAATGTTTATTTATAGAATGAAATATTTTTCATCACGTAAGAAAAATCTATATAAATAGAGATTTAAATAAAAACTTCTCCTAAAGTTTGAAATCCTTCCTTAAATTGCCTTACCAACAAATAAAATATTTTTCCCTTTTTAAAATTTATTTCTTATTATGCTATAAATAGCCAAAAAATGGTAGTGCGTGTGTGTGTCTGTATATGTATATGTATAGGATTACCAATAGAAGAAGTCAACAGCATGATATCTACTTTATTAAAAATCTTACCTTAAAAATAACTCATAAAATCAACATTATTTTCCATGTATGTTTTCGGCTTAATGGTAATAAAAGTATATATATTTTATGAATTTATAATTTTATCATAATTTTTTACATGCATCAATTAAATTTGAATATTTTTAAAGATTAATTACAAATTTGAATTCTGTTATATATTAAAGTTGGAAAAATAATTATTATTGTAAATTAAGAGATGAGATGGTAAAATTATAAACCTAAGGTAGAATTGCAATTCAACTTAAAAAGGTTTATTGAGTAATTAACTTCTTAATTTTCTCCACATTAGCATCCAATCAAATAAAAGTACATTTTCACGTTGGTTACACGTGTATCATCAACTCCATTCACTCTAAATTCTAATTATATGTATATAATAATAATCAAATTAAACAGATAAATTAAAATAATAATAGATTTGCCAAAAATAATTAATAAATCAATTTATCTTAACTCAAACTTTAGGAAGTGGACAACCTCAACAAACGGCTTTGGTTTCTACAATCTAAATTTTTTTTTTTACTTAATTACCCCTAAAATGGTCAAATAACACCTGCAGACATGAAGCTAAGAAATACATAATTAAAGTCAAAAGACATGACCTATTTCGTCCATAAAAAATTGCTCGCTTACAAAACAATAAGAACAATAAAAAAAAAAAAGCAGAGTACTCGGTTTCGTTTGGTTTAGCGTGAAAGCGAAGTCATAAAGACAAAAGACAAATGTCCCTGTTTCTGATGTCACTATCTCTTTGTGATTTCCATTTGCTATTTGCTTTTCCAATTGTTTTCTTAAGATTCATTTCCTGAGAATTTCGAGTCACAGTGAAGGGGAATTCAATTTCAATTCTCTGCAATTTGTAATTAGCCAACTATGTTGGTTCAAAGAACAGTGATAATGAGCTGGAGGAGAGTGGCCAAGTCTTTACACACCCTTGTAGCGCACTCTTTGCTTTTCTCTTTCACGCTTTTGCTTGCTCTCAGGCTTGACCGTTCAGTATCTTTTTCGTGGTGGTGCGTTTATTTTATTAGTTCAGTATCTGTCTGGATTGAGGGTAGAACTTTGTGTGTTTTTATTGGGAAAAAAAAAATTTGAGGGCTTTTGCCTTTGAAATTATTAGATAATTACATACACTTGATTACTCAGTTTGATGTTATGGAGTTCTGCTTTATCAATCGGCTTTTAGTGGCTCTTTTAGTTATGAAATTTTACGCTTGTTATTATATGGGTAGTCTTTCAGTTCCAATTCCTTTTAGCATTGCTAGTATTATTCTTCTATATTTCAAAATGTAATGTACTCACCATTTCATTATCATGAGAACTGCAATGTGGTATCCCGTTTAAAAATTTCGCTCGAATTCTTCCAATGACCTTGTTGGCGATGGTTTGACATTGACAGCTGGTATCAATTATGAAATTTTAATGGGGTGAGTGTACTCTTTTACTTTGAATTTGACGAATAGTCTTTAATTAGCCACATTGATTTTGGTTCAACTGAGGGTCTTTTCACCCTTGTTAAAATTATGCTGTGGTGCAATGTGAGTTGAAAGTTTGGATTAACATGTACAGGTTTGTTTACAACTTTTACAGATAAATATATACAGGCCTTTTTTCCTTTTTTTTTTCTCTGCTCTTTCCTTTAAAATTTTATAACTACTACTATGTTTTTTATATGTTGGCTGTATTTGAGCACCAAAGAATGTGATTCTCCATCTAAAAATATTTGAAATTGTGATCATATAGAAGGTTGACCACACTCTTGTTTCAAGTGCAATGAATTACAAGCTGCCTTGTGCATGTGGATTAGCTACAACTATATGATCTTTTAAGTTACTAACTAATAGTTTTTGGTTTTGTTTTTATCATGAAGGTTTGTTTTTGCACCTCTGTGGCTATTTCATGCAGTGGTAGCACGTGGCCGATTTTCCTTACCTGCTCCGTCAATGCCCAATGATCGCCATGTAAGAGTCCTATGTGTTTTATTTTGGATGTAGCTTTCTTGTGCGATAATTTATTCTGTTTTGCTTTTTGAAATCCAAATTTGTTTCTTAATCAACCATACTAAGTAATAAAAGAATGAAAACATCCTTCTCATGAACAGTGGGCTCCATCTCATGCTGTCTTGGCAACTCCATTGCTTGTTGCTTTTGAACTACTCCTTTGCATACGTCTACAGAGCAGTTATGGTAAGCTGCAGCATTTATAATAACATAATCATCTATAGATTCTACAGGAATTTCCATTTCAATTTTTTCTCTTGATATTTTTTTTTTCTTTCATTTTCCTTGATGTATTCAAATATGCAGATTATCCTTAATAGCAAAGTTATTTTACATTAGTCTATCATTTTTTCTATTATCGAAATGGGTACACGTAAATGTCCTCATTGGCATTCGTAGGTTAGAGCATTTTAAAGTGTTCAAACCTTGTCAATTTATTTTGTTTATTGGCTTGAATGCTGTGCAGTTGTCAACTTGAAGATTGTTTTTCTGCCATTGTTGGCATTTGAAACAGCAATCTTGATTGATAATATAAGGTACCTTTTTTATCATTAGCTTTTTCTATTTCTTCTCCCATTAAACACTGATTAATTTTTTCTAATGCATGGATTTTAATATTAAATTTGGTCATTTCTCTGGTCTGACATTAGCACTTTTTGTTCATGGTAAATTGGTAATGGTTCACAAATTTATTGAATCATTTTGTAATGTAATGGTGTATATTCTTTTCCTAATTTCCAGTTGGTGCACATGTAGTTATGTGGATACAGATAGCGTACTATTTTGCTCAGTACACAAGAGTGATAGGGGAATGCTTAATGCATGTACAGGACTACAAGAATGGTGTATGTTATTGTGATTGCAGGAGGCTTATCTATTATTCGCCCTAAATATTGTGCTTGAAAGGCAAATCTCTCAAAGCATAAGATGTCAATTGTAGAAAGTAAATGGCAAGATCTATGCCTTTCTTAGCTTCAGCTTTAGAGATACTACAAAACGGAAGATAATGGAGGCGAAGAAAAAGAAGCAGAAGAAGAAAAGAAAAATAAATCTTAGAATTTTTCATGCTAGAAACATTAGTAGACTAGTTATAATTTTTTATTTGGTTTTTTTTTCTTTCAATATTTCATATGAATTAATGTTGTTTTGTTGATTGAGAGGCATTGATGTGGAAATTATCTTTTAAATAAAAGCCTTGATATGATGATGATGTTTAGTGATTTATGCCTTGATTACTTGTTTTGTTAGATTCATTTTCTAAATTAGCAAGAACTTCACTCAGTGAGCACCTAGTGCTTTGGGCAACAACGTGTCTTATTACCCTAGGTACAAGTTTTGCATTTGACAACACTTGTTCTAGTTATTTGGCCTAACATCCTCTGGAACTTGTTAATTATGAGTGTTCTACAAATGGTAAAAAAAGTTTGGTGTTATCATTTCTGGCTATCCAAGATGTTATTGCATGAAAAATTGTATGAAACATTCAGAATATAAAGGTGGGTATGCAGTGGTTGAACAGAAAGTAGTACAGATTTGGTGGAGACAGAATCTAAAATTCATCTGGTCAGAAGGGTGACATTCTTGCGTCAAATCATACTTCTTCATAACGTGTAATTTAGCAAATCATTCTTATTAAGCACTTTTTTTTCCTTTAATTATAGGATGTGTAGAGCTTTAATGCCTGGAGATGAAGAAAGCATGAGTGATGAAGCCATATGGGAGACTCTTCCTGTAAGTTCAGAAATCTTTTTTTTCTAATTGAATTGACTTGAGACGTATGTGATACGTTATAGTAAGTAGTCATTAACTTATACAACTGCTTATCCAGGTGCTGCTGTATTGAGCATGTAATAACCATGCTAAGTGAACCCTTTAATATTTTGTTGTGTCTATAACTGTGTTCATCAAGTTCTACTATAGCTAACTCTGCTCCTATCCTTTTTACTGGAGTGGATGAGAACATACACACACATGGAAAGGGTTGGGAAGTCAGTGGGGGAGATGGAGAGGTGTTTTAGTACTCATCCTGTGATTTGGTCTTTCTATGATGGTCTTGGTTAGTGGCCGTTCTGTGATTTTGACTTTCTATGATGGTCTTGGTCCTTGTAGGATTTAGCTATAGATGCATGAGTAGGAATACCAAAATCTAGTAGATAGTGGGGGAAATTAGAAAATGGAAAAGGCATTTTAAAGCAAGGCAGAAATTTTTTTCTGGCTTTCTTATATTGGAAAAGTGATTTTACTGGACTCATATATGTGGTCTCATCCTCCTTTTATTCATCGTAAGTAAATAAAAAGCTTACATTAGGGGGATCTGCTTATCTTCTTTGTCCTAGCTAAAGCTACTGGTGGCAAGCCTCTTAAACTGGTTAGATCTTATCGAGCCTATACGATTCTCTCTCCTGCAATTCAAATATCTTTGCTTTCTTCCATCAGAAAAGAAAAAAGCCCTTCTGCCCAACTTCCTGATCCCTACATTTTCTTTAACGGGGATACTCTAGTTCTAACCTTTTTATTTATCACTCCCATGGGGTACCTTGCTGAGGTAATCGTTTCCCTAGTGGTTTCCTTGCTCTCCTTTGGACCCTTGCAGCTTTATTTCTAGTTGGAAGCTTTCCATCCGTCCCAATCTCCTATAGACATGTCATTGTGTCATGGCCCAGTAGCAGAACCACCATGGGATTGTGTGGGGTCGCACGATCCTCCCTCACCGGCGGCCACAAGGGGGGATGCTAATGCTGGCCTCAGGTGTGGAAAACTCAAAAGGGGGCAGAGTTTTTCTCTGTATGCAGCGAGAGGTAGACGAACCCGTGGCTGCAATTAATTTATTTTTTTTATAAGTTAGCCCCAGCGAAACGACATTGTTTCGCCAGGAATCAAATTAAAATTAGCCCCTGGCGTTTCGCCAGGAGTCAAATTAAAAAATAAAATAAAATCACCCCAGCGAAACGATTCGCTGGGGCGGGTTTTGAAAAAATAGAGGGCTATGAAACACAGCCCCCTCATTTTTCTCCCCTCTCCCCCTTCCCAACAGTCGAGCAGTGTCCCAGCCCAGCCTCCTCCTCCCTCAGCAGCCAGGCGATGCACCTGGCACCACCTCCACCAGCCCTAGCCTGCCAACGACACGAGCAGCAGCTCCTGGCCAAGATGCGAAGAGAGAGACAATTGAGGGGGAGGGGCTGAGTTGAGGGATAGGGCCAGCAGGCTGCTGCAGGTTCCTGCCGGCGACACACTACATTGACGACCACCACCGACCAATGCAGACCAACGTTCAAGTTTGCCCCCCCTTGATCATTGTCTGGTTCCACCACTGGTCATAGCCAAAGTTACAGGTCCCAGTCAATGCTAATGTGAATTTGATTAGAAAATTTCTGGTACCATCCATGTCATTTTTTCACAGTCTTGTTGATTCCCTCTTAAGATTCTATCAAAATGTTCCATAATGGCCAATGTTTAAAACCATGTTTTAAAGAGAGAACTATATGTCATAGCCTTGCACGCTTGTCATATGAAATTTGTTTTATAGCAGTTCTAATTGTTTTTGCCCTGTGCTATTGAATGACCATGGGATGATAACATGAACCCCTCACATTGTCAAAAAGATATACATATTTCCACTTTCTTAACATGAGACCTAATTTAACTCTTTTATTCTCCCTTATCTTTATGAGAGTTATTACAAGACGATTGTTCTGTTTTTATTAATGTTTTAGGGATGGCTTGCAACTCTGTTTTTCAGTTTTGATATTCATGTCAGAGACTGATAGGCTTTTTTAGCTTGAGACATGTTTAGAATGGGGTACAAGACTTTTATTTTAGGGATAATACTACAGAGTTTTATTATGAAGTTTATGGGGGCAGAGGGGTAAACACCTAAGAGCATTTGAGTCAACTCATTCTTTGAGGTAGTGTAAGGGGTTTTTAGCACTTTGTCTTGGTTTTCTAATCAGCTACAAGTTTTTATCAGTTACCTTTTTTTTTTTGTTTTTTCTTCATTTCTGTTAGGTTTTGCTATGATTCTCGTTTTCATATATCCTGCATAGCAGGGGTGTATTCTAGCTTTTAAATAAACTCAAAATTCCAGCCTGAATAACCAGCTTTTTGAGCTGCCAACCGCCGAAGTTGTTATTATTCCTTTTTTTCTTTACAACTGGTTATAAAGAATGGAAAACTACATGTTGAAAGTTAGCCTGGTCAATATTGTGGTAATTGTAATTGGAAATGTTTCTATGACATTTTGTTAGGAATATTGTTCATAATTATAATTGGACTATTTTCTTTATATTCCTCATGAATGTTGATTGCCGCATTCTTGTCTTTGGTTTCTAGCACTTTTGGGTTGCAATATCTATGATCTTCTTCATTGCTGCAACAATGTTCACTCTCCTTAAGCTATGTGGTAAGTTTATTTCTTTTTTGAGTAATAATCTTCTGCATGCAAGTGACATGCGTTGCTTGTCATAAACAATCTCGATTTTTATATACTTTAACCCAGTTATTTTGGATAATCTGTTCCAATTCCAATCTATATACTCATCATTCCATATGAATGTCAATTCAACACAGCATTACTGGCTTGGAATCTAAGTTACAGCTTACTGACTTGAAGCTGTTTGCTGGAACTTTGGGACATGAAGTTGTTGTCTTTCCAGTTTTGTTCCCATTCTGGACCATGGATGCATTGTTTTTTTAAGGTTTAGTGGGGATTGGGAGGGCAAAAAAAAAAAAGGCGGTGTCCTGCCAAACTCTGCAACAATATCAGATGAATCCTTGTGACTTTTTACTCTTTCAGTTTAAATTGTTTGCCTTACTATGTGGGCTGGACATCTGCTACAATACATCATTTTGAGCATGAGTGGCTCATTTACATAGGGTTTGAGCTAATTCTCTTTCCTTTACACAGCCTTATTCTTTAGATTACCATTGAAAAAGAAGTAGCTTGTTGTCTAAATAGGTTTGTAATGTCTAGTGGAAATTAAGCAAACTTTTATTAGGTTCTCATTTGGGTTTGATGGATAAGATCGATTTTTTTTCTTGCTCTTTTCCTTTGTTTTTCTTCTGTTATTTCTTTTAATGTCTTATAATGAAAATAAGCTCATAATAAGTCAATTAGCCTCCATTTGAAAACTCAAATTTGCAAGAATTCAATTCAGTTGAATTCTATTTTGCCAATTCTCATGTTTGGAAAGGAATAACTAATGGAAGTCAAATTTTTTGACCTAAAAAAAGAGGAGTCATTTTGAAAGAAATGAAATCATGCCAGTGGAAAGATTTTGCGAGAATTCAATTCATTAAATGAACTCTATGAAAACTTAAAATATCTTCATTTAAATTAAATATGACTCTTTCTGTATAAGGAAAAGAAAAAAAGAGAATAGCTACATTTTTTTTTCATTTCAATTCCTCCAATAAATTTAAATAAATTCTATAATTTAAATTCTATTGTATAATAAAATTTAATTGAATTGAGTTCTTGCACATTCCAAGGGTGCCTTAGTCTATTTTGGCTATAGTGGGTCCACCTAAGTCTTAGCTTAATGTCAAGCAAATTTTTTTCCTGTTTTAAGAGTCAAATAGTTGCCCTATATATGGCAATTAGTAGTACTTTTTTTTTTTCCTGTTTTAAGAGTCAAATAGTTGCCCTATATATGGCAATTAGTTGTACTATGGAATTTTGCACCAATGCAGTACGATCATTGATCATAGGTTATCACACATGCATGCAAAAAGAAAAACATTCCCTTAAAATCATGGTACTTAACTTTTACCATGGAATTTAAAGTTAAGAAAGCAAAAAAGTAAACATTCCCTTAAAATCACATGGTGCTTCTTTTAAAACTTTTACCATAAAATTTGATTTAGATTTTCTCAACACCAACAGAAACAGCATACCTTTAAAACTCTATATAGTAATATTTTTTTGTAATCTGCAGGTGATGTGGCAGCTCTTGGATGGTGGGACTTGTTTATAAATTATGGGTATATGATTAGCTCTTTCTATATCAGCTTCTGGTTATGTGTATATTGATGTTGATTTCTGGGCCGCACTTGCTGAAATTATTATGCATATTTCTTTTCAGAATTGCAGAGTGCTTTGCCTTTCTTGTTTGTACAAAATGGTATAATCCAGCAATTCATAGGCATTCACACATTGGAGGTTCTAGTTCTTCAATGAGTATCATATATATTAACTGGAACAGAGGCTTGGTAGTTTCTTCAGATGAAGACAGGAATCAGAATAGCAGAATATGCAACTTGCAGGACATTGGTGGACATTTTATGAAAATTCCTTTTATTGGTTTCCAGATCATGCTTTTTATGTGTTTGGAGGTATTACAAGAGCCCAGAAGTGACTCAATTGATGTTATTTAATTCTTTTTCCAAATTCAACTCAGAAAAAGTATGTCTTTTACCCAATTTCAGGGCACGCCTCCTGCTGCTAAACGTATGCCATTTCCAGTTCTTTTTGCTCCACTATTTTTAATACAGGGAGCTGGGGTTTTGTTTGCTGTGTATAGATTGGTGGAGAAAATTGTTTTTTTACTACGTGGTGGAGCTGGTTCTAGGGCATACTTTACTGTTGCATCTAAAGCTCGTGATTTTCTTGGCTTTTTGCAACATGGATCAAGGTATGGTTTTGATTGGTAAAATAGACTTGGATATCTTTAATTAATCTCTTGTAAACTTATATAGGCTAAGATTAAAATGCTACAAATGTGGCAGTACTTATTTTATATGGTTCATTCTTGTTGACAGGTTACTGGGTTGGTGGTCAATTGATGAAGGAAGCAGAGAAGAGCAGGCCAGACTGTTTTGTGCCGGAGGTTCAGGGTATATTTTGTATGCTATTGTTTATTGCTTTTTTACATTGAAATCTGATGAAGTGAAATGTCCAAGTGTTGGTCTGTCTATGCTTGGCTGCACACTCACTGGAGCAAGCAGAGAATGACTCACAGTTTCTTCTGAAGTTTGGAAAACATAACTGTTCATTTTGGCCTGCCGTAGATGCTAATTCTTAACAGGCAAAGCATGTGAATGAAGTCATTTGTATACCATCTCTGCAACATTTTTTTGAAAAGATTTGGATTAAATATTTTTTTGATGACAAAGTTAAGAGTTTTATCTTTCTAATCATGCTTTTGTTCTTGCATGTCAGCTATAACACATTCTTACCCGATATTGTGAAGAAGATGCCCAAATCTGAACTTGTTGAGGAGGTTTATTCGTATCATTCTGTCCATATTTCTGCAATTTTTATTAATTTAGCTGCTTCCTTTAGTCGATGCTACAGGGCATTAATATTATTTTGGTACCAGGTTTGGAGATTGCAAGCTGCATTAGGTGAACAAACAGAAATCACAAAGTTTAGCCAGCAGGAGTGTGAAAGACTTCAAAATGTATTAATTGAAGAAAAGAACTAGTTGGTTGTCTTTAATGTTCTGTCAATCCTTTGGTGCTCATTCACTGACTTGATGAATCTATCAGGAAAAAATCCTTTGCAGAGTTTGCTTTGAGGAACAAATTAACATAGTGCTGCTTCCGTGTAGGCATCATGTCCTTTGCAGGTGTGCAGATCTGCCCTTATCCTACAAAAATACTTGCTATTGTTACATGTAATAGCATATTAGGAAATGTTGTGAAACATTTCTTTGTTGCTTAAATTCCGTTAGATCAAATATATGCCTCTGCAATTAAAAGATTTTGGATCTGTATCAGTTATAGGCAGAGCGAAGCATGGTCGAGGAAAGATAAAATTAGCTCTGCCTGTGCATTGGTTCACTTCTCACATGAATAGGACCATGCTTTTCCCTATTTCATGTTTTTTTGTCCAAGATTCTCAATCTATATTGTTGAAATCAAATGAGTAGGACCATGCAATTTCAATGTTGTGAATGCTACTTATCCTTTCACTGACACCTATATCAATTCAGCACTTGCTGCGAGAAGTGTAAGAGGTGTCCAATCTGCCGGGTTGCCATCGAGGAGCGACTGACTGTATATGATGTGTAGTTCCTGCATATCCACAAGAAAAAGCTTCCTTGCTGCTCATATGGTTTTTGGTGAAGCAAGCAAAGAGAAGATTATCAATTGTTGTTGTTTGGTAGCACATTGCAATCACTTCAAGATTTGCAAATCATCAAAATTTTGGAAAATTGTCTCCAAGTGATCTGCTGGCTCCATCATCACGGGACTTTAACAACATTGACATTTCTACTCAAAAGACTTATTACAATAGCATGTTTTTGTCTTGTTTCAGCCATATGCCCATATCTCTCTATCATTAGCTGCATTCTTTTGATAAAAAAACTGAGATTGGTACCCACTCATAGTACCAAACTTGCATTCAAAGGTATTGTTTCCTTAACATATAGTGTTTTGTATTTGTTATCAGAAAATGGAAAATATAGTTCATAAACTCAGAAATTTAACTCCTTACATTGAATGTATATAGTTAGTCCAATTTGATTATTAAATTCAAATTCTGTAGCTTGAGAATTGTGCACTTAATGCTGTTGATTGCATAACTAAATCGGGCATTATTTTGTAAAAATATATTCAAATCTCTCTCTTGAACATATAATAAATAAATGAGGTCTATCATATGATCTATCGTAACTTTGCCTTGTTTTATAATTATATACTTTATCTTTAGATTTTAGATTATTTTTATAATATACCTCAAAAAGCTAAAAAAAAAATTATTTCTCACTTATAGGTGATATTGTTTACTCATCATTTTTATTTTTGAAATCTATTAATAATGTTTTAATAATATAAAATAAATGCTTATTAATAAATCAGTATCATATATAAAATACAAATAAAATAAATTATATGATTTTAAAATATATAAAATATACATAATAATTATTAGATTTCTCAAAAAAAAATTTCTTTTTAATGCGGGGACATATCCATTTAATAAGGATAACAATCTCTATTAAAAAATAACAGACTTTCATATGAAGAGTACACATATTAAATTAAATTTTATTTTATTTTAAAAAGATAAAGAAATATAAAAATAAAAAAATTTTAAATTTTAAATTTATCTGTATCTAAAAATTATTTTTAAGAATAAATTATAAATAAAAATATATAAAATTAAAAAAATAAAAATAAAGTAATAGAAAGATAAAAAAGATGAACGAAGCTATCATATGTCAATAAATTGACAGCACTCTCGAATTAAACTGAAAAGAAAATATATGAAAATTCAATATAAAAAAAAAAAAAAGACTACTTGCTAGGATTTTTGGATTTCTCGAAATCTATCATAACTTGATTATATATATATATATATATATATATAAGTTCGTTTTGATGCAAGAAAGAAAAGAAGACGACGACTTAGATACATTGCACTCAACCATCTTCCGCTTGTTGATTGTTGGTTTAGCAGGAAATGGGAACAACCGACAACGGAAGTAACTAATTACTGCCTTTTTGTCTTTTTTTCCCCTTATTTTTATTACGGTTATCAAATGATCAGGTCGTTTAACGAGAATTTTTTTTATTTTATGTTTTATTTTTTTTCTATTAAATTATTAATTTTTCATTATTTTGAAGGATCACACAAAAATAATTTTTAATTAAAAGTGTAATTAGAGTTAGAAAATTATGTTTATTTTCCTCAATTTCCTTTTTTAGATTATAATTATTGTTAAAATTTTAAATTGAAGTAAATTTGTTTAAAAATTATAAATATATATTATAATTATGAAATATCATAAAATTCAAGATAAATTAGTGCATCACAAACTAAACTATATCACATTCGGCACCTTGAATTAATATTGTTATATGGTCAATAAGAAAAATAAATAATAATATATACTAAATAGTAATAATATATATATAAATTTACATATTAAATATACAAAATATATAATAATATATAGAATATTTGCATATGTATAAAATATATCAACAACATATGTAAAAATATACATATTTAAAATTCATGAATAATACACTAAACGCAAAATATAAAAGTAAAAAAAAATAAAGTGATTTTAATTAAAATTAAATCATGTTTCATTTTTGAAATATCATTTGCACAATATATATATACAATTAGTAAAAATAATATCCAATATAAGAAAAAATTAAATATAAATCTGTAATTTTTTAAAATCTTAAATTTATTTATTGTTATTAACTAAAGTTTTATTAACATATATTTAGTAAAATAAAGCTTTTAAATTAAATAATTTCTAATCTTGAGATTTATCTATACTAATTAAAAAATTAAAACTTGAAATTCATACTATTTATTAATTAAATTATAACTTTTAAAAACTTCATCTTATAAAATATAATTTTTTTTCCAAGCATTAAGAATAAAAAATTATTATTAAGATGATTTAACTTATGACATTTATTTTTAAATAAACCCAAATTATTACCAAATTTAAATATAGAATTCCACTTAAAAAGTGGACAAAAAATATATTAAAAATAAAATCAAATAAAATAAAATTTTAATCTAAATACAATAAAATAATTAAATTTTTTTTAACATATAGAAAGGGACAAAAACAAGACATATATCACCATAAAACCATAACAACTTTGTAAAGATGTATTGACATGTATATTTTAATACACGCACTTAACTTACTGATATGGAATGAAGAGACGAAGCTTCAATCTCCCTACCAATCAACACACAAACAAGATTTATTAGGCCCAACTAAGGTTGAACCTATCAAATCAATGCAGTCGCACCCTGTACGACACAAGATATTTTTTTACATGTAAAAAATGACAGAAACATGACACACATCACTACAAAATTATAACAATTTTATAAAGACGTGTTAACATATGTATCTCAACACATATATACTTAATCTATCAATATGGAATGAGGAGGGCCAAAGCTCCAAAATAATTTAAAATTATTACTCACAAAATTTATTAAAAGTTAAAATAAAAGAATAAAAGTTGGAAAAGTATAATTAAAAAAAAAAAGGCAAAACCATAAAGGAAAATAAAAAAAGCAAAAAACATAAAAGAAAAAAGAGTTATTATAAAACATTATTAGTTAAAGCATTATGGGTGAAATAGCAAAACTTAAACTTAACATAGAAGAAGGAAAAAAAAAAAAACTTAAAAAAAAGGACAGAGAAGTAGCAAAAAGAAATTTTAAAAAAAAAGAAAAAAAATGATAAAAGAGAAAATTCAAAAAGGAGCACTATTTTTTTGAAAATTTACTATTTATTTTGGTGATTATTTTAGTATATATACTGGGTAAATTAGATTGCCCGCATAATGCTGCGGGATAATATTTTTACATAGAATTTATTTTATTTTCATTAATATATATTTAGTGATTTGCTAATGTATATAAATTTAAAAAAATTTAAGTATGAATTAACAATTGTATCTAATATTTTTAAAATAAATTAATATATATTGAAAGTAAATTGAATGTTAAAGCTTAATTAATAGTAGAAAATAACAATATTTTTCATAAAATTATAAAATAAATTTAATATTTAATTATAAAAAAGTAAATATATCACTATCTTAAGAGTTAATTTTTTTTTCAATAAATAAAAATGATTTATTTTTATTTTCTTTAATTTTTGAGACTCAATAAAATCCATACAATGAGGAATATAAACTCTCATATAAAATATTCTGAATTGGCATTTGTTTTCTTCTTTAATTCTTTTTAAAGTTATAAAATAATAAAAATTTCAACTAATCTAATTATTAATTATTTATTTATTATTACAAATTATAGAAGCACAAAAAAAATTGATTTGGTTATTTTTTGTACTACTTAATATGTATGTATATATATGTAAAGAATAGTATTATATATCAATATAATTAATAAATAAATATTATTATTATACATATAAATATATATGTATATATATTAAAATTTTCCATATTCACATTATAAAAAATTTTATAATAAAATATATTTAACATATTAAGACATCTTTTAAATTAATTCAAGAATTCATTAAGCAAAATGAATGACTGAAATATTAATTTTTAATTTTATTTTTTTAATTGAAAAGAAAATTTTGAAAAATAATTGAAATTAGTAATTTGAACATAGATGAATAAGTAAAAAATAATTACATATTAATTTTTTTTAATAGAAAGAAATTATACATTTATCTTAAAATGATATGGATAAATGAAATATAAAAGTGATAGAAGAATGAATATCTATAAAAATTTAATATATTAAGATTTAAACTACGTTACCACAATAAAAATATATATATTTTTGAGCAAAGAAAAAATGATATATTAATAGGTCTTTATTTTTTGACTTTTAATCTTTCACCTAAAAATTAGTAAAGAAAATCTATTAAAAATAAAGTTAAATAATATAAAATTCTAAATTTAAATATAATTAATAATATGTTCGTTCTAAATTTATTTTTAAAATATTTAAAATTTTATATTGTTAATTTAAAAGTTAAAATAAAATAATAATATAAAAATTCACTGTTATAAAAATAATGACTTATAAAATTTATTAAAGAAAAAGTAAAAAAAGAATTAAGTCATCTCAGTCAAATATTGATTTATTGGGATTTACAATAATAATGCATAAATATATATACATAAATGTATTGATTGATTGAAATGAGAGTTGCGGATGAAATTATATATATAATCCATAAATAAAACTAACCATATAAATATAAATAAATATATATATACAGAGAAAAAAAAAACGGAAGAAGTTTTTCTCCGGGATCATTTTAGATATAAAATTTTCGCCTAATAACTATGAATTACTCCTAAATGTAAATAAGTATATTATATTTTACCGTTGTATGTTGAAATTTTACATGATCACCATTAGTATGCTCTGTCCCAACATTACAATCTAGAAGAATGTCATTACAATGTTCTATCAATTCCTCTACATATGAATTAGGTACATCATATTCATTTTCAAAATATTATGGGCCTACACCGATAGATTTAATTATCAGTGAAAACATTACATCTGAATCTTTTGGTATTGAATGAAGACCCGATCCCTCTATTTTGACATTTTTTTTTTATATCATAACGATTATTACTGTCATATCCGGATTTATATGCACATTCTTTAATACTAACAATTAATGGATGTTTCAGTTTATCCTTCATAGCAATGTCCATGGATATTCTAAGTGACCTATCATCTATCACATCATAAAGAAGATGTGTGTCATAACCAGTAATAAATTTGAAATCAATCTTTGAAGTGCTATCAATATAAAGTGTTTCGGATACTAATTTTTTAAGTTCATTGAAATCAACCATTCCATTCAAGAAAATATAATCTATACCCCCGTCAACATATTTGTCGATGTTAACATCAAATTTTTCTCTATATTGAATGAGAATTATTATTTCATCCATTAAATAAACTCGTCCACCGATTAGTTTAAAGTCATCCATCAATAACCTATAATTACAATAATAAATTAAATTTACTTTACATTATAATCCATGAAATCTATAATAAACTCATAACATAGCATAAAAACCCATATCATCTCATATCAATACATATCAACCTACAAATATATATTTTTTGACTGTTTACACCACAAAAATAACATACAAAAAAATAATTTAATCTTAGATAATTTCATATCAACCCATATTAATGCATATCAACCTACAATTACATACATTTTAAGTGTTAAAAACACTTAAACTATATAAAATAAAAACACTTAAACTACATATTCATCAAAACACTTAACATGTACTTAAACCTATATCAACCCAAATAAACTCATTTCAACCTATAAATACACACTATTAATATTAAAAAGTCCATATTAATGTATAATAGTCATGGCCAAGGTTCTGTTAAACTGTTGAACCGGACTGACGGTTTCGGTTAGATTTAATGAACCGAATCGTAAACCGTAATTAATGTTCAAAACCGTAATTAAAAGTTCAAAACCGTAATCAGAACTTTTCTTTAAGTTTCTGGTTCAGGTTTTAAAATTTTTGAACCGGAACCGGATCGGCGATTTTGGTTCAAAACTGAAAAAAAAAAACCGTGCAGCACATACTGCACAGTTTACACTGCATGTGGCAGCGTGCGCTGGCCACCTACCAGTAGGCACACCCCACACGGCACACTGCCATGTGCAGTGTATTTGTTGCCAACGGCACAATATGCCATTGGCAACTTTTTTAAAAATTTTTTTATTTTTTTTATTTTTTTAATTTATATCTATTTTACCAAATTATCCCACTAACAGAAAAAAAAAATTTTTTTTGAGCGGTATTTTATGGAAATAAAAAATTTAAAAAAACTATAAATACACTACCTTTTTAATTCATTTTCTAATTTTTACACAATTTTTCTCAATCATCAAATTTTAATTATCTAGTTTAACTTTAAATTCTTTAACTCTCTCAATTTTCTAATTTCTACTCTCTTAAATTCTTCTTATTATTATTTTGTTACTGTTATTTATTATTATTAGTAATATTTATTATTTATTATTATTTGTTATTATTATTAGTAATATTTATTATTTATTGTTAATATTTCAATTATTTGTATTTATTGAATATTTCAAATGTAATATTAAATATTTAAATATTTATAATTATAATTTATGTAGTTAATTAATTTTTAGTAATTACGTTCAAATATTTTTTTAATTTTTTCTTTATACTTTAATTATAATATTAAATATTTATAAATAATATTATTTGATTTAACTTAAACAATATTATTAATTTTATAAGTGGTGTTTAATCTCATAAAAAATATTATAATGTATCAATAATATTATTTTTTTTAAATATAATTTTTTTAAAAAATAATTTAAACAGGCGGTTCAAATCGAAACTGGAACTGGAACCAGAATAATTTTTAAGAGCCTGAACCGGAATCGACTGTTTCGGTTAATCGAACTGTGGCCATGGTTAATGTATAACAAAGTCTGACAACTCATATTACTTTAATTATACCCATTCAAGCTCTTCAAGGCCCTATATATTAAAATAAAAGAAAAAAAATGAAAAATAAAGAAACATGAGGAGAAAGGAGCTCAGATCATGTTTTTTATTCTCAAAATAAAAATATGAACATAGCAAAAAAAAATTAATTTACTGATTGACAGTAAATTGAGGGGCTGGAGTCGTAAGATAGAAAAGAGAAAAAAATATATATATAAAACTTCAATTCGTATATCAAAAATTAAAGGAGTGAGCTTGAAGGAAAAAGTCAAACAATATGAGAAATTTGAACCAAAAAAACGACTTGAATGAAAGAGATGGCTTGAATGAGAGAGAGAGGCGAGAGAGTCAAATTTTTTTATAGTCAAATTATTTTTTAAATTAAAGGGTAATTTATTTTTAAAAATCTATTTAAGATAGGTGGAGTTTGAAATTTAATAGTGATAGATTTTTTTTTTATTAAATTCTAGAAAATATAGAATGTCGGTGGCACAACCTTTCATTCTCCAAGATTTATGGCGAAGTGCCAAAAAAAAACATTTACGGGGAAGGTGTCTCATCACCCAATAATTAAATTAATTCATACACTGAAGGGTAAATATAAAATTACACTCTAGGAAGGAAAACTTCCACCTACTTCAAGATTTTTATTTTATTTTATATATTCAAATTAATAGATAGTAAAATTTTTTAATTGATACGGCTTCTATATTTATTTTTTTCCTAAAATAATACTAATATTTTATTTCTTCATATATTTTCACTTTATTGAATTAATATATTATATATAGATGTATGTAGGCAAAATTTACTACTAATTAAAAGAAACAGTGCAAAGGTATTAAAATTATTTATTGCTAGTTTTGTAAATGTGCTATTAGCTCTTAAATGCTTATCCAACTGGACTTATAGACTATAGAGAGAAGGAAAATTTTAATGAAAAATAATACTAACTTTTCTTTTAATAAATAATACATAAAATGCACGCACATAAAAAACTAGAGACTGAACACATTATATAATAAAACTAACTTATTTATGAAAAATAAAAGTGACTTATTTTAATTATAAATACAGAACATGTATTACTCTTAATTAATCTCTATCATTACATTTTTCTAATCCCTCAAAACCACATATTCTTTTACATCCCTTACTTTCACTTCCATCCATTTATTACCTGACCAAATATTTCTGATATTTGGTTAGAATTCCCAACTTCACACACAGCCTAAATAAATCAACTAGGACAATAATAAATACATACCCAATTGCCTGAAAACACTACTACTTAATTATCACAATTTATTTAACATAAATTCTAATATCTTTTCAAGTCCAAATTTCTCTACCGTGACAAATAATAATAACAACAATAAAAATTTGAATCATAGCAAATAAAATGACTGACTTCCCATAACATAAACATAGATTAAACATTACTATTATTTATTTGTCTTCTTTTATCCCAAGCTAAGCACAGGTTGCTGTTACTATCAATGTTTCCACCATTGGATTTGCAGTTGCTGCAGTAGCATTAGTAGTAGTTTCATCTCTGCTACTGTTAACAAGCTTCTCATTAGGATTTGGAGCAGCAATTTCAATTTCATCTTCACTATTCAAATTCTTCTCATTTAATCTAATTAGAAAGTCATTGAAACATTCATCCAAAGTGCGAAACATTTCTTCAGGATACAGACTGCATACTTCAACATCATTGGGACCATCAAATGAAAAATTTATTTGGCAGCCTTTTATGAAAATATCATGAGTAAATGATGCTACTACACTCTCTGGAATCCGATTCTCTGCTCAAAAGGAATAAAATTAAATTCAAATAATTTGTTTTTCATTCATATTTTCAGATTCAATATACTTAGATAATAAAAGTATGCACCTGCAGCTGCAGCAAGTAGATCATTTTCAGTAACAGTAGCTCGAGGAATGGTCCTTCCAATTTTCTTTTCCCACAAAGCTGCAAGCTCATTCATATTGTAAAGATTGCAGGATGGACGAAAATGAACTGATTTGTTTATAGTTCGAACATCTTCAACACTTTTTATTGTAAATTTCCCTATGTCACTTCCCGCAACAAAATAAGCTGCATCATATAATTCATTATTATACGTATATAATACTACTAATAATAATAATTAAAAAAATATTACTTTTATTTTTTAGTAAATTAAAGAACTCTTAATGTACTAATTAGAATGTTAATTAATTAATTTCCAAATCCTATTCTAAGAGGTGAACATTCGGTTAAATCGATTTTTAACTTATTTTTTTGAATTTAATTTATTTTAACTGAACCGATCAATTTTCAATTACAATTTATTCGATTAATTAACTGAATTAAATCGAATTAACCGAACCAATCGAAATTTTTTATTTTATAATAAAAAATAATATTTTATATAAAAATTAATATAATTAAATAACTAAACAAAATTTATTAGAAAATCTAAATAAAAATAGCTTTATTTTATAATAAAAAATATATTTATAATAAAAATTTTATATAATTAAAGAATTCAATAAAAATAATAAATAATTAAATATTATTTTTAAAATTTTTAGTTAATTATTAATCAAATAAAAAATTGAATTAATTTAAAATTTTTAACCGGTCCAAATTGAATGTAATACAGTTGATTAACCTAACTGGTGATTCAGTCTATTAATAAAAAAATTGCTTACCTCTTTTCGGAAATGTTGTAATCCAATGACTCACTAAAATAATATATATGAAAAGAAAATAATTCTTTTCTCCGGCCCTATCTTTATTATGAAAGTAAGATAACCAATACTTATTCAAATAATTAAGTTCCTTAATCATAATCATTTCATATCTTTAATAGGAACTGCCAACTAGAAGATGAAATCTAGTTAGAATCATTAGAATATCTTTCACCTCTAACTTCGTTATCTATATTGACAAAATGACAGTGACTTATACCAACCACCATATTTAGGTAGGTTTTCTGTACTTTTAAACTAAAAATTAATGCTTTGATTGTCCATCACACATTATTTGTCTATTTTTACATATTATATATAGAATAGAAAGTGATGACAACCTGTAAATTCCCAGGAATTGCTTCTGTAGATTGAAAAATGCTAAAAAGCAGACTGAGAGGCACTTACATAGTATAATAGAAGAAGTATACAATTATTTTTGTAGAAATAAAAAGTAGTGAAAAGCTAAATTATATAGAAATAAATGCATTTAATTTTGTAAGCGATAATTCCATAAGATATTAGTATTAATTAATATGCCAACCAATTACCCATGAAGAAATTATTCAGATATTTTAAATTTTCTTGCCCATTTTCATTTAATATGAGAATTAGAATCCTATTGATAAACGAGATTAGCCCTTCAAAAAGAATATAAAAAAAAAGTTTTCTAATTCATAAAATTATCTAATATATTATCAATGAAAATGAGAAAATTAATTTTTTTATCAACCAACTTAATATTCAGACAACGATGTCAGTAATATTAAATTGTAGTAAATAAAACAAAAATTTTAATTTCAGAAGAGTCTGGAAGGGCCATATATTTTTCATTCAGACCTCATAAAGAAAAGCGGGGCATAAACAAAAATAAATAATTAAATAATTTGACCACCAAACGATAAACAAAGAAAGGAAGACAAAGGAAGTTGTTGGACACGAGCACAACAACATATGTAGTTAAAAGTGAGTACGTTCAAAATTGCAATATCTGTTTGAATCAGACAACATATGTACGTTGCCATCTTTGACTGTATTTGTAAGTTGTAACCTTTGTTCTCAAACACCACGGTTTCACTTACTAAAATCAATCATCGGTTTCTATATTTAGTTATATATATATCTGTGAAATAAAAAATGATTTTCTATACATATACAT